>QNUK01000586.1:232669-272669 GCA_013621035.1 Clarias magur
AATACTGAGACGCAGACTGAGGACAGAATGAAGTCAATATGAGATCAACATTAAGCGAAAACTCATGAAAGAATGGGGAAGAAACGAGAGATCAAATTTGTAACAAAACCTCTCATAAGAAAGAATCATATTTGTGTGTGTGTGTGTGTGTGTGTGTGTGTTTTCCCAGCAAACAGCCTGTTTCTTAATATCAAAACAAGTCTGAAACATTGAGCAGCTCTACTGTAAAGTGTCTGTCAGTGATGAGGACAGAGAGCAGGATTTTATTAAGAGTTAAAGCAAACACACGAGTCAGAGTCCTGTAAACAAGACGGAAACAGGGCTGAGACAGAAACGTCTAAACAAGGACTGGGTCAAATCCATGGTATCAGTTATAAGAGTGAGGGGAACCCAGAGTTTATACTGCAGAGCCACTGAGTGTGTCCAGAGTCTTTAAAAACTAATGTGTATACTAAGTGTATGTGGTGTGAGGAGTCGAGTGTGTGACCTGAGCTTGGGAAGTGGAGTTTTCTGTAGTCTGTGCACTAACGTGGATGTCACATGCTGTCACATGGTGTCCTTTTAATAATCACATACATTTGAGGGCAACACTTGTCCCACTTTTCCTTTTGTACTTCCCTAGAGCTCTGTGTGTGTGTGTGTGTGTGTGTGTGTGTGTGTGTGTGTGTGTGTGTGTGTGTGTGTGTGTGTGTGTCATGCCCCACATGTCTATATAGTTTATTAAAAATGTCTGAAGCCCATATGTTCCTCTGAAAAAAATGACTTCATATCCAATATCGTCAGATGCGAACACACACAGTTTACAGACACAGGAGGAGATTAAGCCATCACATGCGTGTACACACACAAATACGAATCTTTCCTCTTGCACTTACTACTTCTACTTAAATAAACAGATGGATGTGGCACTTGTACTGGTGAAGTATAAAACTTGAGTATTGAGTTTGTGTAATTCTTCCGCCTCTGTTGGTTTGTGTATTGAATTTCATAATCAACACTGTAATGGAATCTGTGGTTTCTCTCAGTGCTTTGCTGTCATACACCTGCAAGCTTCTCTCCCTGCAGATGACGCGAGAGGGTCCGAGGCCGACCCGTCATACCCGTGTGTGTATCTAACTCCAGTCTGCAGTCTAAATATCAGCATCTTTATTGTCTTTTATCTTTTTAAACTCTTTTTTGCCTTTATTTTCCCTCCATTTATTTTTCTCTGAAAATGGTTTGCATCCTTCCAAGTTAATCTCCACACGGTACTTCAGCATGCTCTTGTTGTGATAGCATCAAGCAAGGCAATAGAATCTAGAAACAGTTGCTTTGTGAAAAATTCCCAGGTACAATAATTCTCCTCTCCCCTCTTTCCTGCGTTGGCATTCAGAATGCTGTTCTACACTCTCTGATCCAGCAGGTGGCAGTGTGCAATCCAGCAATAAATACAAAGAGGATGCTTAATATTACTAGTATTTTGGAAGACCAATGTCGAGAGTGAACCCTTTCACCTGCACTCTACTTTATCAACTATGACTGCACACACACACAGATTTCAGAAGAGAGAGGCAGCACTGATGATGTCAGATTTTAAACAGTGGTCCACCTTTGGGGTCAACTCTCCACAGTCCCTATTGTGAACGCAGTCATACAGAAGTTTTAAAGGCACATCAGAGGTTCGTTCTGTCCAATTATTTATTTACTTCAAATGACTTTTTAAAGGAATAAAGACGCATATCCGTCAATCATTGTAAACAGCCTTACATTTCATCAAACACAGGACATGAGTTTTTAGCCCTATACAGATGGGATTAGTTTTCCATGTCGGATTTCTTTCATATGGATTGAGCGTACATGCAAACAGATCTGGCCATTAAGAATGCGCGCTTTTTCTAGTGAAATCTCAGCGCGCGACATTCAGGAATTTAAATAAATATGTTGTGCTTCACTGAATATCCACCAGATGGCGCATGAAAGGACTTTATCTAAAAGCCAGACAAGTACAATGAAGAATTGTGTATAATTATTTAGCCGAAAACAATATTGTGTCCAATGCTGAAGCAAACATGAATTTTCTTTTCTTTTACAATAATAATATTTCATGATGAATGTGTGTATATTATTTGCTTCATATGATTTTCATAATAATGAGATGCACAAAATCATTCATTAAAATTCATAATACGTCTCTTATATAGTTTTTGTAATGTCTTAACAGGGACAAAACAGTGAAAGACATGGCAATGCCTCGTCTTAAAATATGTTAAATATGTGAATGTTCTGATTTGTGAATATGACAACGTGTCTTTGTTAATATGTAAAAATTTGTCGACATTGAGCATCATCAGAAGACATGAATGAACAAAAAATCTATATATTTTTGTAAATATTCTGATCTGCACACAAAGTGTGTATTGAAGTATCACTAGCTGAGAGTTATGATCACTGTGGGGCATCGGTTAGAATGCACAACTCTTAAAACACTCTCTTTATTCCAGCATTGCACATGTTAATCAACAGGTGGACTGATATGTGGTTCAATATGAAGAAATAAAATAAGTAACACCATGTAAGTCACTGAAACAGTAACAGGAACAACAATAGTTACTAATTAGGCTCATGAACTAAACTATACATTTCTACATACTGAACAACAGATATAATGCATCGTACCCATTCTAGCGTTAACTATCATGCCTCGTTATTAGCAACAAACAAACAGTAGGTGGCCAGATTCACAGTGAAGTCCCATCCTCCCAACATACGCAGTAAATACATGTAATAATACTTACAACATCTGCACGCACAAATCCACCAAAACAAGATTAACTGCATTAAAAAAAAACAGTTAAAGTGCTGGTTTCCTTCTACTGTCGTTAGAACACGATAGAATGTCAGGAAAACATTTAATAAAGGTCTATTGGCGCCCCCTACTGGACTGACCCACACTTTCCTTTGCAACAAAGTGCTTCAGGCTTTTTATAATAATAAACATAATGTTTTTTTGCTGTTTGTGTCCAGCATTTCATCCATTATTTGGAAATAATAGTTGGAATGTGATTGTGAATTTATGACTGAAATAAAGCTGTTCGTCGGCGTGTGTGTTCATTTGTCTGAAAACTTTCACTTTACAAAAGGCAGCGTTTTGATCAAAAGGCTGATAAACGCGTGCGATTTATCGATAAAAGTGGCAGAAAGTCATCGCGTCTCGCAATAATCCAGATAAAACACAATACACATGTCCATAAATAAATAGGAATATTTAAGCATATACGCAAAATACATTTCACTTATTATTTCACAATATTACAGATTAAAACAAGGAAAGAAGACGTGCTGAGCTCCAGTACAATGTGATGGCGAAATATATTTTAGTCAGAGACGTCTGCTCGGTCTTGTTCATTCTTTTTAAACCCTTTTTAAATTCTGCCGTTTCCCCCGTCAGTGAAAGCGGTTTGATAACTTCACAGCTATTGTGAATGAAAGGTGAGAAGAGGGATGACAGTAACTGGGGGTCTGCATGTGTTCACCTCGGAGCGCGCGGTATTCAGCGAGAAGACTAAAACAAAATCAAAATCATGTTCGCTTCAGCATTGGAGACAATATTGTTTTAGGCTAAGTTTGTTAAAAATTATATTTATATTATATTTGTATTCTTTGTTTGTACTTCGTCTTTTTGCACACACATGTACATCTTTAAATGTGAACAGAAGGGCTGGGGCACGTTATTTTTTCATCTAAGTTAAACGGCTGAATGAAGTTAAATATAATATAATATTATATAATATTCAATATAAAAATGAATAAATGAATAATTGCGTTTGCTTTACATTTGAGCACTCATGTGTAAATAGCTTCTTCATTGTATACACTACCATATCATATATGTGTGTCTAATACTGTTTTATTCATATTTTACATTACATGCAGTTTGTAATTTACAGTGGAACCTCGGATTGCGAGTAACTCGGTTAACAAGTGTTCCACAAGACGAGCAAACATTTTTAATAAATTTTGACTTGAAAAACGAGCATGTCTTGGTTTATGAATGCCAAGTTTTTTGACACCGACACACACACACACTCTCTCGCCTTTACACCCCCCCTCCCCGGCTTCACACAGACACACACTCTGCTCTACACAGAAACTCTGCTCTGTCGCAATTCTTATCAAAGGTAAGGTGCTGGTTCATTTGTTTTGTTTTGTTTTTTTACTTTACAGCAGTGATTCCGTTAGTCTGCGCTCACGCGAATGTCATTAGGGAGATTTCTTTTTTTCCTAGTTAAAACAGTGTTTCCGTTGTGTGTGTGTGTTTGTTGTGAAATTTAAAAAGCGAGTTGGGGGGAGGGAGGAGGAGTTTTACTGAGTAAGACGAAGTGAGGGAAGGGGCTAATTCTACACACACACACACATATACACGGCGCCTGCGCGCACAAACGGAAACACTTATCTGTTGGGATTATTTTAACTTTTTTTTAAAGGTAAAGTGCAGGTCAATTTGCTTTTTTGATCAAAGGCTTTTAGATAAAGTCCTTATTTGATATAATTTTATTATTTAATCAATTATCTTATTATAAATACAATTCTTATTCTCTATATTCTTGTGGAATATAGTCCTTCAGAGCAAGCACGGTGTCAGAAGATTCTACTGAATCTCTTCTCACCTTTCATTTACGATAGGTGTGAATTTATCCAACTGGGTGCGCTGTTGGCAAATGCGACAATGTCAATTGTTAAAAGCACTATATAAATAAAATTGACTTGATTTGACTTGATTTGACTGTAGGGGGGTTTAGATGAATTAACAAGACAGAGTGGACGTCTCTGCCTAAATTTTATTTCCCCAGAAAAATAAATAAATAATAACAATTAATAATGATATCAATTAAATCAGACTTCATAGTTGGATTTGATACTTTTTGATTTTGATACTTGTCTTTTTATTTACTGTATGGACAGTTGTGTTGGACAGTTACTTTCTCTGGAGAATAAACTACCCTGGTAGATTATCTTGAAAGTCTTGAGCAGTGATGAACTGGCCATCTGGAGCACCATGAAACTTTCACTGAAATCCAATTCTTATACACAGAAAAAATATAAACTACAGATGAAAAATTATCAAGTCATTATATTATATTATGACCTGAATAAATCAGCTCAGATTGGAGCACACTGTTGTGTTGGAAAAGCCAGTGTTTATCTAGCGAGTAGTCTATATAAACACGCGTTTATCAGCCTTTTGAATAAAACGCTGCCTTTTGTAAATGAAAGTGCGAGCCGCCGGTTTACACACACTGATTTTAAATGACTTTTAGATGAATTTTAAAGCATGATTTAGGGCATCTGGCACAGCTGGCACTGTTCTTATATCGGTCTTTGAAAGGTAAATTTCCATGTAGTGTAAAACAAGTTGTACTTCGTCTTTTTGCGCACATGCGCGAGTGCGTTACAATAATAATAATAATAATAATAATAATAATAATAATAAAAAATTCACGACACTACTACTAATAATAATAATACTGAATGGAGAAAGCGCAGTCAAAGAAGAATCATCATTGAAGGAGAGAAGAAAATGAGGAATAATTCCATATCAGTATTTACAGGTTGAGCGAGACACGTTTATGAGCTCTGTCGCTTTCTGTCATTGGACACGACTGCCCTCTACAGGTAATGAACGGCATTTTCACAGCTTCCCGCGTGTTGCCGAGGCAGCTCTCGAGATCCCTTTTCTCGAAACGTGCGTTCTTAATGTCCAGATCTGTATAATGTGATACAGTATGTTAAATGTTACCTTCTGCAGAATAGAGTAAAAATCTACGTAAAAAGGAAGTAAAAATTATTCCAGATAACAACAGAAAAACACAAAACTGTTTACATGCATAAAGCTGGTCTTAAATTCACATACGTGTGTGTGTGTGTGTGTGTGTGCATACTGTCTCCATACCGTCTGCTTGAGGTCAGGAATTCCAATCCGAAACACCATCGTGTTGAGATGTGAATCCTCCAGTGGTGTGATTGTGGTCATGCTGCGCTCCATGTGACGCCTCCGAGCCTGTTGATTGGTTAAAACTTTATAAAGCTGCTGCTGATTGGCTGGAGTTTGGTGATACATCTCATGACTGGCTGGCTGATGATGTAGTATGGCCTGATTGGCTGAAATCCCCCGGTGTCCTGGAATGGCCATTCGCTGCTGCTGCCTATCCGCTCTTTGCCTTCCAATTACGATGGCTGCCGGCTTAAGCCCCTCCCCCTTAATCTCATGTAGCTGTGTGCCTCCACGGTTCTGGATCTCCTCATCATCATCCATCAATCCATTTTGCCTCTTTTCCTCTTCCGCTTCATTTTCAAATTCTTTATTTTCTGGTGCAGTAAAGAAACGTTTTCCCAGCATCCTTTGCTGCGCCATGTCATTAAGTATCATGGTTGTCATGGTGATGGGATATGTTTACCTTCAGTGATAAACAGCACATCATCTTGGACAGACTGTACGGTGAGAAGAAAAGAGAAGTCAAGCTAATTCCAACAAACTAACTAATTGCTGGACTGGTCAATTCATTAAGTAATACGTTTAGCACCATAAAGATAAATAGATCAATAGATTGATAGATAAATACAGGCACTTCATTGATGTACACTGTTCAGCCATAAATTAAACACCAAACAATTGCACAATCAGTTATTAAAGCGGATGCATTTGTAACAGGAAAATGGTCAAGCCTAAGTGTCTGAGTAACTTTGAGCTAAATTGTGATGTCTAGATGACTGGATAAGAGCATTTCCAAAACTGAAGCTCTTCTGGCATGTTATTGGACTGCAGTGGTCAGGACCTAGCAAAAGTGTAACAAGTGCCATGAACAGCCAGGGCTCTTTGATGCACATAACAAGAGAAAGACAGTCTGTCTGATAGAATCCAACAAAATAGCTACTGTAGCTCAAACTCAAATATAATCAGTGAATGCTGATTATGACAGAGAAGATTCAGAACAGTCTGTGCATGGCAGATATGGAGCTGCATAGCTGCAAAGTGGTCAGGATGCCCATGCTGTCCCATGTCCTCCACTAAAAGCTCCTGTAATGGACACGTGAGCATCAGAACTGGAGCACGAGGCAATGGAAGGAGGAGGTATAGTCCTTCATGTGGAGGTTACTGTCACACGTATTACCTACCTAAACACAGTTACAGAGTTACAGCCCATCATGGAGATGGTGCGCTTTGTAAATTTAGAGAATTCAGGTGATAGGGTGCCGACAGAGGAGCTGTGGTATTGTATGAGGAAGTCTCGAGTGGTAAAGAAGTATGTTAGAGTGGTGCAGGACATGTATGAGAGCTGTAAGACGGTGGTGAGATGTGCTGTAGGTGTGACAGAAGAGTTCATGGTGGCGATGGTTCTGCTTCAAGGCTCTGCGCCCATTCTTCTTTGCTCTGGTGATGCGCTGATGAGGTTAGAGAGGAGTCTCCATGGACTACGATGTTTGCAGATGACATTGTGCTTTGTAGTGAGAGCAGGGAACAGGTCTAGGAAAATCTAGAGAGACTTCTCTTTGGGGGTGACAAGGATGGATAGGATCAAGAATGTGTCCATCAGAGGGTCAACCTATCAGTAGAAGGAGGACCAAAGAGAGAGAGGACAGTTGGTGTGAGACGAGACGAGAATGCAGACGATAGGTTTAGATGGAGGAAGTTGGTTTACTGTGGTGACCAGCCGAAAGGGAACAGCCGAAAGAAGAAGATGGAGACTGTGTGCCTCTTTCAGCAGGATAATGCGTCCTGACACACTGGACACAAAGTTCAGAAATGGTTTGAGGAACATGACAGACAATTAGAGGTATTGACTCGACCACCTCCAGATCTCTATCTGATCAACGTCTGTGGGATGTGCTGGAGACAGAAACACATCTGATCGATGGAGGCTCCACCTCACACACTGACAGGACATAAAGAATCTGCTGCTGATGGCTTAGGACCAGATACCACACAAATCTTCAGAGCGCTAGTGGAGTGAGTCCAGGCCTGCTTTGGTGGCGCGAGGTGAATTACACAATCATAGGCAGGTTGATTTATTTTTATGGCTGATCAATGTGTATGGATTCATATTGTGAATAAACGACTAGCTAATCTACCAACTACCCTTCCTGAAAAATACTAAATAGAAGCCATAAATCTCTCTCTCTCTCTCTGTGTGTATGCATGTTATTCTATTACTCTTTCTCTCCCTCCTTCTCACACTGATTCTCCCAGTTTCTCTCTCTCTCTCTCTCTCTCTCTATGTAGGACATAATGTGGATATAGATATTTTCAGTGAATCCGTCCCCAGAAAATTTAATTGGAGAACTTCCAGGGAACAGATTGTCCCACTTTTATGCCCCGTTAAACAAAAGTGGAACAGCCGAGTTCTGTCCTCTCCCCAGCATTTCATCCTTTGCCCTGTTGTTTCATTTAATTCAATAAAATGATACAACACACATTTTCAAAAGTGAAAATTTGGAGAAGACATATTATTACATAGTATTGCCTTAACTTAGTGTAGCACACCCACTCCACTACAACCCCCCCCCCCCCCCCCCCCAACACAATGGTCTGGTCCACATTACAACTCCTACAATGACAGTAATAGCTGCGTTTATTTCTTATTACCTCATTAAATGTGAGAATAATAATGCTGAATTTTGAAGTAAATATAAGTAGTTAGCAGCACCATGGGTAATGTATTGTAAAAAGGTTTGACTAATGCAGTTATACCCTAAATGTGCTGATGCACAGAATTATGGGCTACAGTCTGTCTGTGTACCTACGAATGACCATTACAGCAACATGTTTTCTTGCTTATTTCTTATATATCCCATATAATTCTTAGTGATGCCAAGTAATAAAAATATAAAAAGCAAGAAATGCACATGCCGAGTGGTCTAGTGTGATTTGCTAGCTGGAAGGATGTAATGTGGTAACAAAAAAAGTTGAACCTCAGAGCAGGATAGAAGAAAGGTAAGGAAAGTATCATTTGTCAAGTCTTAACTAGAGTTTAAACATTTAGATTGTGATCATTCTTTTGCCAAATCGTACCAGTTCCATTCTCATAATCTGTAGAAAGAAGGACTCTGACATTATGGCAGCCCATCAAACCCACGGAAGCACTGGGAATCCTGCAGTCATTTCAGACAGGTTAGCATGTGGATGTGGACACTAGTACTGTATGTTTAAGAAGTGTGATGGGATGCAGGTGACATGTTCATCTTGCTCAATCCATGCTATGAAACCAAAAGTGAAGCTTTGTTAAAAAATGGCACTCTGGATCCAGCTGGTGTGCGTGACCAAGCAAGTTCCAAATCCTCATCCAGTCTCAGCAAAACGATCGAGATATAAACGTCATGCCATTCTTTTGTGGTGGGGCTCCATCCCTTTTATCTTTGGGCTCAGTACATCATATCATTTGATCTGGACGGTTTTTCCCTGTATGGCCTGCTTGTCATAACCGTCCCATTCTCTAACTGGGCTTAGGAACCGCACTGCATGCAGAGCTCAAACCCTCAACCCTCTAATCTGCAACCCAGTAACACTATGGGAAGCCAGGAACTCCTTCAATGGCCCTTTTAATTACACCATTACATCATATTACATACTATCACCACTTGCACCTTAAAGGAAATTGGCTTGGAGTTATTGCCACATCTTCTGTCCAGTCCTGACCAGCTCAAAGACATACAGGACCCATATGTTTAAAGGCCATTTTAAAGGCCGTTTTAGACATGAAGCAGGCACTCCTGCTTTCTACCTGGATGGTATCCAAGCACTAGTGAAATGCTGTGCATTAGTGTAGCAGAGATTATATAGAACTGTGATCTGTTATTCTGTAAAATCAAAAGTCCCGCTTTCACTTGTGTTTGTGTAGCGTTATTTCACATGTATCTGAGTGAAGAAACAGAGGTTAACTCTGAGATTATTAAGTTAAAGTAAGAAAATATTTAATAAAGCCTCTGTGTGTGTGTGTGCGTGTGTGTGTGTAAGTGAAGAAGTGATGTTAAATGAACATTTTAATGACTTTCACTTTGACCTTGTTTCTACATTACAGCTAATTTTAAATTAATTAATGAACTTTTTATATAAATGTGGTGAATTTAGTGAGTGAGTTAAAATGGATAAGAATCAGATTTAGAGCTTAATTATCATAACATGTGTCCATCATTGCTCTTGAGCTGATTGTGTTCAGCCGATCAACAAACAAACACCATGAATCAGGACAGGACTGAGTCAGGAAGCAGGTAACTGGAACACAATCGGATTGAGGATGTTAATACAGAAATATAAGGACACAGTGTATTCAGAGTTCTTTTATACTGACGGGGGTGTGTGTGTGTAGCTGTGTGTGTGTGTCTGAGAGAGAGAGAGAGAGAGAGAGTTGGAACATATTGAGATAGTCAGAGTTTGCAGCAGTCTGTTCAACTTCTGTTTAAAAAACATACGTCACCCTCTCCCTTTAACACGAGTGTCACTACTTTTAAGTGTCCTACTATTCTCCTACACAAATACAAAACAACAACAATCAATGGGCTAATTTTTGTACACTCCCTGAATTTTCTCTGTACCCTTTGGAGCATTGTGGGTCTCGTGGCAGGCAAACCCACGGTCAGCGGAACCACGGGCCCATGGCGGCCTTCTCATGCTCTCACTAGGCATGTTGGCAATTAAGGACAATGCACAACACCTGAATGCATGTCTATATAGGTGCCCAAGACAAAGCAGTAGACGTGTGGACATTAGGAAGCACCAGGTCGTGGAGTATTGCTCTGGTATAGGGAGAAAAGAAAAAAGAAAAGGTTCAAATGAAAAGAGAATAGAAAAGAAAAGGATTAACCCTGTTTAGAGAAAGCAGGGGATTTGTGTTCACATTTATGTTTCAGTTTGTTTAGTCTTATTAACAAACCCGCGTTATCTCCGACCAGGATCCTTCCAGAAAAGTTTGCATAAGCACTTCTGCAGCTAACACACAGACAGCCCTCCTCTGATGACCTGCACAGGTCTGTCAGGTCTACAGACAATAGGAGTTGGACTTCATGGCTTGGTTTGTGCTCTGACTTGCTCTGTTACCTGTGGGACCCTATATACACAGACAGGTGTGTGTCTTTCCAAATCATGGCCAATCAACTGGACTTACCACAGGTGGACTCCAATCGAGTTGTGGAAACATCTCAAGAATAATCAGAGGAAACAGGAAGCATCTGAGTATCATGGCAAAGGGTGTGAATACTTATGCATGTGTGATTTCTTGATTATTTTTTAATGAATTTGCAAAGATTTTAAACAAACTTCTTTCATGTTGTCCTTATGAGGTGTTGTTTTTAGGATTTTGAGGGAAATAAGGAATTTAACCCATCTTGGAATAAGGTTGTAACATAATATGTGGAAAAGGTTTTAACTCGTTAGCTGTTCAACTACAAGCCGATATCAAGCCTCCCCTTGACCTCTAAGATCCTAGATTCATGTAGCACTACTACCAGCACTACTGAACTAGAGTGTCTTTAACTCTGCAACTGACAATCTGGACTGACTGTGACATCTTACAACAGTTTCTGTGAAGATTTATGTCTGCCACCAAAACCTTCTGCGCATATAACAATAACAAGCCAGACAAGGTTCACAGCCAGACTGGAACTACTTTGTTGGGGCAACGGAGGATGTCTACTGACATGGAGACATAGCCCTGTGCAAGCAGGCCAAGAACTCATTGATAAAGGGGTGGATAAAAGAAACTACATTGAAAAGCTGAAAACAGTTCATCAAAAGAACCTGCATCAGTGTGGAGAGTCCTGCAACACATCACAGACTCCAATCTTCTACCACACTTTCAACAGGTCACTAGAGCTACTACATACTACATACTACTACATACTACATACTACTACATACTACTACATACTACGCCATCTTCCTGGTCCCAAAGAAACCCTCTATGACAGGTCTGAATGACTACAGGCCTGTCGCTCTAACACCTGTGGTCATTAAGTCATTGGAGTGACTGGTATTATTCTGAAGAACATCACAAAACCCTGTTGGAACCCCTGCAGTTTGCTGAGTCTGCATATTGTCATGAGGTAGAGCAGCTGGTGGTCGGTACATCAAAAATACCTGGACTTCAGGATACACCCTTCAACAGTATCCCCCCCCACAACAATACCCAACAGCTTTGTCTCATCAGACAGTCATCACTTCATCTCTAGATGTGACACACACACACTACTGTTATTTACACTACTCACACATCTTGTACTCAGCAAAAAACATGGTATTGGAGCTAAAAAACGTCTCACCTCTGTGAAAGAGTACATTTTCAAATAGAATCACAATACTTAGTGCTTCTTATCTCACGATCCAATGTAATTTGTAATGCATTTGTAAATATGCTACACATTTATATTTTTATCAGATAAAAAGAAACACATTTGCTCAATACACTTTCATGCCCTTCCAACTCTTTTAAACTCAACTCTTTCAGTGATGTTACAGTAACTGTCATTCAGATGAAACTTGGCCAATTTAGATTTCACATGAAAAGATCCATCCATCTCCATCCATCCATCTTCAACCGCTTATCCAAAATCGGGTCGTGGGGGTAGTAGTTCCAGCAGGGAACCCCAAACATCCCTTTCCCCAGCCACATCTGCTAACTCTGACTGGGGAATCCCGAGGCATTCCCAGGCCAGTGTGGAGATATAATCTCTCCATCTAGTCCTTAGTCTGCCCCGTGGTCTCCTCCCAGCTGGACGTGCCAAGAACACCTCCCTAGGAAGGCGTCCTGGTGACATCCTTACTAGATGCCCGAACCACCTCAACTCAGCTCAGAGTCTCCGACCAATCTCACGTTTCAATATGCCATCACTCGTAAACAAGACCCCGAGATACTTGAACTCCTTCACTTGGGGTAATGACTCGCTCCCTACCTGGAGTAGACAATCCATCGGTTTCCTGCTGAGAACCATGGCCACAGATTTCGAGGTACTGATCCTCATCCCCACCGTTTCACACTCAGCTGCAAACCGATCCAGCAAGCGCTGCAGGTCACCGACTGATGATGACATCAAGACCACATCATCTGCAAAAAGCAGTGACGCAATCCTTAGCTCACCAAACTGGATACCCTCTCCTCCACGGAAAGCTCTGGCGGAAGCCAACACCCACTGGAAACAAGTCTGACTTACTGCCGAGAATCCGAACACAGCTCTCACTTTGGGTGTAAAGGGATTGGATGGCCCTGAGAAGTGATCGGAGGCGAACCCTCCTTTCCAGCACCTTTGAGTAGACTTTCCCAGGGAGGCTGAGTAGTGTAATGCCCCTGTAATTGGCACACACCCTCTGTTCTCCCTTTTTAAAAAGGGGAACCACCACCCCCGTCTGCCATTCCTTAGGCACTGTCCCCGACTTCCACGCAATGTTGAAGAGGCGTGTCAACCAAGACAGCCCCTCAACACCCAGAGCCTTCAGTATTTCCGGACGGATCTCGTCAATTCCTGGGGCTTTGCCACTGTGGAATTGTTTGACTACCTCAGTGACCTCACCCAGGGAAATCAACGTCGTCCCCCCGTCATCCTCCAGCTCTGTCTCTGCAACAGAGGGTGGCTTAGTCGGATTCAGGAGTTCCTCAAAGTGCTCTTTCCACCGCCCGATTACCTCCTCAGTTGAGGTCAGCAGCGTCCCATCCTTGCTGTACACAGCTTGGGTGGTTCCCCGTTTCCCCCTCCTGAGGTGCCGGATGGTCTTCCAGAAGCACCTTGGTGCCGCCCGAAAGTCCTTCTCCATGGATTCTCCCTTTCCACATTGCTCTTTCGGGCTGTGCCCGGCCGGGCCCCGTGGCAGACCCGGCCACCAGGCGCTCGCTGACGAGCCCTCTGTCCAGGCCTGGCTCCAGGCATGGGCCCCGGGCTTCCTCCGGGCAGGGTCACTCTTCTCCCTCCTCTTTTATTCATGTGTTTTTTTTTTTTGAAAACATGAAAAGATATCAATTTAAAAAGTGTATTATTCTAAATTGCAAAACTATTAAGATATTCCATGTAAATTTGACATGGTTACGAACACTACTGATTTTTTCCCCCTTTTTTTCCAAAATGCTTAAATTTAAGCAACAATTGTTACAGGTCATATGCTTCTAGAAGCTTACACCAATCTAATCATAAAAACAAATTTAGAGATCTAAAGACATTGAGGATGCAAAATTGCAGAGGGATTTTCGATATCTCAAACGGGTCAGCCGTGATAATGTCTTAAACTTACACAGAAAAATGATAAATAACTTTGTGTGTGGCATTATATTGAGTGACGTTATATTCAGTGACACCTTCTGTGACATCACGTTCAGTGACATCACATTCAGGAACATCATAGTGTGAGGCTTTTCTTCCAGCATCTGCGGCCTATTGTACACACATACACATCACAAATGTTAACACTCACACACAAACATATTGCACACACACACACACACACACATACACAGACACACACACACACATCACTAATGTTAATACACACAGACTCACGCACCATACACACAAACAAGCACAAACACAAGCACATTTACTCGTCATACACAGACTGACATCCACACGTCACAGACCTCTCTCCCTCACTCTCTCACACACACACACACACACACACACACACACACACACACACACACACTCAACAAAGGCCCAAAAATGTAGGGCCCAAACTGACATTAGCCCTGTATAGTGTGTGATGTGTGAATATTACACAGGTTGTACAGCCCGGGGTGACGATGGCACAGGGTGCTTGGGCCCGTCATTGTTGCTTGCAACTATATTTCACATTATTATTGTTTGAAAAGAGACAGTATAATGCAGAAAATGGCTATTTTTATTTATATATAAAATCATCTCTGCAAAACAGCTGAAGTTTCCAACTTGAATTTTTTAGGGAAGCAAGACTGGTCAGTTCCGTGTTGTATAAATGTCAGAAATAGCTTCTTTGACACACATTTTCTGCATTATAGGTATGTCATAAAATTTTTTTTAAATAAAAATAGTTTTTTTAAGAATCAGCAGTAATACTGTTTTGGCCAACTGTATATTTGTATTGTACAAACATACAAAAAAACCCTTTGTCGTATATGATATACATCACTGTTATTTGCTTTACCAAACTCACACTTTATGCAAAATGCTGTCCTGTTACATACATTTACAGTTATTTAATATCTGTATAGTTGTTGAATGTTGTGTACTTCCTGTAGTGTTTTGTCTTGTTCATAAACAAAATGTAGTGTTATGTTCTTTTGAAAATCACCAACGGATGGAATCAAATTCCTTGTGCATGTCAACATACTTGGCCAGGAAACGGGACTCTTATTCTCTACTCAATTCTGATTCTGTACTAAAATGGAGGGTTTTTTTTAACTGAACTTTTATTTACCACACTGCCAGTCAACCTTCTAGTTCCACGGTCTTTCCTCATTTTTCTTTCTACACTGTATAAAAATGCTGAAGGTGTTCAAAATATTTCAATAATCTGCTTTGTTGAGATGTATATCTGCTCCTTCTGCTCTGTAAAGCTTCATAACGGCTCTAATCTGAGATGCTGTTTGTTAACTGGTGGTTTCTGAGGCTGGTGACTCTAAATGAAAAGCAGGTCTTCATGAGAGCCAGTTTCATCATGGGGCTTGATGGGTTTTGCAGATGCACTAGACAAGAACTTGCAAGAACTTTTACAGAACAGCTGACCCCATGGAGACCATTGGCCAACTTGTCTGGTCTGATCCCACAGAAAAGCCAATGCAACACAAATCTCAGTAAAAACGCCAACCTCTCTCTCTCCCCCTCTCCCTCCCTATCTGTCTATCTCTCTCTCTCTGTCTATCTCTCTCTCTGTCAAGATACACATGTACATTTAGGCATTGGTCAGATGCTCTTATCCATAGTGACTTACACATGGCACTTCTGAGATACCATGAGATTTAAGTTCACATCACAGCACAGTTATAGATGTTGGTCATTTGAGGATGGGTTCTGGTTCCTCATGGTGTTTTATTGCCCCCTCACCTCTGGGATTTACAAATGTATAATCTGACCTTTGATTTCTGTAATGCAGTCCAGGAATAAAAATCTCTATATAAATAAAACTGAACTGATTCGACTTGAATTATCCTTCTTTATAGTAGTGGACACTATCTTTATTTTATTAAATCAACAAATGAATGGACCAGTGCATGGTGCATAAAAAAGCATAGTCAACTGTGAGCATAACATTTCATTATCTGCTGGATCCGGTTACGTTCTCTGTGCTGTTTAATACCGAGAGTGGAAACCATTTTGTTCAACAACACCAGTAATGGATGAAATAATTACAAATAGCACTATGGATATACTAGAAACTATATTACAAAACTCAGTCTCGGGTGCTTCAATCCAGTTAAGAAATTTCACTTAAACAGCTCCATAACTCTAAACAATGGAAACTTTTTAAATAATGTTTGGACTTCAGTCATGTATGAAATTAATCAGGGGATTAATAGAGATTGGTGATTGGATTAGACTGCAATAAAGACTGTAAGATCCAGCAGGTCCTCTCATAATGAAGATGAGACCGACGATGAAGATGAGACTGATGATGAAGATGAGACTGGTGTGAGACAGTGGTCTTAAAATCAGTGAGTCTCGTCACTTTACAGGAAAATGCTATTAGACATAATATCAGCATTCCACTTAAGAAGCTGCACCCACTGCCACACCTACAATCACTCAGCATTTCCACATCAGTACATTTACCTTATACTCGTTTTCCCATGAGGTTAATATTGTGGAAAAGCCAACAACATGAATGAAAACAATTTCAGATAATCATTAGAATATATTTACATCAATCTTAAAACAAAACAACAAAAATAAATCACATCCATACATACCTGCTGATTGGTCGCTCCTGTTCCTCATCTACTGTCCATTATTGTTCCTCTTGTTGTGTGTCCTCTGTCCATAATGATTTAAAGTAAAAGTTGTCCTGAATTTTGACAATAATGATAAAAATCCACCAGTCAGTCCAGAGTACATCCACAGAGCTGGTCTCACCCTTCTGTCTCCCTGTCACATGCATGCGCACACACACACACACGCACACACGCACACACACACACACACACACACACACACGAACAGACACACATGCACGTGTACATACATTCACCCTCTCACACACATGAACACACACAAAATGTACGATATCACACTCTGTAAAATATAAGTAAAATGTAAGTCATAATGCTGTTTGTAATAAGAAATTATTATAACTGTGTGTGTGTGTGTGTGTGTATAAATATCTCCTTCCTGCTCCACTTGTAAGGACTGTGCAGCTCAGAGTTAAAACTTAGACACACACACACACACACACACACACACACACACACTTGCAAGTGGGTCATGGACAGACAGAGGAGACAGAAGGAGAGCATGTTTCAGAGAGAGAGAGAGAGATGTAACCTCCACTTTATTAACAATATTAACAGTTTTTATGTTAAAAATGTTCATTGTACCAATAGTAGTGAAAGTCCACTTTCTCTAGGGCACTCAGATCAGATCTAGTTGACTTCTCCTGCTTTCATGCTGCCTGTGTGTTTTTGTGCTGGTCTGCTAAGAGCGGTTCCTGTATGTTGTACATTGGACACTAAAGGATTCTGATCTTTTTGAAGTTCTCCAGAAGACACGTCTATTGTTTTGTCTTGACTGACTGCAGCCTCTTGACAGTGGATGTAGTTCCATAAAGTGTGTGTTACAGAAAGTACATTCTCTGCTGCGGCCTGATTGTCAGGGGGCTGATGTTGATGTTGAAAGTGATGGTGATGGCCAGGAAGCAGAAACACTCCGCTGTACTGATTGAGGAGACACACAGGGTGATGGGGTGGGTTTGGGTGAATTCTTCCTAAAGTCTACTAGAATGTTCTCTGTTTTTATACTCATTTGCAATTGTTTTGTCGGCACCAGGTGAACAGATGGTTAATCTCACGCCTGTAAGCTGACTCATCACCCCCGCAGATGAGCCCAAATGAAGTGGTGTCATCTGTGAACATCAAGAAAGAGCTGAGTGTACTGATGAGTGAAGGTGCATGTGTTCATTTACAGGCCAAGAGTAAAGGAAAAAGAACACAGCAGGCTGCCTGTCAGTACCACGTATTATTAAAACTACAGCAGGGGGCGGAGCTTTTTCTTACAAAGCCCCAAAGTTATGGAATAGTCTTCCTGTTAATGTTCGGGACTCAGACACAGTCTCAGTGTTTAAGTCTAGGCTAAAAACCTATTTATTTAGCGCAGCATGTTTGTAATAGATGAGCCTTAGGTAAAGGAGCAGATCTGGGGGACTCATGGACGTAGAGTATTCTGGTGAACTGCTATGTTTAGATGCTGTGGCGTCCCTGCTTGCACTCTGCACTAAATATACGTTCACCTTATACATTATGTGACTGTGACCAGACCTAACTGTTATCTCTCCTCACTCTCTCTCTCTCTCTCTGTCTCACTACACATGTTGTTCCTGAGCTGCCATTGATCCAGACTCTCTCTGTCCTCTGGACCTGCCTGACTCATCCTGGTGTCCCTCTTCTGGTTGGAGATCTGGTCACACGGTTTCACTCTACTATGAAGACACTCCTGTCCCTGGCTGATACAGACAGCTGTTGTCTGAGGACTCGTGACTGCAGTCTCTCGATAGTTCAGGACTGGAGTTTCCTACAGTCTACCTGAGTCTACAATAACCAACTGGACTCCATATGAACTTAAACACGTCTCCTGTTCTACTGAACTTCCAGCCTCCTAACACACAGTATGAGTGCAGATCAATCCCTGCTCTCCGTTATCACCCAGATGAGGATGGGTTCCCTGTGCAGTCTGGTTCCTCTCAAGGTTTGGAGGAGCAGACAGAGGAACAGATTGGTTAATTTTCACATTTCTTACTAGTCCCACCATCTATCGCCTGTCCTCTGTCCACCCGTCAGATGCCGTGGCTCTGATATCCAAATGTGTGGATGGATGAGGCTGTCAAGCTGGATAAGCTAAAGCGCAAGGGGGTTGCAGAAATGTAGATGACATCATAAGAGCAAAATGGCAGATGATTACTGCAGGTGCTGCAATAGTTTCCACAGCTACAATACCTGACAATGTGCAGTAACAGGTGGAACTTGAGAGAGGGGAGGTATTAGAGGAGCAGGCAGAAGAACAGGAAGAGCAGCAGGCCAAGGAGCAGAAAGAGGAGCAGATAGAGGAACAAACAGAGGAGCAGGCAAAGGAGACAGAGAACAGTCAGTGTAACTCAACTTTCTTGACTTGTCTGAATCTTCTTCAGTCTCCCTCTCTGGCGGTGGGTTAAAAAAGAACGGGCTACAGTTGAGTTTGCAATCGTATTTATTTCGGCCAAAACGACAAGACAGTATAAAACTTTTTCCCATGTGCTTCTCTCCCCGTGTCACACACACACCCGTCCCCCGGGAAACCCAAAGCAGGCAACCCGAGAGTTCCCCTCAACACAAGCAACACAACCAAAAAACCAAATACCACACATGCAGGGACACAGACAAAACCACAATGTGCTGCACATAATGGGCCCATGGCTCAGTGAAGCGCGTCCACCAGAGTTACTGTTGGTAACAGGTGAAGATGGGGAAGAAGAACCAGGGTCAGTAGGATTAATATTGGGGTTACTACTGCCCTGAGGAACAGTACTGGGTGGAATGGTTAGGCCCCGCTGTCCAGCCATGGCAGGGACATAAGGAGGAGTTGGTGGGCAAAAAGGAAGTGCTCCTGACAATGCAGTGAGACAAGGAGCCAAAGCCACTGATATGCCAGCTCTAGATGACACAGGAGATGCATGACGGATAATCGGGGCAGCTGGTAAAACCCCTTTGTATGGCTTCAATCTGTTATGGTGAACAACCCATGACTTTAAACGTGCGTCCCTAGGATCCGTGATCGCATAGGTGACACCTGGGTGGCCATCTCTGCTCATCCGTCGCTGGACCACAAATGGCCCTTTACATCTAGGGGCAAGCTTCTGCATCTTTTGTGCTGGGTTATCCAGAAGAACAAGGTCACCCAGCTGGTGAGGGTGAAACACCAATTTCTTGTCATACTGTCTACTTGTAGCAGTGGTCAGAGCTGCATCTTTGAAAGCATGTGACAAACGCAAGGCAAGGTGCCCGGCATAAGCCGCTGGCGTACCTGGTGTTGATGAGATCAATGCAGGACTACAGTTCAACATGACATCAAGTGGCAAATTTGGTTCTCTTCCATGAAAAAGGAAGAACGGGGAAATCCTGTGCCAGAATGAACACTTGAGTTATATGTGAGTTCAGTTTGTGGCAAATACTGATCCCATTCGCCTCCAGTTTGTGATATATATTTAGCAAGTTGATCTTTTAGCATCCTGTTTAGTCTCTCTACCAGGGCGTCTGATTGGGCATGATATGGAGATGTTTTGTTGATGCCCAGTAATGTGCAAAGATGTTTAACGAGGTCCGATTCAAATTGCCTGCCCTGGTCTGTGAGAATGGACTCCGGTAACCCATGTTGTCGTATGTAATCCTCAAAAATGCACTTTGCCACAGTTGTTGCGCGTTGGTCTTTCAGTGGGAAGAGATTGACATAATGAGTGAAATAGTCCATGACTACAAGAACATACCTGTTGCCTTGTGCAGTGACAGGTAGCTCAGTGATGTCCGCAGCAATCATTTGAAATGGCCTCTCTGCTTGGATTGGCGGTAGTGGAGCTCTTTCATGTGGAGTGGGAGAACCAATTCAATTCAATTCAATTCATTTTTATTTATATAGCGCTTTTAACAATTGACATTGTCGCAAAGCAGCTTTACACAATAAAAAAAAGTAAGTTTTTATGCAATGTGTATGATGAGCAAGCCGAGGGCGACGGTGGCAAGGAAAAACTCCCTGAGATGGTAATAGGAAGAAACCTTGAGAGGAACCAGACTCAACAGGGAACCCATCCTCATCTGGGTGATAACAGATAGCAGAGAATGATCAGCATAATAATGTGTACTGGAAGTTCAGTGTAACAGGAGATGTGTTAAAGTTTAAATTAAAATTAAAAGGAGTCCAGTTTGTTCCTGGAGGCTCAGGTAGACTGTAGGAGATTCCAGTCCTGAGCTATCGAACAACTGAAGTCACAGGTCCCCAGATCATCAATCGATGATAGGACAGTCTTCATGGAAACCATCCCCAGCCACCAAGCGCATCCAGGCAGACCACACGGGGCATCCATGTGACGGGATCTCCAACCAGAAGCAGGACTCCAGGACGGGTTAGACGGCTCCAGAGGGCAGAGGGGTCTGGATCACTGGCAACTCAGGAGCGAACATGTATAGCTCGACAGAGAGACAGAGAGAGAGGAGAAGGAGAGAGGGAGAGAGAGAGAGAGCAGAAAAGGAGAGAACAGAAAATAAGGAGAGATGGCAGTTAGGTATGGTCACAGTCAACATGTATAAGGTGAATGTATATTAGTGCAAAGTGCAAGCAGGGACTCCGGCAGGACTAACTATAACAGCATAACTAAAAGGGAGAGCCAGAAGGAAACACAAACATGAGGGCTCCCTGAGATGTAAAGCAACCAATCACCTCACCGTCAACAAACCTGAGTGAACAATGAGAGTGGGGAGGACAGCATCTAAACATACCAGTTCACCAGAATACTCTACGTCCATGAGTCCCCCAGATCTGCTCCTTTACCTAAGGTTAATCTATTTACAAAAATGCTTGGCTAAATAAATAAGTTTTTAGCCTAGACTTAAACACTGAGACTGTGTCTGAGTCCCGAACATTAACAGGAAGACTATTCCATAACTTTGGGGCTTTGTAAGAAAAAGCTCTGCCCCCTGCTGTAGTTTTAATAATACGTGGTACTGACAGGCAGCCTGCATCCTTTGATGGAAGTAGGCGTGGCGGATCGTAAGACACTAACAGTTCACTCAAATACTGTGGCGCGAGACCATTTAGTGCTTTAAATGTCAAAAGTAGTATCTTGAAATCGATGCAAAATTTCACAGGGAGCCAATGCAGTGTAGATAAGATAGGGGTGATGTGCTCGTATCTTCTGGTTGTAGTGAGGACTCTCGCCGCTGCATTCTGTACTAACTGAAGCTTGTTTATACACCTAGTTGAACAACCAGACAGTAAGGCGTTACAATAGCAAACTGGTTTTTCTCATCTGGTTTTGCTGAGACATATAATTGTGTGTCATCAGCATAACAATGAAAACTAATACCATGTTTACGAATTATGTTGCCCAGAGGAAGCATGTAAAGGGAAAAAAGCAGTGGGCCTAAAACTGAGCCCTGTGGAACACCAAACTCCACTTGAGAACATGAGGAATGGTCACCATCTAAATCTACAAACTGATAACGATCAGTCAAGTAGGATCTGAGCTACAAGAGGGCAGTTCCCTTAATTCCAACTACCTTTTCTAATCTGTGAAGGAGAATACTATGATCAATGGTGTCAAAAGCTGCACTGAGGTCCAGTAACACAAGTATAGTGACGCAACCCTGATCAGAGGCCCATAGGAGGTCGTTTACTACTTTAACAAGTGCTGTCTCTGTGCTGTGATGAGGCCTAAATCCTGACTGATACACTTCATTTATGCTATTTCTGTGTAGATGTGAACATAGCTGCTGTGATTCTACCTTTTCCAAAATCTTGGAGATAAACGGAAGGTTTGATATCGGCCTGTAATTAGAAAGCAGACAGGGGTCAAGGTCAGGTTTCTTGATTAGCGGTTTAATAACGGCTAATTTAAAGGATTTGGGGACATACCCACTACTGAGTGAACAGTTAATTACTTTCAACAGGGGTTCTATTATTGCTGGTACTATCTGCTTGAGAAAATGTGTCGGTATAGGATCTAATATACAGGTTGATGATTTTGAAGAAGAGATGAGTGAAATTAGTTCCCTCGCTTCAAGGGGAGTAAAGTGTTCTAAGTTCTGATGTGATGTGGTTAGATCATCTGAATTATTTAAATTGTCTGGTTTCAAAGCCTGAATTTTTTGCCTAATATTTATGATTTTATTATTGAAAAAGTTCATGAAATCCTCACTACTGCATGATGATGTTGTGGAGATTTCTGCAGTGGTCTTGACATGGCATGCACTCAGTACAAAACTTGTGAATATCACGGGACATATATGGCCAGTAACAGATGCGCCGGGCTCTCAGCAGCGTGCGCTCTGCACTCAGATGATCACTAAATGGATTACCATGCAATGCTACCAGAGCTGTGGGGATGAGCGCAACAGGTAAAACAACTTGAAAAGTGTCAGGCGTGTATGGACTCATTTTGGTTTTCCTGCACAGGATTCCCTGTCGAATGGTTAACTTGGGATACCCTTGCCACAGTTTCTGCAGGACGGGGGACAAGTGTTTCAAGTGGCCTATTGCTGGTCTGGCTTCGTTGTTCTCTAGCCATGAAAAGACTTTACTGAGACAGTCATCATCATGTTGTTTTTTTTTGCAATTTGTCCAAATCCACAGACAGTGTGTGACTGATGTCCGTGAGACCCGAAGCATTATTGGTATCGCTCTTACTGCACATGCGATTAATTCCGTCTGTAGCAGTGATTGTCAATATTACGCATTGAACAGCCTTGCTCTGGGTCATGGTGTTAGGACGCCTCGACATAGCATCAGCGTTGGCATGCTGTTTACCTTCCCGATGTATGATGATGTAATCATACAAATCCAGCTCAAGTATCTATCTACTGCGTCTACCAGTTGCATCATTATCCACTGGAGTCTTTTTCAGGCTCAGGAGGGGTTTATGATCGGTGACCACAGTGAATGAACTGCCAGACAAGAAATGTTTAAAATGTCTTACAGACCAAACAACTGCCCAAAGTTCACGGTCAAATGTTGACCATTTCCTTTCAGAAGAATTGAGTGTGTGGCTTGCATCGGCTATAACGTGTTCTTTCGTGTCCTGTTTTTGAGCTAGCACAGAGCCAGTGCTCTCCTGTGAAGCATCTGTGTACAATAAGAAAGGCTGAGTGAAGATGGGTGTCCTACAATAGGTGGGTGTTTCAGTGACTGAAAAGCATCCTCACATTCGACAGTTCATTTGAATATTGTTCCTTTTTGTGTGAGAGCATGCAGTGGCGCAGCAATCACTGAGAAGTTTCTAACAACCTACGGTAGTAGGAACACAATCCAAGAAACGCTCTCATCTCTGTGGTTGTTTTAGGTGTAGGCCATCTGCAAACTTTTTCAAGGTTTCTCGCATCAGGCTGGAGTCCTCGGTTGGAAACTACGTGTCCCAAGAAAGTCACTTGAGATCTTGCCAGATGACACTTCTTAGCTTTCAACTTGAGGCCAGCTGAGCGAAACCGGCTGAACACTTCCTTGAGGGTCTATACATGGTCTGAAAAAGACTGACTAAATGCCAGGACATCATCCAGATAAATCAAACAGTCCTTCCAGTGCAAGCCATGAAGAACCAGCTAGTTGGAAGTTCGGTGGGGCATTAGTCAAACCCATAGGCGTAACTTTAAACTGGTGTAGCCCACTGCCTGTATTAAATGCTGTTTTCTCCCTGTCATCTGGCTCAAGTTCAACTTGCCCATATCCACTAGATAAGTCCATAGTGCTGAACCAGCATGCACCTGACAGGCTGTCCAGCGCATCTGCTGGGCGGGGCAGTGGGTATGAATCTTTAATGGTGACTGCATTCAATTTTCTATAATCAATGCAAAATCTGTAAGCACCATTGCGTTTTTTGACGAGAACCACAGGCGAGGTCTGCGTGATTAAGATCAACTTCTGGTACCGACTGGAGAGTGGAGGACTCTACTGTCGACGTAACGGTAGCCACACTAGGTTCTACAAAACAATAGTCATTGTCAGTGTCTCTGCCTAACGGATGAAAATCTCCTAAGCGAGTGTCACATGGAAGCTGCAAGACAGCAGTTGTTGGATTCATCACCCTGACGTAAGTCTGTCCTGCCTGTACAGGGGCAAGTGTGCATGCAACTAAAAGACCTGGATAACTAGGTGGATCTGGCTCTAAGACACCTATATAGTCAGCTTCAAGATCAAGTCAAGTAGTCAAGTCAAGTAGGCTTTTATTGTCATTCCAACCGTATACAGTTAGTACACAGTGAAACGAAACAACGTTCCCCCAGGACCAGGGTGCTACATACATGTAACAACATAAATGTACAACATAAATTTTACATTTTTAAGTTACTCTAAAAGAAGAACTATCAATATCTATACAAAAATACAAAAATAGACAAAGTGCACGTGCAAATGTGCAAACAAAGTGGTACATGACAGACACAACAATGTAAGACATAACAGTACTTTTTGATGAAGGATGAATTGAGGTAGTGGGAAGAGCAGCAGTAAACAGTTTACAATTTTGACAGAAGTATTGTGTGCAAATAGCAATAAATATTGTGCAAAAAATTGCGAGGAGCAGCACAGGTAGGTAGGTATGAGCAGATTGGGATGGGTGTGCATCAGTGTGATTGTGCATGTGTGTTTATCAGTTCAGTCCAGATGTTATTTAGTTCAGGTACACCAACAGCTGGCTGAACCTTAGCTAGAACAGTCATCTGTGACAAAGCAGGAATTAAGACAGGACCTAGGGTAACTGTGCTGCAGCTTAGAGGAGCTGTCTCAGTAGCACACAGAAGGGGAACACTAGTGCGATTCCCAACCTTAAAACTACGTTCCCACAAATCGACTACTGCGTGATCGGTGAGCAAAAAGTCCCAACCTAGGATCACTGGTTGTGTAACATTCCTGACCACTTGAACTGTGTGGGTGAAAGTTTCAGTACCTAGCCTGATGGTTATGGGAAGTGTGCCTAAATTATCAAGATAGTCACCAGTCACTGCCCTAGTGTAAAGCAGAGAACGTTGCATAGTTCTAGTTCTCAAGGATGGAATAGACATCCTGAAAGCTTCACTAATCAGTGATATGTCAGAACCTGTGTCTAGGTAGACTTTGGTGGCAATGTTCTCAATAATAGTCATCACATAGCGTGTCGGGGTTTTATATGAAGGTGGCAATACCTGGTGTTGGGCCTCATCACCAATAGCAGCAGACACTTGGCCCCCAGCATCTGCTACCACTCTTTTCCCTGATCAGTGGAGTCTTCAGTAAAACTCACATGATGACTCCTGTCCTTTGGGATTAGGTGTCTTTCCCTGGCTGAGTGGGCTTGGTGCAAGTCATAGCTGGACCTGCGTCTATCATAGGGCTGTGATGAGGTGTATCTGGAGGAATCATGCTGATGTGTATATCTGTCCCTGGAGTGGTCAGTGCCGTCCGTCTGGGCTGTAGTGATGAAAACGATCGCGGCTGCTGGAAGAATAATACTGACGTTGATGACTTGGAGAATATGTAGAGGTAGGTGAGTAGTGTCTGTTGCTGCAATCAGGAGAGTATCTAGGATTGAGATGATCACTGTGTGACCTGTTTGATCTGTGATAACTGGGTGCAGATGAATAAATAGCATGTTCAGGAGACACCGATGGGGAGCGTCGATATCTCTCTCTCCCACGCTCAGGCCTCTGTTCAACTGCAGGGTCATACTTGTGTCTGGCAAAGTCAACATGGGGAGAGCGGTAATGAACAGAATGGGTGCAATGTCTCCCAAGCTGAGAAACTTCTCGTTTAAGTGCATGAACATCATCTGAGAGCTGTTTAACCACATCAAAAAGTCCAGCAGATCCAGCGGTCTGACTGAGTTTTTTTCATGCTTGGTGGACACCATAGCCGAAAGTGGTTCCTCAGGTGAAGCAAGAGAAGCAGCAAGAGGTGTAAAAGTGTGTGCAAAAACAGGTGGAGGAAGGAGTTTCAAGGCCTCCTGTGCACGTTCCCACTTACATGCAACAGCTAAAGCATCTTCCAGTGTAGCAGCCCCATGTTCATGACATTTTGCTTGGAGAATGGGATCCAAACCAGCAACAAACCGCCTGAAACGTTCCATTGCGACAGCTGGCTCACCATAGTTAGGGAATGCTTCTAATACCAGCCTCGTAATTTCTGCAGCATAAACCAATAAAGGTTCTTTAGGTAAACGCTGTCTAGCATTCACAAAAGTCTTAGCCAAAACGGCAAGACAGCATAAAACTTTTTCCCATGTGCTTCTCTCCCCGTGTCACACACACACCCGTCCCCCGGGAAACCCAAAGCAGGCAACCCGAGAGTTCCCCTCAACACAAGCAACACAACCAAAAACCCAAATACCACACATGCAGGGACACAGACAAAACCACAACGTGCTGCACATAATCAAACAACATTAAATTCACAAACTAAGGTTACAGTCTTCACTGGGATTGCAGAAATGTAGATGACATCATGAGAGCAAAATGGCCGATGATTACTGCAGGAGCTGCAATAGTTTCCACAGCTACAATACCTGACAATGTGCAGTAACAGGTGGAACCTGAGAGAGGGGAGGTAGTAGAGGAGCAGGCAGAAGAACAGGAAGAGCAGCAGGCCAAGGAGCAGAAAGAGGAGCAGATAGAGGAACAAACAGAGGAGCAGGCAGAGGAGCAGAAAGAGGAGCAGATAGAGGAGACAGAGAACAGTGTACAGCATGTAAAACTCCCCAAAAAACTGCACTAAACGTAAAAGTCTTGCCTTGTCTATTTTTAACAAACATGGTGGTCATTATGAATTCTGAGCAGGGTGTGTGTTTGTGTGTGTTTGTGTTCCCCAGAAACACAAGCTTGGGCACTCAGCCACCCTCGAGCCTGCTGTAAGATTAAACAGCATTTACAGAGAGCCATGAGCCCAGAAACACTGACACAAAGGATGATGGGAATAGAACAGCTGCTGGGGCACTGATCACACGCTGGCAATATTTCTAAACATCTTTTTGCTTTATTTTATTATATTTTTATGAGCTGTTTAATAATAAATAAAAAATAAAAATGACATATCTGATTGTTAAAATGAGCTTCAATTTATATAATGATCAATATTTGAATGAATGCACTTTTATTTAACTGATCTTAATTGTATTTGTTGATGTGATAATACATATCTTCAGGTTTTGTGATGATTTTTGATTATATAATTATATATTATTAATATATTTTTTCTACCCTCAGATTCCTATTACCATCACCGCCCTCTGCTGGACGTCAGTGGTATTGTCCAGGGCTGGGGTTATCAGCTCACTTCTGAGGGACAGAAACACAGGAAGCTTTTTATGAAGAGAATCTACCACAATTTAAAAATTATATCATATTAAATATAACATGTTTAGGACACAGAAATAATCATAAAAGGATATTTGCTGCCTAGCTCTGCAGTTCACTGAAGGGGCGTGGCTCAGTAGGAGCTCATTTACATATGCACTGAATTAATGAAACTGCACATTCAGAGCAGGAGCGAATCAGGAGGAGGTAGAATAATTGAGGTATAAAAAATGCTTACCTGATGGGTATTTTAGCTGTGGCATTAACATAAGCTCTGAGATCTGTGCTAACTTGCTCAAGAAATGGTCAAATATGGGAGAATTCAGACAAAACAGTAATTAATTGATCCACCAGCAGAGGGCGTCACTTTATTATCCACTTTATTATCCACACACAGTTCAGTTCTGAAGCTGAAACTCTCCTGTGATTATTGCTGACTGTGTCACTCATTGTCTATAGCACATGTCCTGTGCAGTGTCACAGGAGGCACGAGACACCCTGCATGGGGACGCACCCACACTCACACTTGTCTTTGGACTGTGGCAAGAAATATTATATAATATTTCATATAATTCTTGTGATTGTGTAAAGCAGAGTTGCGACAATGTCAATTGTTAAAAGCGCTATACAAATAAAATTGAATTGAATTGAAATAAACAATAAGTTCTAATTAAGAGTTACATTCTGTGCCTTGATTGAACTGGCAGAACATAATCTTAACTAATTTAAATTAGTTGCATGCCGCTGCATGGCCGCCTCTTCTGCCAGCCCAGCCCTCTGGTATCACTCCACCACCAGATGATACTGAAGCTAAAACTACACGGAGAAAACCCACCAAGCACAGGAAGAACATGCAAACCCCCCCCACGTGCACCCAAGGTGGGAATCGAACCCGGACCCTGCCGGTGCAAGGCGATGGTGCTAACGACTACACCACGTGCCGCTATATCTACAACAATAATTCCATATAAATTCTAAAAACTCACTTAGGCATTTGGCAGACGCCCTTATTGGCGATTTGTATTTTTATCTCATTATACATCTGATCAATTGAGGGTTAAGGGCCTTGTTTAAGGGCCCAACAGGGACAACATGCTGGTCGTGGGATTTGAACCTGGGACCTTCTGTAGTCCAATGCCTTAACCCCCAACCCAGAACATTCATTCACTTGATCTATGGCACTAACAAGAATCTCAGATGTCCTGACAAAGTAAAAAACTATAAACAGCGTCTCCTTCAAATAGAAGCAAAGAAATAAAAGTATCTATACATTGCATTATTATATTATTAGCATATGACTAATTGTAACAGACTGTCAGGGAAACCAAGTGAAGGATTATCATTAAGTGTTTATTTAAGAATATAACCACACAATGCAGGGTTACACACACACACACACACACACACACACACACTTTACAGAGTTCCTGAAAAAGCTCGTTCTACACTACAAAGTGATCAGACAGTTTAACCTAAGTTTACTGCACTCTAATCTGATTGGTCGAGCTCTGTAGATTAAGGGACGTGTCAGAGGAAGTTCTTCTGCAGCTCCTGGGCAGAGATGGTTCTGAGAGAGGCGGGGCGAGGGGGTCGTGGTGGAGGAAATGGTGTTGCAAGAGGAGGTGGAGAAAGAGATGGAGGGAGAGTGATGATAGAGGGAGTGTCGGAGAGAGCGCCATAACTCACTCCTCCTCCTCCTCCTTTCGCCATTCCTCCTCGCATCATCCATCCATCCATTCGCCCAGTACTATGGAAAGCAGGGGGGGACAGTCCACTCATATCCACAGATGAGTCTGACATAGAGAGAGAGAGAGAGAGAGAGTCATAAGTCCAGAGCTGGGTGTGTCTGTGTATGATTATTTGTGTATATCCCCTGAAGCTTTAAATGTGTGTTTGGTGTTTGGTCAGGCCTTTGCAAATCAGACTATGACATAATTTTTGAAGGTCTTTCTGTATTTCAACATAGTGATCCATTCATGCTTCACCTGGAATGTAAACTCCTGCAATGAGGGAATCTAACACCACCACTGGAGTGCACTTGTGGGCATCCACCTGACGGTCGAGACTTTTTTGCAGTGGGACAGAGAACGACCGCCGTACTCTGCTGAAAGATTGCAGGAGTCCAGTGAAGCCTGAAGGGAAGGACGTCTTACTGCCAGTGACCAGTGGTTGTGATAAATGCTGTTTAATGCCCTGCTTCTGGCGCAAGAGCTACTGGTCAATGGCCTTGTGTGACATCCATGGTGGAAATTAAGTGTGTTTCCCCAGGTGCGTGAAAATTGAAGAGTTATAAATAAGATTTAAACTATTTCATAGTTTCAAGATCTTCTGGTAAAATAATAATAATAATAATACTAATAATAATGTTGTTGCTGGTCTTTCGGCTCTTCCCGGGAAGGGGCTGCACACAGTAGCTTGGCACAGATTTTATGCCAGATGCCCTTCCTGACAGAACCCTCCCATTTTATCCGGCTTGGGCACAGAGGCTGGGGTTTGTGTGCTGGCTGGGAGTCGAACCCGGGCCTTTCACATGGCAGGCGAAACACCTACCACCCAGTGCTCCCAGTGCCCTTGTTATAATAAACATAATAAGGCATTTTATTGATATAGGTGCCTTTCTGGTCACTCATGGTCGCATCCAGATCAAACAAGAATAAATTAAACAGTAAAACAAGATAACATTGATAACAGAGGTAAAATTCAGTAGTAAGAGAATATTAAAAACAAAACTGAAATGAAAAGAGACCAAACAAATGAATGTGGGCACAGTGTGGGTAGACTAGAGGCTGATGGACTCTCAGTTCCTTTCTATTCATTATTAGTTTGAAAGCACTTGAAAGAATAGACGTTATCATAAAGTAGATTTACAGAAATACAAACTTCAGTTTTAAATATTGTTTTTAAATGAAAGTTTTCCCTAATGAGTAACCTGGAGGCTGTGGTGGAAAGGAACAACTCCCGAGATGACTGAGTAAGATATCACGCTTCATGCAGGATCGGTGACAAATATGTTGATTAAAATGTGTTGATTTTAAAAATGGGTGATGCAACTTTATATACTCTTGACCTCAATAAACTTTAGATCACATTTTATGACAAATTAATGCAGAAAACCACAACATTCCAAAAGGTTCACGTACTTTCTCCTGCCACTGTGTGTGTGTGTGTGTGTGTGTGTGTGTGTGTACCTGTCTCCTGCCACTGTGTGTGTGTATATACACACATATACACATATACACCTGCCTCCTGTAATACTGTGTGTGTGTGTGTGTGTGTGTGTGTGTACCTGTCTCCTGCAGCTGTGTGTGTGTGTGTGTGTGTGTACCTGTCTCCTGCAGCTGTGTGTGTGTGTGTGTGTGTGTGTGTGTGTGTGTGTGTGTGTGTGTGTGTGTACCTGTTCCTGCAGCTGTGTGTGTGTGTGTGTGTGTGTGTGTACCTGTCTCCTGCAGCTGTGTGTGTGTGTGTGTGTGTGTGTGTGTGTGTGTGTGTGTGTGTGTGTGTGTGTGTGTGTGTGTGTGTACCTGTCTCCTGCAGCTGTGTGTGTGTGTATGGGTGTTTGGTGTAGAACTGGTTGTAGATGCAGTAGATTACTCCCATCAGTGTCATGGTCCCCACAGCAGCAGCAATAAACACTCCCAGCCTGTTATTTACATGGACATCTGCCTCAAACACACACACACACACACACACACACACACACACACACACACAGTAATGATCACCTGTGAAAGCTAAGGTTTGATACACACAGGACACATAAAGTAGGTGAACACTGGGAATCGTGCTGATCAATGTGTAGGTGGAGGTTCTGGTTGGAGGTTCTGGTTGGAGGTTCTGGTTGGAGGTTCTGGTTGGAGGTTCTGGTGATGGTTTTGATGGTTTTGGTGGATTGTGTGGGTGGACAGTGTTGGTTATTCAGCACAGGTAATTAATGTTAACAGATAAATCACAATACTGTGGTACTAAAGCACTATTGGGACGGGACTAGATTTACTGGGGGACGTTAGAGACATTTCTGTTTCACAGAGGTACTTTGTGATTTTAATCCCGTCCAAATCTGTCACGTCTGTCTTTTACTCACACGACCTCTGTGAACATTCCAGAGCAAATGAGCTGTTTTTCAGTAAACCCGGCGGTTCTCTGAGAAATCTAATCCCGTCTGAATGCGAATGTCTGTGTTTGAACAAAAATGTTTTTTTTCCGAAATGCGTTTTCTTGTGTGTTTTGGTCAACGTGAACTATCGTACAATCTCTAGCGTGCCGGAATTCGAGTTTCTGCCTCTACGCTCCAGTAGAAATCCTCATCCTCAACACGTGGTCTTGCGCAACGCCCACATGTAAAACACAGACACGCCCACCTCCGTAATAAACACAGAGATGTTAGTCCCGTCCGAATCCATACATGAAATGACAGACTGAAAAAAAATCAAACTCAAACGTCCCCCAGTGAACGTCCCCTAGTCCCGTCCGAATAGTGCTTAAGCTGTAATAAAATGTGTGTGTGTGTGTGTCTTACAGGCTTGCTTGCGTGTGATGCGGTCCTGCTGCTCAGCATCAGAGGCGGAGTCAGCATTCTGAGACACACAGAGCGCCACACAGACACACACGCCCAGGAGTGTGTGCACAAACATATCTGAAACACAGTGTAATTGGCATTAGCATTAGCTTCAACATTGTTGTTAATTACATGAAGAAAGCCAATGAAATGCAGTAAACATTTAAGCAGAAGTACATATGTGGCCTGTTTACAGACAATCACAAATCTACCGACCCACCAGGGGGTGAACAGGGGGGGTGAACGGGGGGTGAACGGGGTGTGGGAATAGGGTGAAACAGGGGTGAACGGGGGTGAACAGGGGGTGAACAGGGGGGGTGAACAGGGGGTGAACAGGGGGGTGAACAGGGGTGAACAGGGGGGTGAACGGGGTAATAGTGCAGTGGTGACTTGTTAAGAATATAACGTCTTGAATAGAATATACAGTACAGATGTCTATAGAAATTGTGACGGGGATTCAAATCAAAGCTTTGTGTTGTTATTTCTGCAGAATAACATCACAGTTCTGAGAGTAAAGACCTTCACACCGTTATTTCCCTATACAGTATAATCCCTGAAACGCTGCCTTTAGCTGGGCTACATGGTGATTATTACTGAGGGAAGCAGGATGGGGTTTCTTTGGGAGGAACAGTGATGGACTCTTTGGGGATTGGCGACGCGACTGGGATAATGTGAGAGTCGAGAGTGCGAGCTACATCATGCGCAGACTCTGACGATGTGAGCTCAGACTATTTGTTGGTTCATCATGTAATGGACGTAGAGTATTCTGGTGAACTGGTGTGTTTAGATGCTGTCTTCCCCACTCTCATATACTTCTATTCTGTCTGGTCCATCCAGTGTTTGTTTTATCACATTTAAAGGAACTCCCTGCTACTGTATGTGGTCTGCTTACAGATACATGAGATGCTGTCTTCCCCACTCTCATATACTTCTATTCTGTCTGGTCCATCCAGTGTTTGTTTTATCACATTTAAAGGAACTCCCTGCTACTGTATGTGGTCTGCTTACAGATACATGAGATAAGAGAGCACATCAGACACATCAGACACACCAGACACATCAGACACACCAGACACACCAGACACACCAGACACACCAGACACACCAGACACATCAGACACACCAGACACATCAGACACAACAGACACACCAGACACACCAGACACACCAGACACATCAGACACATCAGACACACCAGACACACCAGACACAACAGACACATCAGACACACCAGACACACCAGACACACCAGACACAACAGACACATCAGACACACCAGACACAACAGACACATCAGACACACCAGACACAACAGACACATCAGACACACCAGACACACCAGACACACCAGACACAACAGACACACCAGACACAACAGACACAACAGACACATCAGACACACCAGACACAACAGACACATCAGACACAACAGACACACCAGACACACCAGACACACCAGACACAACAGACACATCAGACACACCAGACACACCAGACACACCAGACACAACAGACACAACAGACACACCAGACACATCAGACACATCAGACACACCAGACACACCAGACACAACAGACACACCAGACACATCAGACACACCAGACACACCAGACACACCAGACACAACAGACACACCAGACACACCAGACACACCAGACACATCAGACACAACAGACACATCAGAATCCATGGAGCTTTAAGACTGTCAGTGAACAGTGAACCTGAAGAAAGTGGACTTCAAACACATCTCCTATTAAGTAATTGCTTTTTTGACCTCAGAGCTTTGACCTTTACACTAAATATTTATTTATTGATTGATTTATTATCTGATTTCACCCACATGAGGATATGTTCCCTTTTGAGTCGGTTTCTCTCAAAGTTTTCTCCTCATGTTATTTCAGGTAGTTTTTCCTTCACCACAGTCACCTTTGGTTCACTCATGTGACAATTTCGCCACGTAATAAATCTTTTATTGGTTCATTTTTATTATTTAAAAAATGTATGTGGGATTTTTATTTCTTTAAAGGTGCTTTGCATCAATGTCCATTACTGAAAGTGCTATACAAGTCAAATGTAATAACTCTCTCTCTCTCTCTTGTCACATGTTCTGAATAGTGAGAGCGGCTGCTCACTCAGTGACCTTGAGCACGGGATTCATGTTTCCTTTTTCAAAACTTATAGACACATAAGAGGTTTCAGCTGATTGGAGGTGCCGTTCTGTAGGGTTTAAGGTCTGTGATGGCCTGACACCAGCATTGTGTCTGACGAGACACACCCCTGTATCACACACACACACACACTGATCTACATCCATCTCGATCTGTTCATACTCACCTACCTGAACTGCTCTTGCAATATTTGCACACAATATTTATTTTGGCACAATGTTAATTGTTTACTGCTGCTCTTCCCACGACCTCAACTCAAACCTCATCACTAAAAAAAGAAAAAGAAAAGTACTGTAACGTGTTACGTTGTTGTTTGTCATGTAGCTCTTTGTTTGCACATTTGCACTTTGTTGTCTGTTGTGTATTTCTTGTACAGAAATTAGTATTTTTTTAGGTTAACTTAAAAATGTCAATCTGTCATATCTGAAGCAGTCAGTTAATTAGATCTCTTAGTCAGCGAGCTGGTTCTGGTAAAGTGTGTCGTTCATCTATGTTGGTCCTGGAGGAACGTTGTCTCGGTTCACTGTGTACTGAACTGTATATGATTGAAATGACAATGAAAGCCAACTTGACTTGAAATGTGAAAAATATGTGTGAGTCAGAATGATCAGATGGTCCCTGATGAACGAGTCGAGGGCGACGGTGCTGAGGGAGAAACTCAGGGATTCCTGGTTGAGGAATATTTTAATTACTTTCGGCGAGATCATCCTGTCCACATACACCTGTGACTGTGCTTCAGGATAAAACTGGTGTAGGTCTTAATATTATTGTCTGGTCTATCTGAATTATTAGAAGTACTGAGTCAGTACAATGAGTCCAAACACACACACACACACACACACACACATCTGCGCACGCACACCATAGTTACATAACCAAGTGGGTTTTAGAACAAACATGATACATAAAGGCAAAAAATAAATAAATGCAAACACTTCACCTACAGAAATACTACCACCGTGTGTGTGTGTGTGTGTGTGCGTGTGTGTGTGTGTGTGTGCGTGTGTGTGTTTACTAAATATAAAAATAATGTCCATACCTGCAGCTCAGGTGTTTCTCTGTGTTCTGTCTCTCAGCTTCCTGTGTTTGTGCATCACTTCTTTTCCAGGGAGGAGCACGCAGCCTAGACAACTGATTCCCCACACAATTACCCCGAAACACACACACAATATACTGTATGTAGTAAAGCATGACTCCTGGGATCGTGAGTAAGCGGGTTTGCGAGTGTTCTGCAGGACAAACACAAATATTTTAAAAATTGTTACTTGAAAAACGAGCAAGTCTTGGTTTATGGTTTGAGGCTCATGTGTCATGCATGCACTTTCTTATTTGATGCCAAGCGTCACATGATCACAACTGAGCAAATGGTTTTTCCCTCTTGCGTGCTGTGGAATTGTGGGTAAATCTCAGTTTTAGTGCGCGTCTCTCACTCATATAATCAACATCTGTGCGCGCACGTAGCATTTAACAGCTAGAAGTAAGCTTTCTGATCACACTGTAATTTTAGATGGCCTTTCTGTTCCATCAAGTGCAACAGTTAAAGACCTCGGTGTGATTATAGATTCCAGCCTTTCGTTTGAAGCTCATGTAGATAATATCACCAGGATAGCTTTCTTTCACCTTAGAAATATTGCCAAGATAAGAAACATATTGTCACTAAATGATGCAGAAAAACTAGTTCATGCTTTTATCACCTCTAGGTTGGACTATTGTAACGACTTACTGTCTGGCTGTTCAACTAGGTGTATAAACAAGCTTCAGTTAGTCCATAATGCAGCAGCGAGAGTCCTCACTAGAACCAGAAGACACGAGCACATCACCCCTATCTTATCCACACTGCATTGGCTCCCTGTGAAATTTCACATAAATTTTAAGATACTACTTTTGACATTTAAAGCACTAAATGGTCTCGCGCCACAGTATTTGAGTGAACTGCTAGTGTCTTACGATCCGCCACGCCTACTTCGATCAAAGGATGCAGGCTGCCTGTCAGTACCACGTATTATTAAAACTACAGCAGGGGGCAGAGCTTTTTCTTACGAAGCCCCAAAGTTATGGAATAGTCTTCATGTTAATGTTAGGGACTCAGACACAGTCTCAGTGTTTAAGTCTAGGCTAAAAACTTATTTATTTAGCCAAGCATTTTTGTAAATAGATTAACCTTAGGTAAAGGAGCAGATCTGGGGGACTCATGGACGTAGAGTATTCTGGTGAACTGGTATGTTTAGATGCTGTCCTCCCCACTCTCATTGTTCACTCAGGTTTGTTGACGGTGAGGTGATTGGTTGTTTTACATCTCAGTTCCCCCTCATGTTTGTGTTTCCTTCTGGCTCTCCCTTTTAGTTATGCTGTTATAGTTAGTCCTGCCGGAGTCCCTGCTTGCACTTTGCACTAATATACATTCACCTTATACATGTTGACTGTGACCAGACCTACTGTTATCTCTCTCTCTCTCTCTTTCCCTCAACACTGTTGCCCTCAGTTTGTTCATCAGGGACAATCTGACCATTTTTGATTCATACACATTCACATTTCATACAAACTTAAATCATTCTTTTGATTGTGTAAAGCTGCTTTGTGAATAAAGGAATAAATCCTTCATTTACTTTGATGACTTGGGGTATAAGTACAGATCATGTATTAGCTCAGATTATATCACAGTCTTTTTCACAGTTACGTCAGTGATGACTCCTCACTTGTCCTTTCTACTGAGTGGAGTAAGTCAAGTTCAGGTGGAGGTCTTCAGCACAACCGGTCTGTGTTTCATCTCTCCCAAGAAAGATCAAGACCTATTTACATGTCCACTCAGAAAGCCACACTTAAGAACTCCGCTTACTCTTTCTGGCCATTGCACCTTCACAACTCGCTATAATCTCTCTCTCGTCTTCTAACAGCTCTCTCTCTCTCTCTCTCTCTCTGTAATGATGTAAAGGATATGACACTGCATGTGTCTGGCCAAAGCCCCTTTCTTACCCAACTATACAACAAAATACAGTACAATAACGATGTCATTGGGAGATAGGGCACATAGGTGTGTGTGTGTGTGTGAGTGAGAGAGACAGAGAAGTAAAGGGAAAACAGTAAACTATTTTTACAACAATAAGGGCTTTAATATCAAGAGATGAGAAACACATCACACCACACTGCTTTTTAAACAGCGCTTCCTCTCATTCTTTATAAACATTTATAAACAGAATTACACAAAACCAGTTATGAAACTGACCGAGTGATGAAAACCAGAACAGAAGAGTTTTTAAACAATTCTATGACACAATCCTGACATCAATAATAATATTATAATGTAATAAAATGTGGGAGAAGTGTTGAGATGTGAAGGTGTGAAACTCCAGCATCCGCAACCCTTACGCAGGTGTGTGTGTGTGTGTGTGTGTGTGTGTGTGTGTGTAAAATAAAAACACAAATAAACAACCAGGAATCAGCTCAGAACATGATGCAGTATTTTTAACACAACTAATTAAATAATAACCAATAAGTTTAACATTCAATCTAGGATTTAAGAATAGTTTACAACCTCGCCCTTATCTCACACACACACACACACACACACACACACACACACACACACACACACACACACACACACACACCCCCCTGATAAAGTTCACTCAGGTACAAAACTTTATAAAATGTATAAAAGCTATAAAACATCAGCCTTTATACAAAAAGTACAAAGAACATTTGCTGCAAACATGAAATATAAAAATAGTGCAATAAACACTGTGTGACTTTTTCTATTTTCAGCATAAAAAGATTTGGTCCTGACTGATCTTGTGTGTTTTTGTCTTTTAACTATACTGATGAAGATTTTCACTATAATTGAGACATGAGATTAATTCATTAATGATGATTTTGTGTGTGTGTGTGTGTGTGTGTGTGTGTGTGTGTGTGTGTGTGTGTGTGTGTGAGTGATTTTCAGCATTAAATGTTTTGGTCCTGACTGATGGTTTTGAAATCTCAGTGTGTGCAGTTCAGACATGCCGTGTTTACACTGGCGTGATGTTTCATATTTGCATTAAGATTGTACTGCGTGTGGGTTGTGAGGGTTTATTTACAAAAAAATATCTTTTTAAAATACTTTTTTAATGGATATATTTTTGTTGATAAAATGCTGCAGTTCCTTGACAGTCCTACAGATGGTGCTCTAAACTATTCCTGTGTGGCACGAGTGAACTATGTGCCACGTTTGCTTAAAACTGTAGCCACTTAATAAAGGGGAAAAAGTGATACTGAATGAAATCAGGGCCGAGATATTACTTGATATCATATCAGGTGACCCCCGGTGACCCTCATCCCCACCAGTGAGTACTTCTAGTAGTTTAGGGTAAGACTTTCAGAAAGCTTTCACCTCAAACCTGGAGCGAGATCAGAGTGACAGTCCATGAGATTCGGTTTGAGACGGAGCCCAAGACAACCAGGACGGAGGAACATGTTCATGGGTGCAGACACACAGATTTTGCTCTCCTTTTTTGTTTCTCTTGCTCAAAAAAAAAAAAAATACACACACACACACACACACACTTCTATATATTTATATATACATAATATTTATTTATTTATTTCTCAATTAATAATTTTTTTTTATGTCAGTCTGCTTTCCTGCATTCTGATTGGCCGAATGCCGTTGGTGTGTAACCAGGTGAAGCGTACACTCACAGACCGGCGTTTGTACAGAAGAGTCAAAGACTCACAGCACATCTGTATCCAGATGTTAAGATGTGGAGCTCGTCCCCGGTGAAGAGCAGCAGGTCTGCAGTGAACTTCATCACCGAAACCACCAGGATTATGGGATAAACACACACCTGATGATGTCATTAGAATCAGACTGTACAAGCCTTCCTTCATGTGTTCAACGTGGTGGAGTTGAGGTTATCAGCAGGTGGATTTCATCTCGAACTCTTCACATGCTCTAACTGAATGATGCTGCCCCTCCCCCACCGACAGGTTTCACATCCCACACTACAGTTCTCTTCTTTACAGTCTCTACACCCGCACACCTCCATCTACAGCCGACTCTGAACAGTCAGAAACCTTTACAACATGGATATCACTTACACCCTGACTGTGG
>QNUK01000586.1:277669-310169 GCA_013621035.1 Clarias magur
ACTAAACTCTGATCTGATTCAGATTTTATTTTCTGTTCGTTCATTTTGCATTTTGTTAAGTTGTAAAAAAATACCATTTACGCTTTTATTTTGAATGATTATTATTATTTTTTAAAGTGCTGTTAAAGCATGTTCACACTGGTCTAAAACTTCGCTGCAGTTCAGTGAGAGGAGTGAGACAGGTGTGTGTACACACTGGTGAAGATGAGTTTGTGTTTCCTGAAGGAGGAGAAGGTGTCGCACAGGGGCGTGAGGATCCCCTCCATGGTGCCGAACATGGTGGACAGGCCCAGGTTGAGGAGCATCAGGAAGAACAGGGCCGACCAGAACGGACTGGCGGGGAACAGAGTCATCGCCTCGGTGAAGGCTATAAATGCCAGACCTGTCCCCTCCACACCCTGAGACGGGGACACGGAGGACACAGAGGACACAGAGGACACAGGGTGTTATCATGAGCACGGAACTGCACAGCGGCCACTTAAACTCTAACAAGGGTTTACACCACACACACACACACACACACACACACACACACACACACACACACACACACACACACACACACAGGCACCCACCAAACCCATACACACCCACCCATACACACCCAAACACCCACCCACCCATACACACACACCCACACACACACACCCACCCACACACACATACACACACCCACCTGATTCATGGCGTCCTCCAGGCTGCAGGTGCTGATGTTGAAGCCGGTGAGGTTCAGCAGACGCCCCTGCTCACTGTACCACTGTTTGTACATCTCCACGGTAACAGACTCCGCCTCCGTTATGTTAATGAGCAGATCGGGTGGAGCAGCAGAGGACGCGAGAGCTTCAGATAACAGATTCAGATTCCTGTAACACACACACACACAAAATACACGCAAATCATCATCTGCCTCGTCCCCTCAGCACAAGTGTATGTGTGTGTGTGTGTGTGTGTGTGTGTGTGTGTGTGTGTGTGTGTGTGTACTCTGAGATGCAGGTCTTGGTGAAGGTCTTGGCCCTGAAGCCGAGCACAGAGAAGACGACGAGCGAGGCGAGGATGGAGGTGAGGAAGTTGATGGTGGAGACGGTGAAGGCGTCGCGGTGACAGTTGTTGTTGCGCTGGTTGTAGGAGGAGTACGCGATGATGGAGCCAAAACCCAAACCCAGGGCGAAGAACACCTGAGTGAACGCCTGACGCCACACCTGCACATCACCCCAGATCTCCACCTGAGAGAGAGAGAGAGAGAGAGAGAGAGGGAGAGAGGGACAACCATCACCACTGAGTGCGAGTGTGTGTGAGTGCGAGAGGGGGATGATTAATATTAGTGGTGCAACAGATCACAAAAATTTTACCACACGGTTTTTGAGTCACGGATCAGATCATTTTCCGGATCAGCAAAAAAGGCCAAAAACATTAAATAGAATCAAGAAATAATCAGTTAAATACATAAAACTTAAAAATAAAGCATTTAATACTCTGTTGTTAAAGTGCAGCATGTAAAAACGCCCCCTGTGGACAACGCACCGCGTGGACAACGCCCCGCGTGGACAACGCCCCCTGTGGACAACGCCCCCTGTGGACAACGCACCGCGTGGACAACGCCCCCTGTGGACAACGCACCGCGTGGACAACGCCCCCTGTGGACAACGCACCGCGTGGACAACGCCCCCTGTGGACAACGCACCGCGTGGACAACGCCCCCTGTGGACAACGCACCGCGTGGACAACGCCCCCTGTGGACAACGCACCGCGTGGACAACGCCCCCTGTGGACAACGCACCGCATGGACAACGCCCCCTGTGGACAACGCCGTCTCACTGTAGGAACAGGCACAGTAAGGTGGAGTCTTGCCATCTTTGCAGTGTGTTTACAGTGTTTACAGCAACACGCTACATGTCTCTCATGTGTGAAGTGAGAGATCTGAGGTCCCGCTCCGGCATTTCCCTGGTTTCTGGTGTTATCTGTGGTCACTGTCGCGTCTCCTACATGCATTGTGCCTCTTGTCTGTGTGACTCTCGTAGAGGGGGGGGCGTGTCTGTAGCGCCGGAGTCGCGTCTCCCACTGCGCTGTGATGTCGTGTCCAGTCACCGTATTGTTCTGTAGTCCTTCATGTCCTCCAGTCTGTGGTGATCACAATAGAGGACGCATCTGATGAAGGTACAGGATTCAATCCATAAAGTTGATGCTGAAGTGGATATTTCATTCTCACGGAACATAAATCCTTTGTTTTCCACAACAGAGTTCAGCCTCATGTCTGCTGCATGAACATACAGATAGATTGGTGAATCTCTTTAGCCCGCTCTGATTCTGGTGCTGATTCTGGTGCTGATTGTGGTTTGTCTCGTGACGGATCACCGTGGTGACGTCACTTCAGATGCGCGGCCGTGCTCGACGTCCTGCTGCTTCACTCTGTAACCGCCTCGTCCACCACGCGTCTCCCGGCACCAGTATATTTTACAGAGGAGACACAGTGCTGCCATACACAAGATCTGAATGACGCGGGAGGATTTTTCGAGTTCTTCTGCTCCGTCTAATTCATCATTTAAAAAGCAACATCAGTAAAATCACTGCGATCTTTAAACATTTAAGATCAATCAGCAAGTTAAAAAATGAGCAAGTAATCCGCGGGTCACGTGCACGCCGAACTCTGTGTGTGTGTGTGTGTGTGTGTGTGTGTGTGTGTGTGAGAGAGAGTGTACCTTTGGACTGAACATGTACTTGAGACCCTCTGCTGCTCCGTCCAGCGTGAGACCTCGAATCAGGAAACACAGCAGGACGACGTACGGGAACACGGAGGAGAAGTACATCACCTACACAGCACGAGCAACAGCGTCTAGTTTATTTACTACACAAACAAACAATCACTGATGTGTTTATCCTGTTTAGTTACGGGTCGAGCCGCGGGTCACGAGGAGGATCTACAGAAACAGAACCGACTGGCCTTCTATTACCTTTCCTTTACAAACACCACGAGGTCAAAAGCTTTTTTTTATTTTTTTTATCCCAACAATATATGACGCGCACACACACACACACACACACACACACACACACACACACACACGTGCACACCTTGCCAGAAGACTTGATGCCCTTGAACATGGCGCCACAGACGATGGCCCAGGCGAGAACGAGGCAGCCGGTGATGGGCAGGTTAAACTCCCCCGTCTCATCGATAGAGTCTGTGATGTCCAGAGCCTTACGGAACCAGAAGTACGACGTAGGAGAACTCGCAGCACACTCACGGACTACACACACACACACACACACACACACACACACACACACACAGAGAGGAGAGAGAGTCAAGAGGTTTACACCTGATCTACCTTTCAGCACACTCGTGCACACAGACACACACCTGTGGTGTTCCCCTCCTTGGGGCAGTTCTCCCAGGGTAACGGACTCTGGAATGATTTAAAGAGATAAAACAGACTCCAACAGATGATGACGTTATAATACAGGGCCACGAAGAAACACACCTGAGAGACAGACAGGAGAGAGAGAGAGAGGGAGGGAGACAGAGGTGTGTGTTATTAGGTATAAAGTCCACTGAAGAACACAGAGCACTGAAGTTCGTATTGAGTTTGAACGTTAGCTGAGCTTCACTGATCTCTCGACTCTTCTGTCTTCAGGATGTAGCAGGTTTGATCTGAGATCAATCAGACTTCAGCTAAAAAATTGATACAATGGAGCCAGAACATGAACACGAGGTTCAGTACACCATGACAAGGAACACTTCATTAACCGAACCCCACACACACACTACACTAATCCTGAGGTACAGTGTCCATGGGGACGTCTCTCAGGTGTGGGACGAGGGTCTGTGGTACGCACCACGCAGCTGGAGTAGCCGATCCCCACCAGTTTGGGTGAGATGTGTCTCCAGACGCCGATGCTGCCCTGCCGGATCTTCTGACCCACCGCTAACTCCAGGAAGAACAACGGCACGCCGACCAGCACCATCAACAGCACATAGAGCAGCAGGAACGCTCCTGAGACAGAGGGACAAACAGAGACAGAATTTATATCTATTCATTGTTGCACTTGTGGCAAGAAAAAGTAAGTGAACTATTTTCGGTTTCCTGGTTTCCTGTATTAACTGGTCATGGAGTGTGATCCAATATTCACCAAACCCATCCTCTACACCACTTAGTTCAGGGTTGTGTCTCCAGCCCCAACTGATCCCACACCTGGGGTCCGTTCTTCATACGTCGCTAACTCAGTTAGCTGCATTTGATTGTTGTGGATTTGTCCTGATCTTGGGTTGTTTCGTTCTTCGAAGTGAATCTCGCGCTTGCTGTCATAGCAACATGTCTGTAATCTTAAAGCTGCTCGGGAGCGGGTTTATTTCATGTGAACAGGATTTAGGCTGCGCTCCTGGCGGGTTATGATTGGCTGAAATGGCGAGATCACATCTGATTGGTTAAAGAGCTGACTGACTGACACGGACTGACTCACGTGGGAAAAGAAAAGTGTCTTACATGAATATATGGATGGATGTATTTAAACATAAATACAGTATATGTACATGTGTGTGTGTCTGTGGTCATCATTCATGTGTTAATCTCTGTGTGTGTGTCTAATCATATGTAACATTCTGTCCCCCGATTGCGTCTATATAAGTGGAGGTGATTTTCTCAAATCTGTCTCAGTCATGTCTTGTCCGTTTATGAGAGCGAGCGGTTACTGAAGGTGTGAGGATTATACACAGAGTTTTTCACTTTCCTGGTGTACTGTGTGATAGACAGGATCCTTTAGCACAGCATGACGATATACTTCTTACTGTACTGCTTCTTCTACTCCCCTTTTACACTGTAAACCCGATTAAGTTGGAAAAACTCTAAATATTTTAGGTCACCAGTTACATCATTTTGTAATGATGTTTCCAATTTTAAGTAAACAGAACTATCAATATTCGAGTTTGTTGAACTTTTTGCAAATAAAGTAAATTCAATCCAGCGCGGGAATCGAACCCGAGCCGTTCACATGGCAGGCGAGACACATAAGCACTGAGCCACCAGAGCGCTTTAGATTTAAACTGCTGGAACTTGGAGGTGACACTTAGTGTTACTGTTACTTAAGTACTTATGATTACTTAAAATATCACATTTGTTCAGCTAACTTTAAATTAATACACATAGGACTTGAGAGTATATACACACACACACACACACACACACATAACATGTAACACGGGCAGCACTCACTCGTATTTAATAATTACTTTTATTTTAAATGATCTTTATTAAAGTTTGAAATTCTCCATAACCCTCTAATAAAAGCTTTTGCTCCTCTTGAGTAATAAATTGAGCTGCTCTTTTGTGATCAGTGTTTCTACTGTCGATGCATTTCGCCTTTTAAACCAACACGAACGCACAATAATCCTAGACGATTCAATCCAGCGATACTAATCATCAACAACAGGTGTGTCGAAGAACCGAATTAGTCGCATCGTAATTAGCGCGATGATCTCATCTTAGATCTGTCAATTCATCTCGGAGGTGTCAAGCGAAGTACGGAGAACGAATCCCAGATGACGAATATAATCCAGAGTGCCCATGTCTGGTACCCCTGGAGACACCGACAGCGCCCCATCACCCTCCCGCCCCTAGCGGGCACTGAACCAAACCTCTATAGACCCACTGCCTGGGCTCGACGGTGGGCAACCCGGGCACCATGCCTGGCTGCAGGAGCAGGACCAGGCTTCCTGTTCGGCTGGTCACACTTATTCACAGGAGTTTTATGGATCAGGTCTAATCCACAGTTACAGGAAGCGTTGGCTTGAAGTTATTTCTGTCAAATGTGGTTCAACCAGTTACTCAAAATACTTTCACTTGTTTCTCCACCTTCACACTGCAAGTTTATCAGCTCAGAAATATCCTGTGTTTGTGTGTGTGCAAATACAGACGCGAGAAGACGGACACACACATGGGGTGAACCGAAAAGACACTGAGCTCAATTAAAAGAACAGTTTATTTACAGACACACACATACACACACACCTCCTCCGTTCTGGTGACACAGGTAAGGGAACCTCCAGACGTTTCCGAGTCCAACGCTGAATCCCACCTGAGCCAAGAAATACTCCACCTTACTGTCCCAGCCCTCACGCGCCCTGTCCACCGGGGCTTCAGGAACCACATCATGCCCCGCCTCCTGCACCCCCTCAACTCCATCTTCAGGCAGCGGGGGCTTTTCTGAGCTCATCTGCAGAAAAAGCGAAACACTTCATTATAATATTTATCTCAGATACAGTACATCTAAACAAAACTCTTCAGCGGCTGTTAAATATTACTGGGTATATTTACAAACAATTACTATAATACACAAGCTGAATTTAAATAAAAAATGATAACGTTAATACTATCGAATGTAAAATATTGACCAAATGGTCTCGCGCCGCAGTATCTGAGTGAACTGTTAGTGTCTTACGATCCGGCCACGCCTACTTCCATCAAAGGATGCAGGCTGCCTGTCAGTACCACGTATTATTAAAACTACAGCGGGACTCTGACACAGTCTCAGTGCTTAAGTCTAGGCTAAAAACCTATTTATTTAGAATGTGTGTGAACAGATTAGTCTTGGGTAAAGAATGAGAACAGACTGACGCGAGTCGCGGTGTATCTGACATGTTCGAGGTTTCAGAGACGACCGCGGCTGCTGTGGCGTAGCGTACACTGGTCACCGACTCCACCGAGGGAACATCAACAGCCAATCAACATAAAGGAGGCGGGGTCATGGGCAGGATACAGAGAATAGAGGAAAATATTACAGCTAGAATTAACATGTATTAAAACCGCTGCTGCCTCTTTCATCCATGTTTGTTAATTGTATTCTTCCTCGTCCTGAGTGCTGTGTGTTTAGTCGGCCTGTAGTGAGCGTCACTCGTCATGTAGTGTATAATCCGTTCAGGAGGCTAGCTCTTAAGGTGAAATGTCGTATTGTGCAACGCATTTTCCCATAGAAAGTAATGCAGATGCAGGTAATCCGTTCCAGTCAGCCAAAGATGCTCCTAATATGACCAATTTCAAGAGTCCAGTGGAGGGAAATTAACATTTCAGGTTTGGATTAAGACTAAATATCTCACACAGGTTTATTCACCTATAATCAGATTAGTGTGTTGGATACACAGCAGTGTTTAGTGAACAGAACACACATGAGTTATAGATCTACACCAAGTCTCGCGCTACAGTTTACCTCAGAAGTGGCGCTTTATTACCCAAGACCCGCCCCCTCGCCTCCGCGCGCGAGGAACTGATGCAACAGCTCTGACGTGTCGTTCCGCGCGTGCAGTCATCTCACAGCACACCGCGCTGTTAATACTAATAATAGCAGCGTGTCTCCTGTGTGTGTGTAACGTTATAAACTTACCTCTTGTGCGGCTGTGAATCCCGACGGGTCCTCCTGTCTTTTGTCTTCCTCTCTCGCTCTCACTCTCTCTCTCTTCCGGCTCTCACACACACACACACACACACACACTCCACCGGGTGTTTTTAATTCAACAGCCGCGCAAACAACCGGAGGTGTGGTAAATAAATCCCGCGCATTGTCCGACACGAAGCTGTAATCATTAATACCGAGTAATAAAGTAAGAGATCATGTACAGTTTGTACTGTGCGCGCGCGAACACACACACACACACACGATCCTCTCTGAACGGGATGCCACGTGGATCAGGCGCGCGCACACACATTCACCCGCTCGCGAGGAACCGGAAGTCCCGCCCTTCCACTCCACGTTCCGTCCAATCAGGGTGTCAGGGCAGGTAAACACCCCCCCCACACACACACACGCACACAAACACACACACACACACACACACACACAAACACCCCCCCCCCACACACACACACACACACACACACACACACACTCTGTAGTTGCCAGTCCCGCCTATATTCCGCCACTAGGACTTTTCTATTCGCAGGTCGTAGGTCGCCTTTTTTTGGGCTTGTTTTTCAAAATATGCTTCCTTGTTATAACAATCTGACATTTTAAATGAACCTCTGATTTTAAAAGTAGGGTCTCCTGTCCCCAAAATTGGAACTGACTGACCCTGTGTGCACAGCCGGGGTGTGTGTTCCAGACAGCAGGTCATGTGACATACCCGGTGAGTTTAAGACTAAGTTAGTGGATAACCTCAACGGTCGGTTCCAAAAACGGAGGTAACTCTGTGTGTGTGTGTGTGTGTGTGTGTGTGTGTGTGTGTGTGTGTAACCATGGCAACCTGCTCTCTGAAGATGACCTGCTCGGTAGCAGCTTCTGTTCCCGGGTCACTTTGTTTCGGAGGTGTATTGGGCATCACGTGCGCTTCTGATGAGGATCCCGTGGACGTGCAGACGCACATTATACCCGCCGGACAGAGTTATAACACCGCGAACTTCTCTCTTTTCACTTCCTCAGGAGTATTTGAAAGAGTTATCGGTTCTCAAAGAAATCGTTAATTTACTTAACACATCTCGTGAAACCGCATATGGCTAATGTCACAAAGTAAGTAAACACACTGAGTACTGTTAACTTAAATAATTGCAATTAGGTCACATTAATAAACCTGTTTGACTATTCACAACTTTGATATTTATGAGTTTGTAGAAATGACACTTCAAGTTAGCTGAACAAATTTGTTAATTTAATTAACTGTAATACTTAAATAACAGTAACTTTTACCTCCAAGTTCCAGCAGTTTAAATCTAAAGCGCTCTGGTGGCTCAGTGCTTATGTGTCTCGCCTGTCATGTGAACGGCTCGGGTTCGATTCCCGCGCTGGATTGAATTTACTTTATTTGCAAAAAGTTCAACAAACTCAAATATTGATAGTTCTGTTTACTTAAAATTGGAAACATCATTACAAAATGATGTAACTGGTGACCTCAAATATTTAGAGTTTTTCCAACTTAATCGTGTTTACAGTGTAAAAGGGGAGTAGAAGAAGCAGTACAGTAAGAAGTATATCGTCATGCTGTGCTAAAGGATCCTGTCTATCACACAATACACCAGGAATGTGAAAAACTCTGTGTATAATCCTCACACCTTCAGTAACCGCTCGCTCTCATAAGCGGACAAGACATGACTGAGACAGATTTGAGAAAATCACCTCCACTTATATAGACGCAATCGGGGGACAGAATGTTACATATGATTAGACACACACACGGAGATTAACACACGAATGATGACCACAGACACACACACATGTACACATATACTGTATTTATGTTTAAATCCATCCATCCATATATTCATGTAAGATACTTTTCTTTCCCCACGTGAGTCAGTGCGCGTCAGTCAGTCAGCTCTTTAACTCTTTAAATAAGTGATGTCCATAAAGAAACTTCCGTACTTCAAAAATGAACCCTAAAGCTTCTCGCTCACGCTGTGCATATTTTTGCTCGGCCTTACTTAAGGTTCTCGAAGCGAAGGCTATGGGTCTTTCCTGCCCATCTGGTATCAAATGTGAAAGTACTGCTCCCACCCCGTAGGGGGAAGCGCCGCACGCCAAACTCGCAGTGCTCCGCCAGCTCCTTTAACACGAACACATACTGTGCAACACTTTCCCCCTCAGATTGATTTCGTTTGTGAAACTTGAATCTCTCAGCAATCACGATGGGCCTGGCGCTAAAATGTGCTTGCAGTGTGTTTACATCTCACCATTTCTCATAGTCCTGGGTTTAACTGGTGCCATAAGGCTACATGAGAGTCCATAAGTGGATGCTCCCATTACACTGAGGAAAACTGACACTGTTTTTTCTTCACTAATGTCAGTTGCTTTCATAAAGTGTTCAAAACGCTCTACATACGGAGTCCATTGCTCTCTGGTCTCATCGAACGTATCGACCTGTCCGATAATCGTAGCCATGCTTTCCTCTTGACCGACAGCTCGATATTTACAGTGGGGACGTTTCACTCGTCGCCAATTTCTGTTATGTTTTCATCAATATAACATTTATTATATAACTAACATTTATTCTGGAACAACCAGAAATCAAGAACTGGAGACATGGAATCACTGTAATCTGCTTTTACTCCTTTTAGTGCACACAGCGCGGTATTGCCCTCTTGTGGCCCGCCAGTGAAATAACATCAAACTCAAATACATTACACTTTCTGTCATGTAGCTGATAGAAAGAAGGCTGAAGGCCGTCTACCTCATTTATTTAATTATTTTTGCCTTCCTAGTTGCCAGCAAAGGAGCTGTATGAGGTCCATCTTCAAAAACAAACGAGAAAAAGTCACCCGGAGATGGACCTTATACAGCTTCAAATGGAAGAGAAAAGACAATTAAAAAAGCAACACTAGAAACTGAATTACTGGAGCATCACCTTAAGGTGAGAACTTTAATCAATGTGTGAATATTAATCTGTTGCATGTTAAGTGTTGTGTGCATATAAAGCAGTGTAAAAAAAACACAAACATTTTTTCATTTTACTTTCATTGTTTTTCAGGAAATAAAGAAATGAACAGTGCAAACCAGTGCAAACAATTTAATAAAAGTATTTTTGACAAATCCTGTCTCTCAAGTCTCCCGTCTCTGTTGTGTGCAGTAGCGGTTCCTCTGGGCTCATCGTCCTCAATACAAGGACGGTGTCTCTCTCCTCTTATAGTGGCAATGATGTGAAGCACAACACAAGCCACTATGATGCCGCACGCCCTCTCTGGACTGATGAATGAATGAGTTTAACAAGGCAAAAAATTAAGGACACAAAATCAAGTTGTTTCCTGAACACTGATGCTATGAATCGATTTCCAACATCGTCTCCCTCATTTACTGAAGGAGCTTTAATAGGAATGTGGGTGTCATCAGTGCACCAATTACATTAGGAAACCATGAAACAGAAAGACATATACAGAAGTATCATGTGTGTGTGTGTGCAGGATGAATACATGTGTGTGTGTATATATATATATATAAATAGTATGACTACATATTAAATATGCATCGTAGATTTTACTACAAAGGACAAACCTGCAGTCTGTGTAATTCCTCTTTAATAACACACAGAGGTTTATGGCCAGGGAACCGTACACACATGTGTAAGAAGTGTTTAACCCTGGAACAGATACACACAGATACCCATGGTTACACACACACACACCCAGAGAGTTACCTCCGTTTTTGGAACTGAACGTTGAGGTTATCCACTAACTTACTCTTAAATTTACCTGGGTATGTCACATGACCTGCTGTCTGGAACCCCCCCGATAGATCAGGTTGTTTATTTACTTATGTACTTATAAAGATATAAATACATATAAATAGACAGATAAACACTTTTACTCACTAGATGACCCCAAATTGTAGATCACAGAATGAATAAATGTCTCTATCTATCTATTTACAAGAGTAAGTCAATAATTACTTCATAATACATTTTAGAAAAGATAAATACATCGCTTTTGGACATAATCTCATTGCTGTTCGATACACTTTCTGTCTGTCAATGCGCTTTTGCGTTCTCTCATATCAATTGTTTTATTCTGAGCTGCGAGTCATGAATACACCGCTGTCTTCAGTTCTTCATCAGAAGTGAGTCTTCACCCTCGTAGTTCTGCTTTCAGGGGAGTAAACAGGTGAGAGTGTGATGGAGTGAGATCAGGACTACAGTGAGGAGCTTTAACACCTCAGAGTGTCCACAGTGTGGACGCGTATCATCAGGCGAGATCACGACGCCCTCATCAGCGGTGCCCTGTGTTCAATCTGAAGGTTAGTCTTCAGCTCTTCAACGAGCGTCTCACTGTAACAAGCGCTGAACCATCGTGGATTGTTGAACCTCCTGATCATGTTCTGATACTGGTCCTTGAGACGCCCAGAAAACCGGAAGTGTTGATGAGTTTTTCAGCTGATGGACGACTTTTGGACTTTTTCTCGGTGTGTGATTGAGGATGTTTCCGCTCCAGACTCTGCCGTTTACTCTCAGACTCGTACTGATGAATCCGTGTCTCACAACCAGTAATGATTCTCTTTAAGAAACCTTCACCTTCCTTAGGATTTTGCCGCTTAGCTGCTATTCTTTCATGCAAATCACAAGTGAGGCGTCCAGTGTTGTTTGACCCGCAGTTACAGAAGAACTGATGGAACAGTGACGGGGAGCCTCGAACGGAAAGCACTGATGAGACTAACAGGAGGATGAGACTCTTCATGATTCACCCTCATACCTCCCTATCTCTCTATCTACAGTACTCCCTCTACACCCTCTCATTTCAGTAAACATTTTAGTACATGTTCTCAAAGGACAATACTATAGAAATGAAACATGTATATATTTTAGAGTCGTCAATGTGCAGCTTTTATAACAGTACAGATTTACTGAAAATAACTCAACATTACTGTCAAATAGCTGGCAACAAAAGTAAATACACCCTAAGTGATAAGAGCGGTTCATCTTTAACCATGCAAAGTCGCATGTCTTATTCATCATGTTCATGTGTTTGTAAGCTTGATAGGACCATAGAAATGTCTGGGACCCTCTTCCAGTCCTCCATAAGAATATCATGGAGCTACTGGATGTCAGACACACGACGCTTCACCACCTTCTGCTTGTGGACGCACCACAGCTACTCAATAGGTAACTCATTACTTCATTCTGATTCACACACACTCACATTTGCGACAATGTCAATAAAAGCGCTGTACAAATAAAACTGAATCGAATTGAATTGTACTCAAAGCACCAATTTTTTATGCTCTAATATAAGATACACAAGTTTGTATGTTCAAGCTGACAAACACATGAACATGATGAATAGGTCATGTGACTTTGCATGGTTAAAGATGAACAGCTGTTATCACTCATGGTGCACTCCAGCAGATATTTGACATTAATGTTGAGTTATTTCCAGAGGACAGTAAATCTGTACTGTTATACAAGATATACTAAAAGGTTTGCTGAAATTAGAGGGGTGTACTTACTTTTGTGAGATACTGTATCTGCACAATCATTGAAGTAAATTAAGTAAATGCTTTAGTGCTCTGCCATGGTGTGACACTTCCTTCACGTCACACACACACACACACACACACACACACACACACACACACACACACACACAGTGAATAAAGCAGTATACTGTACATCTCGTCTGTATTTATTCAGATTTACAGTAAACACTGGTGGGACGTACGCCAGGAACTACTGCCTCCAGATCAGTTTCAGCTTCAGAGAGTCAGTCTGTTAGTGTAAAACTAAGCGCTTACGGCTGATCTGAGAGGATATCTGATTCACGGTCTTGTCTGAGATGAATCACAGAAACAGCGTGACGTAAACGAGGCTTTGTTTGCTGACATTTGTTAGATGTTTACTAGCATTGTTTTTAATCAGCACATCACAAATGTCCTGAATGTGTAATCATTTGTTGGTGTCAGGTTCCTGAGCTGAAAGGAGACGTTTATCTCTACATCGTGGCTCAAGGACACATGCTATGGATTTGAATAAAGACCTCAGGCAGCTTCCACTGCCTCCTAAAGGATAAACAACCCGTTGATAAAACCAGCAGGACATGTGACCAGGGGATTTTACAGGGTGTGAGGTGTCACATCAGAAGGTTATGAGTTCAAATTCCAGCACAGTTCTGTCTTTGAGATCCTCATCTATACCGGTGTCCTCGCAACGCAAAGCATGGCCATAGCAAACTGGAAGAACCTCAGAGAACATCCAGTACCCCTGGCTGAGTGGGATCTGTTCAGGTGATGGAGGAAAAACCACGATGCCCCCTGGTGGACAGCTGGAGCAGGCACGTCTAGGAAAGATCAGATCTCAGAGTTGGCTTGTCTAAAGATCCAGAGTCTATGGCTGGGAAATTAGAAATCTGGACTTCTGTCACACACTGGTACACACACACACATACACACACACACACACACACACACACACACACACACACACACAAGGTGTTACAAAACGTATTACAAAAGACAACGTGCAGGAAGAAGACGTTTGTACAGGATGTTTGTAACATTTCTGCCCAAGATTTGGGAAATGGATATAAGAAAGTCTGTGGGTCCCAGCGTCTAGACGGCAAAGCTCATCAGACACAGACATGGAACTTCACTGACTGTGACACAGAGTGTCGTCTTCATTCTGAAATCTGATCTAATGTGTCGTTGTGAAGGAGGAGTAGAGCTGTTACTGAGCTCACTGTGCTTTCACATACCCTGTCCATGCATCTTCTTCTTCTTTCTCTTCTTGTACAAAAATCCTCACTCATCACTTTAGCAGTACAGAATAAAAAAAATATGGAAATAAATCAGAAAAAGAAAACAAGTGTAAATATATCATTCATTCTTCTGTATAATTCTTGTGAAAGGCCCGGGTTTGATTCCTCAGCCACCGGTTGTTCGATGTGAAACCTGTGCCAAGTCGTGTGTGGATCAGGTGTGACCTTCAACATCTCACCTTCAGTGCCTGATCAGTTGATTAAAACCATCCAGGATTTTATAATAAAACAAAGAATGTTTAAATGATCTGTAAGAATTTTCACAAATTTGTGACATAGTAATGAAGACAAAACATTTCTGAACTTTTGAGATAAAAACTATAAATAAAAACTCTAAAAAGTTTAACTGCTACAGCTCTTCCAAAAATGAGGAGCAACTATGATCCCTGTCTTTTCTACCTGGAGGGACTGAGGTCTAAACCACAAGCCCAGTGTGGCCTTCAGAGATAACAGCAGTCTGAGAGGTTTATGAGTGGATGGGCTGGGTGGAGGACTGTGCCAGAACATGATGGCTTGGATCTACAGACGCTGCTCCTGAGCTCCCAGTGATCCAGACCCGCTCTGTCCTCTGCACCTGCCGTCTCGTCCCTGTGCTGAACTGGACTCCATGATGACTTGGACAACATCTGGTATACTGAACTTCCAGCAGCCAAACACACATGATGTCGTTATATAATCCCTGCTCTCCGTTATCACCCAGATGAGGATGGGTTCCCTGTTTAGTCCGGTTCCTCTCAAGGTTTCTTCCTCTCAGCACCGTCGCCCTCGACTCGTTCATCAGGGACCATCTCATTATTCTGATTTATACACATTTCCTTTCTCACTCATACACGCTTCCATAAATGTTCTTTGAGACATTGACTATTGTTAAATGCGCTATATAAATAAAATAGAATAGAATAGAATAGAATAGAATTGAATTGAATTGAATTGAATTGAATTGAATTGAACTGAATTGAAGTGAACTGCCTACAGGTGATGTGTGGAACAACGGGGATCTGTTTCACCTTGTTACCTGACATCTAACCCGGGGTGGCTGAGAGTAAGTACCCAGACAGGATACACTTATTTTCATTAATGTATATTCTTTAATAAATCAGAAAATAAGTTACTTTAATAAATTATTTCAACAGTAAAATAATCTTTTTTTCTGTAGCACTGTGGTACCTAAATGAGATCATCACCATGGCAACATAGTGATTCAACTCAGAACCCCATAAACTATAGCCGTCTCAAACTCTAGTCCCTGTAACAGTGTGTGTGTGTGTGTGTGTGTGTGTGTGTGTGTGTGTGTGTGTGTGTGTGTGTGTGTGTGTGTGTGTGTGTAATGTTATCTAAAAGTGGCATAGCCCAATTAAACACTTCCTTAAAAGATAAAACAAGAAAGAGAGACGATGGAGCGACTGGCAAAAGACTGAAAGAAAAAAGGGAGAAAAGGAATTTCAAGTCACCAGACAGGTTTTGCAAAAAGGAAATATTTTACACACACACACACACACACACACACACACACACACACACACACACACATTTTACTATAATTAAGACTTATTCTACACAAAATCCCACATTCAGGAACAAGAAGAAAACGTTTCAGCTTTTTATAATAAAGCCGGGGGGCGTCTGACCGTCTGCCTTCCTAAGGACAGGAATATCTGATGATTCTTTCACCTTGTGAGGACATTTTACTCCAACTAGGAAATAAAGCCGCCCACACACACACACACACACACACACACACACACACACACACTGAGCTCCACCTTGTTAGCAACACTCTCACAGTTTACTTTGCTCACATATTTTCTTTATTGCATCACCTCACGTCTCACCTCACGTCTCATCTCATGTCTCTATTTTAAACACATTCCTTAGTTTTGAATGTGTTGATTATTTAACCTATCCCAGTGGACACAGGTAGGACGGCAAGGCGTCTTCAGGACTAGATACCTGAACACCTGGTGACGTATATACAACCTGTTAAAGTCCGAAAAATGTTACCACACTAGACACCTTCAACATAAGACAACATAAAGACCTCTTAAAAAGTCAAAGCGTTTAAACCCCTCTACAGAGAGCCTGAGGGGAATTGTCACTCTGTCCACTGGGTTTCTCCTGTGGGGGTCTAGACAGCTTGTAGATCCTCAGCATGGACTGATGGGGTGTGAGATCAGGAGAATGAAGAACATTCCTGGAGGGCTGCTGCTGCTGTATGAATGAGTAGTTTTGTAGATGACTTACTATTACCAGCTCTAGCGCCAGGAAGGGATTTAAGGGCATAAATCACATGTACAGGAGGGCAGGAGTACTCAGGATGTAAGACTCTGGTATGCTGGTCAGAAGATCATGAGTTTATCTGTTCCAACCTGTATCACTGCCAATCATGACACTCTCACATACGGAGATCTGCAAGGTTGTAGTGCTGGGGCTCAAAATCAAAACCAACTGATTGCTCACCCACAGTCCTACCTACTGAACCAACACTTCCCATCATGTCCAGGTCAGACTGGGTGACAACCTCTTCTAACAGCTGCTGTTTTTATATGGCTTCTCAACTTTCACGCTGCATGTCCTGGGCTAAACTCAACAGGAGGCTGGTTATTTTGGGTCGTTCGCAAAAACGCACCCGATGGATTTTGATATACTCCTCCTAGGGAAATTATACAATCACTACCAAACTGGGCCAAAGAGATCTAAAGACATTGAGGATGCAAAATTGCGGAGGGATTTTTGATATCTCAAACGGGTCAGCCGTGATAATGTCTTAAACTTACACAGAAAAATGATTAATAACTTTCTGTGTCTTATATTGAGTGACGTTATATTCAGTGACATCACGTTCAGGAACATCACAGTGTTACGCTTACCTTTCAGCATCTGCGGCCTTTTGGACACATACACACATCACACATGTATAACACTCATACATCACACACATGCACACATACATACACAAACATTACGAATGGTAACACACACTTACATGTCGTATGTCTCACACACATACTAACACACTCATCACTAATGTTAACACACAGAATTACACACACACACACACACACACACACACACACACACACACACACACACCTATCTCCCTCACTCTCACACACACTAACCCTCACACACACACATACACACACACACACACACACACACACACACACACACACACATTAGCCCTGTATAGTGTGTGATGTGTGCAGGTCGTGAGGTGCAACCGGGTAGCGATGGCTTTTTCGAGGTCTTAACACACTCGAATAACACACGGGTTGCGTGGTGCCCCCGGGGTGGTGATGGCGCAGGGTGCTTGGGCCCATCATCGTTGCTTGCAACTATATTTATATTTGGAATCTTTCTTAGAGAAAATAAGGGCGTTTGCTCACTGGGGGATCTGTTTCCGCACACACTTGGCACAGGGACCAGTTGATTTTTGTCTGTGACAAGCAATCATCCCCAATCGTTCAGAGCTCGGGAACGAATCCCTGGACTGATTGCAGAGGTGGTCTCGGGAACGATTCATGTGTTCTCGAGCATGGAAGGCGGGACATAAGTATGCGCTCGTGCTCAAAATAGAACGTGACATAATTACAGTTTGACTCTGTGCACAAACAAATGTGGCTGCTGAAGAATATCTGTAACATAATGCAGAAGTACAGTATTTGTTATGTGATGCGGTATGGAGAGCCGCACCACGCGATGTTTTTATCGATAAGATCCCTTATGCTGGGCTATAGAGGGGTGATGAAATAGGAGGCTGTGAGAGTGCTTGTGATACGTACGGGAAGACCTTCCTGTTTGAAGATAGCATGGGATTATTAATTCCCGAGGATGTATAGGAGAGAGAAGGGTTTGTGTCTTTTGCACTTTTAACTTGAGCACGCAGCCTGAACTGATGCGTGCCGCTCTCTCTTTCTCTCTCTTTCACTTTCTTTCACTTTCTTTCACTTTCGCTGGCGACTCACAGAGGCAGAGGCTGATACCTTAGCGGTGCTACCTAAATGATCGCATGAAGTGCGCCGGTATCAGGACCCTTAAATAGACACGCCTTTAGGTGCGGCTCATTCAGGCTGATTGCCTGACGGCGGCGTTGCCTGGCTACTGCATGTATAAATGCCTGTTCAGAACTCTGAGTGGTAGCAACCTGCAGATCTGCCCGTTCTGAACAGTTTATGTGCGGATCTGCCCCTCGCGAGACCCGCGTTGTTACAGTATTTGCTCGAAATTTAGAAAGACGAAAATATCCAAAGGACTACAGTGGTAGACACAATATATTAAATCTGAGGATAATTTGAGAATAGAAAAAAATTAACTAAAACATTTAGGGGGGACTTGTGTGTGTGTGTTTATTTTCATAAGCTCTCCATATAATTTGGGCCAATGAATCAGATTAAACAAGATATACAATAATAATAAAATGATCAAATTCATACTTTTAAAACATCTTAGATTAATATTTTTATTTAAAACTTTTTAAAAAAAAATAATGAACTCAATTTATATACCAAATATATATTTTTTAATAAGTTGGGGGGGGGATTAGGTTAAAACTTGAAACCATTAGATTTTAAATAAATTGTGTTATTATTATTATTATTATTATTATTATTATTGTTGTTATGTTGCTTTAAATAAATCAATTTCTATCTGGCTTTGTAAAAAGTCTGGCATAAAGTGTAAGGATATAAAAACTATATAGACCAGGATTATCCATGATCATAATAAAAAGAAATAGAAAATACTGTACAGGCATAAAATAAGAAAAGAATTATAATAAATAATATAATAATAATAAAAAATATTTGTTAATATTTATTATTTTTAAGAGAGATTTAAAATTTTATTTTAAGGGAAAGAAAATTTGGAAAACATGGGTAAGTTAAGATCTAATCAGATACTAATAGATAAAGAAAAACATTTGAGAATTTATCAGATAGAATTTATCAATGTCACGAAGTTGGGTGCGAGGCATAAATGCAGAGGTCACGTTGTTTCAAATGAATGATGTTTTAATGATAAATAAATAAGGAAAACATACAAACAAATATACTTTATATGAAACAAACCAAAACACGACTCAGTAACGGGAAACACGAACTAAACTTAACCGACATTAACTAGGATTAAATCAACAGATGCAAGACACATAAAGGAACTAAAACAAGCTATTTATAATGAAACAAATGACCAACTTGGTTCAGGTGAGCACCCACGTCACCTGACCAAGATGCAACAGGGGAAATGAAGTCAAACAGAAAGGAACTAGAAAACACAAAGTCTCTGGGCGCTAGGCGCCCTCTAGGGGTTACCCCTGATAGTACCCCCCCCTACCCCCCCCCCTCAAAGGGCGCAACTCCGGAGCGCCACAGGAGGTCCAGGGCATCCCCCCCAGGGTCCAATGTCTGCCCCTCTCACCCAGAGGCTGGCACCTATGTCCTGTGGGCCAGGTGGCTTGATGCTCCCGTTGAAGCAGGGCGGTGGATACGGAGGAAGCACGCCGTCCTCGTTGACGTAGGGCAGCGGAGACAGAAGGAGCGCGCCGTCATTGCTGATGCAGGGTGGCGAAGGCATAGGCTGCTCGCCCTCCTCACGGATGCTGGGCGGCACAGGCAGAGGAAGCGGAGGCAGAGGAAGTTCGCCCTTCACCTCGTTGCAGGGCGGCAGAGGCAGAGGAAGCTCAAGTAGGCTTTTATTGTCATTCCAACCATATACAGTTAGTACACAGTGAAACGAAACAACATTCCTCCAGAACCAAGGTGCTACATACAGGCAACAACATAAATTTACAACACACATTTTTACATTTTTAAGTTAACCTAAAAGAACTATCAAATTTCTATACAAAAAATACACAATAGACAAAGTGCACGTGCAAATGTGCAGACAAAGAGGTACATGACAGACACAACAATGTAACACATAACAGTACTTTTTTTGATGAAGTATGAGTTGAGGTAGTGGGAAGAGCAGCAGTAGAGTATGGTGTGCAAATAGCAGTCAAATAAATATTGTGCAAAAAATTGCGAGGAGCAGCACAGGTAGGTAGGAATGAGCAGATTGAGATGGATGTACATCAGTGTGATTGTGCATGTGTGTTTATCAGTTCAGTCCAGATGTTATTTAGTTCGTCTGAGTGATTTGTGTGTGTGTGTGCTGGTGAGCTGGTGTTGAGGGACCAGGTGAGGTTCTCCTCCAGGTGGACGACCAGGAATTTTGTGCTTGTGACGATCTCCACAGAAGAGCTGTCGATGCTGAGCGGAGAGTAATCGCCCCGAGTCCTCCTGAAGTCAACAACCAACTCTTTTGTCTTTTCGACGTTCAGAGACAGGTTGTTGTCTTTACACCAGTCCGTTAGCCTCTGCACTTCCTCTCTGTATGCTGACTCGTCGTTCTTGCTGATGAGACCCACCACAGTCGTGTCATCAGCGAACTTGATGATATGATTGGAGCTGTGTGTCGCTACACAATCATGAGTCAGCAGTGTGAACAGCAGGGGACTGAGCACGCAGCCCTGGGGGGCCCCAGTACTCAGTGTGGTGGTGCTGGAGGTGTAGCTCCCGATTCGCACTGCTTTAGGTCTTTCGGTCAGAAAGTCCAGGATCCAGTTACAGAGGGAGGTGTTCAGGCCCAACAAGCTCAGCTTCCCGATCAGGTGTTGGGGGATGATTGTGTTGAATGCTGAACTGAAGTCTATGTACAGCATTCTGACGTAAGTGTCTTTCTTGTCAAGATGTGACAGTGCCAGGTGGAGTGTAGTGGAGATGGCGTCGTCCATTGAACGGTTTGGACGATACGCCGGGGGTCTAGTGAGGGGGGCAGCAGGATCTTGATGTGTCTCATGACGAGCCGCTCGAAGCACTTCATGATGATGGGTGTGAGTGCAACAGGACGGTAGTCATTGAGACAGGACACTGAAGACTTCTTCGGCACGGGGACGATGGTGGTAGACTTGAAGCATGTGGGAACGACGGCGCTGCTCAGAGCGCCGATGTTGAATATGTCGGTGAGAACACCTGACAGCTGTTCTGCACATTCTCTGAGCACTCTGCCTGTGATGTTGTCTGGTCCAGCAGCTTTACGTGGGTTGACTCTGCGTAGAGTTTTCCTCACATCAGCCGTGGTGAGACACAGCACCTGGTCGTTCGGCAGGAGGATAGTCTTCCTCGGCGTCACGTTGTTCTGCATGTCGAACCGTGCGTAGAAGTTGTTCAGCGCATCTGGAAGGGAGCCGTCACTGTCACAGGTAGGTGATGTCGTCCTGTAGTTAGTGATGGCTTGTATACCCTGCCACATGCGCCGTGTGTCACCGCTGTCCCTGAAGTGATTGTGGATTCTCTGGGCATGTGCGCGCTTCGCCTCTCTGATGGGCCGCCTTGTCCCCCGCTTTGAAGGCAGAGTCTCTGGTTCTCAGAAGTGCACGCACCTCCGCAGTAATCCACGGTTTCTGCTTGGGTCGTGAGATGATGTTCTTGGAGACAGTGATGTCATCGGTGCACAGTGTGTTCTGCAGATTACTGATCTTAGCATACAGTTCCCATAGCGCTTCCTTAGCATTAGCACTAGGTGGAATGTACACTCCAATAATGAAAACGGTGGTGAATTCCCGAGGTAAATAAAAAGGTCTACATCTAACAGTCACAATCTCCAGCAACGATGAGCAAAAGCTAGAAACCAGCACAGAGTTCTTACACCATTTCGTGTTGATGTAAACACACAAGCCGTCGCCACGAGTCTTACCGCACAGAGCTGTGTTTCTGTCGGCGCGAAACGAGGCTAGCCCGTCTAGCTGAATGCCAGTGTCTGGAACTCTGTCGCTGAGCCATGTCTCCGTGAAAACAAATACACAGCAGTCCCTAACCTCACGCTGTGTAGCCTGTTGCAGTCGGATGTAGTCCAGTTTATTTTCCAGGGAGCAGATGATGGGCGGAAGAGCTGGCCGGCTAGGGTTTGTTTTTAGCCTAGCACAGACTCCTGCCCACTTGCCGCGCTTCCGCTTTCTCACGTACCGCTTACGATGTCCCCTCCTCCGGCCACCAGCATCAGGCAACGCCGAGGACTGGAGGCCTGGTTCCCAAGCCGAGGTCGCATAGCTTCTCCCGCAGCTCATTTTGAATGAAGTCACGGTGGAAGCTCGCCATCCACCTCGTTGCAGGGCGGCGGAGGCAACTCGTCGTCCTCTTCATTGCTGGGCGGCGGGGGAAGAGGAAGCTCGGCGTCCTCGACGCCGCAGCTTGGCGGAGGTGGCGGAAGCTCGCCATCCTCGACGCAGCAGCTCGGCGGAGGCGTTGGAAGCTTGCCCCTCTTCAGCGGCACTGTGCAGCGGTGGCAGCTCTCTGTCCTCCTCGCTACATACCGGCGGCGGTGGAGGAAACTCGCTGTCCTCTGAGGCGCGGTGCAGCGACGGCAGCTCACTGTCCGCTGTGGCGCGGTGCAGCGGCGGCAGCTCGCTGTCCTCCACGCTACATGATGGCGGCAGCTTGCTATCCTCCACGCTGCATAACGGTGGCGGCGGAGGAAACTCGCTCTCCTGAGCGACGCTGGTCAGCGGCGGCGGCAGCTCGCTGTGCTCCTCGACGCTGTGCGGCAGCGGCAGCTCGCTGTCCGCGACGAAGCAGCTACACGGTAAGATATAGAGCTCGCTGTCGTCGCCGCAGCAAAAGCAGATTTTATATAAAAGAAATTGACATTATTAAGACCGAAAGGGAGAGCCAACCATAACTGAAACATGTAATAAAAATAGATAAAAGTATGAATATCATCAAAAAATCTAAATCAATTGGGTGGCCTGGAATTTAGGCAGCAGGAAATTAAAGTAAAAGGTGTTTGTTCAAAGGAATTAAACATTAAGAAACGGTGCTTAAAAAATTGTATTGTGCCACCACTCTAGTGCGACACCACAGCACCCCCAGAGGCCTGGTGGAGCCACACACCGAGGGACCAGAGCTGTCCCGGTGGCACAAGAAGGACTCACACAATACTGGTCTTTATGTTTTGCCTTGTAATGTTATGGCTGTTCTATATACAGTGGAACCTCAGATTGCGAGTAACGTGGTTTACGGAAACCGAGCAAGTATAAGTTTACGAGTGCCGAGTATCATGTGTCACGCATGCGACTCTTATTTTGACACCGAGCGTCACTCTTGCGCTGCGGAATTGTGTGTAATCGTCTCCCCTGCTGGGTCTTAGTGCTCCTCTCTTAATCAACATCTCCCTCTCTCTTTCAGCGTTTCTTATGTGTGTGCGAGCGCGTAATTTGACTTTGCAAACACACAGAAACTCTGCTCTGTCGCGATTCTTTTCAAAGGTAAGGTGCTGGTTAATTTGTTTTGTTTTTGTTTTGTTTTTTTTAGGGTCAGAGAGATTTAAAACGGTGTTTCCGTTGAGTGTGTGTGTGGGGGGGGGGATGTTGTGAGGGAGGAGGAGTGTTACTGTGTAAAACGAGGCAAGGGAAGGGGCTAATTCCACACACACACACACACACACATGGCGCCTACACGCACCAACGGAAACACTGATCTGTCGGGATTTATTTGTACTTTAAAAGGTAAAGAGGTAAAGTGCAGATTCATTTGTTTTATTTTCATTTTATAGATTGTATTAATTATTTTTATGTATTTAATTTTTGGGGCTGTGGAATGAATAATTCGAGTTTTCATTATTTCTTATAGGAAAATGATGATTTGGTTTACGAGTGTTTTGGAACACGAGCCTGCTTCCAGAACGAATTATGCTCGTAATCCAAGGTTCCACTGTATCTTTGGATTCTGGGAGAAAACCAGAGTACTTGAAGGAAATGCACCAAGCACGGGGCGACCATGCAAACTCCACACACGCAGACCCCAAGGTGGGAATCAAACCCTCGACCCTGGAGGTGTTACCCACTACACTGCGGCGTCACCAGGGTGAGAGATACTTCGAATTTTAAGGACAGCGGCTGTTAAGCAGACATCTATAAATAGCATGGCAAATAAGCAAATGGAACAACTCAGTTAACGACATGTATAAAAGTAGATGATCAATCAGATTTTAGTTTAGAAATGTGAGTAAAGATGGTAGAAAGTAAAAGAAAGTAATTTTTTTTACAAGTGAATAAGGTAAGGATTGTAAGGAAGGTGGTGGGTCAGATGGGTTGTAGTTTAAAAATTAATCTCTGTGTTTTTCTTACTGTAAATGTGGTAGTTATTTTTTATAACTTTTTTATCTTTTTTTCCCCTTTTCTTTCTTAATTTGCTTAGAGTGGGAATGATGTATAAATGAATATAATGTTAATATACAGTAGTGTTATACTTATATAAAGACATGTTAAAAAAGATTTTGCATAATAGGTGCCCTTTAAATAACATTCTGTGTTGTGCTCTCCGCCAGTCTGTGTCTTGTCCACTTTGACTGGCAAAGGTCACATAGGGACAGGCTGATGAGTGTGTATTCATTAGTTAGTTTGAGTCAGTTGTGTTAGAGCAGTGTGTGCTTGTGGTGTGATGACGGCATGGTACACTACACAGAGCATGAAGAATGAAGTTACACTCTACATCTGAATGTGCTGGTCCTGCCACTGCACTGTATATATAAGTGTGTGTGTGTGTGTGTGTGTGTGTGTGTGTGTGTGTGTGTGTGTGTGTGTGTGTGTGTGTGCATGTTATGATGCAATCCCAATTTTACATAAGAAACAGAAAAGTTACTTGTAACATTCACATGAACGTTGCCCAGAACATCACACTGCCTCTGCTGGCTCAACTTCTTCCTGTAGTGTCCCCTGGTTCCATCTCTTCTCTAGGTAAGTGACATACACACACACACACACACACACACACACACACACACGGACATCAACCCAGTAAATATTACAAAAAGCATGGAAGGAAAGAGTCTTGAACTATATAACAAAAGCTCTTAGTGTTATTAGATCATTGTATCTCTCCACTATTGAAAAACACTCTAGAAAAGATCAAAAATAATCAGAGATTTTAATTTAATACTGTAGGAAAATTAACCAGAAATAAGACCAGTGCAGAAATCTCAAGACAACATGATGCAGTAGTGAGGACTTCATCAACTGTTTCAATAATAAAATTGTAAATATTAGGCAAAAAATTCAACTAATCACATCACATCAGAACTTAGAATAGTTTACTGAGTGAGGGAACTAATTTCACTAATTTCTTCTTCAAAATCGTCAACCTGTATATTAGATCCTATACCGACACATTTTCTCAAGCAGATAGTACCAGCAATAACAGAACCCCTGTTGAAAGTAATTAACTGTTCACTCAGTAGTGGGTACGTCCCCAAATCCTTTAAATTAGCCGTTATTAAACCGCTAATCAAGAAACCTGACCTTGACCCCTGTCTGCTTTCTAATTACAGGCCGATATCAAACCTTCCGTTTATCTCCAAGATTTTGGAAAAGGTAGTATCACAGCAGCTATGTTCACATCTACACAGAAATAGCATAAATGAAGTGTATCAGTCAGGAATTCGAATCTTAAAGTCTTAACACTCCCCCTGTGTGAACACCGCACAGCTCCAGTGTACAGGATGGACAGCGGCGCCAGGGATTAGGGAGAACTTATTGGTTAAGGCATCGGACTGCTAACCAGAAGGTCCCAGGTTCAAATCCCAGCAACATCAAGGTGCCACTGGTGGGCAGTTGAGCAAGGCCCTTAACCCTCAAGTGCTCAGGTGTGAAAAGAAATCAATACAATGTTGCTCTGGATAACGGCGTCCTCAGATGTGCAGGTGTAGTGGAGACGCTGGGACGCAGATTTAATCAAAACTGGAGATATCCAGAACACATGCAAAGCTGATTTTGGGCCAAACAAGTGGACACAGTGAAGGTGTGTGTGTGTGTGTGAATTTTACACAGAGTAAAAGAATACCAGGAGTGTTTTCAGCCTCATTTAAATGACAGAAAATTCCCCTTCTGTACCACTGTGTGTGTGTGTGTGTGTGTGTGTGTGTGTGTGTGTGTGTGTGTGTGTGTGTGTGTGCACTCATTAGGCAGGAGGGCGTTTGGTATCGCTTTACTGACCATGTCAATGAACCAACCGATCAGTCATTTCTCTTTCGCACACACACACACACACACACACACACACACACACACACACACACACACACACACACGGAGACTGAGTCAGAAACAGAGACAGGGTGGAAATACTTGCTGTACCTGTTCCTGCATAACCTGGGGAGGTGTGACAGAGGGTGGGGCGTCGAGAGAGACAGAGAGAGACAGAGAGAGACAGGGGACGGAGAGAGACAGGGGACAGACTGGAAACAGTCAGAAAGACAGAGAGAGATTTGTACTATTTGAGGAATATTTGGAGGAAGGAGAAATCCAAACACAGTATGTTTATCTTTTTTTAACGGTGTGTTTGTGTGCATGTGTGTGTGTGTGTGTGTGTGTGTGTGTGTGTGTGTGTGTGTGTGTGTGTGTGTGAGTCTGATTTCTTGTGGAAATGTTCAACTTGTCACTGTGTGTGTGTGTGTGTGTGTGAGAGAGAGGAGTACAGTGTACAGAACTGAGTAACTCTGAGGTTGCATGCTCTATAATTTTGGGTTTAACTGCAGTCCGATCTGTGTGTATACTGTGTGTGTGTGTGTGTGTGTGTGTGTGTGTGTGTGTGTGTGTGTGTGTGTGTGTGTGTGTGTGTGTGTGTGCGTGTGTGTGTGTGTTCTAAATGTAGATTATGAAATAGATTTACACAAGTGACTTTTTATGAAACACACACACACACACACACACACACAAATTAGATCTTTTAGATGTTTTAAATTAGAGAACTTTTTTAAATTATTTATTTTTTATCTTTCTTTTATTGTTCTAATGTTTAATTAAAACTTTTTCATTTCCTTCTGTATTCTTTGCTGTATATATATATATATATACATATGGAAAAGAATACATACATCAGTAATACATACACCAGTATATTTATATATATTACTGATTTATGTACTTGTACATGTCGGAATGATTCATGTTAATTGCTAATCATCATCATTATTACTTCTACTGCTACTAATAATAATCTTTTAAATGGTCAAATGTATTTTTTATACTAATATTATAATTGTTTCCCTGCGTAGTGTTATAGAAACACTATTTTACATTTAAGGGGATGAAGCCCGACAGGTGACATACTTCAAAAGTATCAAACAGGTTTTCTTGTGAACACACCAGTCCTGTGACTAATACACTGGGAGACACATCATGTTCTGTAGAAACGTCTAGGAGAAACATGAGGTGGTGTTTTTTTATTTTGATCTGTAATCTCCACATAGCAGGCCTCACTGGTCCACCTCAGGGTTTCATTTACTTTTCTGTTTTAAACAAACCGAGCCTCTAACATCTAATCATGTGACATCTAACGGCTGATTACACAATCTGAGCTTCATGTCTTTAATAGTGGCAGAAATTATGTTCATTGCTAAAGTCACATCTACGATTAATAATAAATAACATGTTGAATATTCAGATTTATGTTATATCCTACTACATTTAATCCCTACAAGTACATCATCATAATCACGTGATGTTTTAATGTTAAACATACCGTAGCATAGCATAGCATAGCATAGCGCATATAGCTAAAGTTACTGTAATCTTAATGTTATAACTATAATGAGTTATACTGAGCTGTAATGTCTTTCCCATAATATTATAGACACACACACACACACACACACACACACACACACACACACATATATATATATATTAATGATGAGATAAATCAAGTTACATGTATTTAAGAGATTTGTATTTTAACCCTATTACTTTTATCTACAACTTTTCCTACACCAAAGTGGCCAAAATTTGTGTGTATTAAAATTTCTACATATGTACACTTAAAACTGAAAACAAAGAACATGTCTATTTATTATACTTAATATTTAATAGTCCAGATTCTGTACTCCGTCTCAGTTCCTATTGAGCGGTAAACACAGGTGTGATATTGAGTTACGTGTTTAGTACAGAAGGTCAGATTTCCCTGGTGTCTCCACTGACATGTCAGATGATTAATACATTCAATTCCAGTTTTTGGGAGTTCATTCCAGCTCATTAAAACAAGAACGGGACACACTGAATTACAATAAACTCGGAAACCTTCCTGTAAATGTGTGTGTGTGTGTGTGTGTGTGTGTGTGTGTGTGTGTGTGTGTGTGTGTGTGTGTGTGTGTTAATCATGCTAATCATGCTATTCTATCAGTTCTATACACAGATGGAAATGCAACAGATTCCCAGTCCTCCCAGCCCACAGGCTCCGTTCAGTTTGCCCCCGAATCACGCTTACACTAACAACATCAAAGGTCAGAACCTGTCTCACTATCAGTCTCCATGCCTGTCTCTTTGTCTAAACCTGCCTGTCTCACTCTCTGTCTTGGTGTCTGTCTCAGTCTCTGTTCCTGTCTACATCTCTATCTCTGGCTGACTTACTCTTTGTCCCTGTCCCTCTCTGTGTCCCTCACACTGTTTCTCTGTGCCTTTACCATTTCCTGCCGTAATGCCTGTCTAGTTCTCTGTTCCTGTCTCACTCTCTGTCTTGGTGTCCTTCTCGGTCTGTGTCCCTGTCTCGCTCCGTCTCTGTGCCTGTCTCACTCCGTGTCTCTGTGTCTGTCTCACTCCGTGTCTTGGTCTCCCTCTCCGTCAGTCTGTGGCAGTCTAACTCTGCCTGTGTCACAGTCTGTCTCTGATTTCTATTTTCCTATCACGTTGTACAGCCATTCACATACACTGCTGTATAATACCTGCGCAGGTGTGATAAATGACACAGGTGTGTTGACAGGTGTGCTGGCGTATATAACTGTAACGTGTAATGCAGGTGTGATGTTTATACAGAGGTCATATGTTAGACAGGTGTGTTCAGGTGGCCATGTTATACAGGATTATTAGGTGATGCAGGTGTTGAGTATTACAGGTGTGCTACATTACATTGTGGTTAATTGGGTGTAATTACATTTCCAGTTAAAAGTTTGGACACACCTCTTTAACTCCACGGTCGTTCCTGATGTTTATTTCTCTCTACACTGTAACACAACACTGAAGGCGTTTATATAAAACACACAATAATCTCCTCTGAACAGTTGAGTTGAGATGTAGATCTGCTCCTTCTGCTCTGTGAAGCTTCATAACGGCTCTAATCTGAGGTGCTGCTTGAGGTTAATTGGTGATTTCTGAGGCTGGTGACTCTAAATGAACGTCTCCTCTGCAGCAGTAAGTTTTGGTCTCACTTTACTGGGAAGCTCTTCATGAGAGACAGTTTCATCACGGAGCTCGATGGGGTTTACACACACACACTCGACACACAATACTGTTCCTGTAGGAACTGATCCAGAACAGCCGACCTTCATGTCTTACAATAACACCCGACTGTCACTGTTGGTGTTGTTGTTAATTAATTATCTGATGCCATGTGTTTTATTCCATAGTTTTGAATTCGACAGTATGGCTCTAGAATGTAGAAAATAAATCACAAAACAAAAACCATTGAACTAGAAGGCATGTTCAGATGTTTCACTGGTACTGTAGATCATGTGCTTGTGTGCCATTATAGAGCTGAATAATATTAGATCGGGTTCATGTGTTTATTGTATGCAGGACAGCTGTACAAGGACATAAACATATTAACGTTCTACAGTTGAGTTACACAGTATTTTATACAGGTCAGCTGCGTTATACATGCGTACTGAGCTAAACAGCTAAGCTTTGAAAGTGAGCCAGGTCTTAGAGGTTTTAGAGGCGTCCTAGGCTGTCCAGGTGAGATGGAGTTATAGACTCCAGTAGGCTGGAGGTCTGTAATAGTGAGCAGCTTATCCAGATACTAGGCTACACAGGTGTACTGGGCTTTCCAGCTAAATTAGGGGATATAGATGTACAAGGTGAGACACCTGCAATACAGTTATGGGCTTCTGTAAATAACAATATAAATGTAAATAATAACAAGATGATCTTGCAAATGCTATAACTGTCAATGCATTCAACTGAAAATGGATAAATAGGTGTGTTACACATTTGTTTATTCATTGGCTGCGCAGGTGAGTGATTTTATACGTGTGGACTAGTCTATACCGGCGTACTAGGCTTTATAGGTGAGCCAGGTTATGCAGAAGTACATTGTGTTATAAAAGGTGTGTTAGTGCAGAATGTACAGGCATGCTGATTAGAGCCATAAGCAAATGGTGGTGGTGGTGGTGGTGACTTACTTTTCATATCAGAGTTTAATTAGGACCGGTGCAATCAGGTTGTGGAGGAGGGATGGAGGAACGGTAATAAAAGTGTTGGGTCTTGGACTGACACACCTGCATGGTACACACAGATGGAGTGGGGACAGGTCAGCTCTTTAAGATATATATATATATATATATATATATATATATATAGAGAGAGAGAGAGAGAGAGAGAGAGAGAGAGAGAGAGAACAGGAGGCTTTAAGAACACACCATAGTCTTTTGTCCACAAACCTCCAACTTTGCATTGTCACTTGGATACCTCGATAGAAAACACTGTCATTGGTTGCTCCGGCTGGGTTGTTATTGGGGCTTCTCCTAGTCGTCTTTTTATTTTGAACAGGGGACACTGGCGTAGAGAGTATGTTCTCTATAGCGCATATGCTATAATACAGGTGTGCTGGGTTATAATATCTTCTACAGGTGTTACAGATGTGTTACAGATGTGTTATACATGTGTGTTCTCTATTATAATACAAGTTTCAGTAGTTGTCAGTAAGTACAGTCTAATGTTGTAAACCTATATAAATATAATCTAAATACAGCATGTATTACAAACTGTGACTAGAATAAATATTGATTACAATAATAATACAAAAATATATATCTGTATACAACCCCCCCCCCCCTCTCTCTCTCTCTCTGTAGCTAATGGAGTGCTGAATGGTCAGCCTGATAAGGCACTCCAGAGGGCACAGCAGGAGGTGGTGAGTTTCAGTTTGTGTGTGTTTTGCTTATGCAATTAGAATTTCTAAACCCAGATGGCTGGATGCTCACACCTTTAACTCACATATTAATCTATCATAACAAGCAACTCTCATTCCCTCTGCCTGTTTCCCTCTAGGACATATTAAATCACTGTTTTGAGGAGATTGAGATGTTCATGGTGAAACTTCAGCAGGCAGCTGAAGCTCAGAACATCCTGGAACAGAGAAACAACAAGAAGAAAAAAACTAAAAAGAAGGAAGGTATAGAGAGAGCAACAGAAGGAGAAAGAGAGAGGATAGACACTTATCTTAATATACTGACTAATTAATTAGTTCATTAATTGTGTGTGTGTGTGTGTGTGTGTGTGTGTGTGTGTGTGCTTGGGGTGGTGGTGGTAGATGACCTGCTTAGTGCTAAAGCTAAAATTCCTCCTGAAGCTGAGTTCATCCAGATCTTCCAGAAATTCAAATACAGCTTCTGTCTTCTGGTAAGACACACACACACACACACACACACACACACACACACGGCTAACAGTAGTTGGTGCAACAGGTTGTGAAATTGATAAACATATTTTGGAATTTCAGGCAAGGTTAAAATCAGCCATTGCTAACCCGACATCAGAAGAACTCCTGCACCACATCTTCAGACCTCTGGACATGGTGAGTGTGTGTGTGTGTGTGTGTGTGTGTGTGTGTGTGTGTGTGTGTGTGTGTGTGTGTGTGTGTGTGTGTGTGTGTGTGTGTGCGTGCGTGTGCGTGTGTGCGTGTGTGTGTTCTTCTCCCTGTGCAAACAAATGTCTTATTGTTAGTGTGACCACTGCGTTATGTTGACTGATAAGATGTGAAATATTCTGTGGGTGTGTGTGGCGCTCCAGTTCACCAGGATGTACACGTGCCTCATTCTAATTCACTAACACTATGCTAACACTGCAGTGCTTCTTGTCGAGGTGTTGCCTTGCTAAGAGCCTCAAACAATAAGCAAGCCTCTTACTGCTCAGATTCTAGAGAGGTAAGTGAAAGCAGTGGCACTTCCTGAATTTAGCAGAGCCCCAAAATGTTAACAACATGGACACTGTATAGTGCATTGACATACAATGCAATCTGATGAGGGCAAACTTTTCCTGAAGTTTGAAGAGTAATGGGAATCATATGTCTATTCCACAGGCTGTAGGACAGTCCCTTACCCCAACAGTCCATAAAGCCCCCACACCCCTGACACTCCCTACAGCAGGGGTGGCCAAGTTCGGTCCTAGAGAGCCGCAATCCTGCAGAGTTCAGCTCCAGCCCTGAAAAAAAAACTCTTCTGCCAGTAGCCTTAGTAGTCCTCAAGACCTTGATTAGCTTGTTCAG
>QNUK01000586.1:315169-365169 GCA_013621035.1 Clarias magur
TTAATATTTAAGTGAAATATCTTTCGCATATAGGCCTAAATATTCTTTTTTATTTATGGACAGACGTAGCCCAGGTTTCCCAGGTTTCAAAACAAACTTCTGAAAACTGCCGCTGATTAACTGTCTCTGCAGTGGTTAAAACAGCGGTTAATTTCATGTGTGGAATTTCTAACAGGCAATCTACTGTATTTATATTATGTAAAGTTGTGAACATTTTGGGACTTTTTTGAAAACAAAATCTACAAAATCAAATGGAATGAGTCAACCGAGCAAGAGTGTTAATTTACCCACTGGTTGGGTCAAATAAAACAACCCAGCAGTTTTTAGAGTGTAACATAAAAAAAAAAAACAATTTGTAAAATAGCATAAAGAAATCATAGGTTGTGTAAAGAGCGATCAAAAACAATACAACAGTTATGATAAATAAATTCTCAGACTCTTCCACTGCAGGGATTAAAAAACAGTTAAATGTCAATTTTGAATCCGTAGAAGCTCAGTGGTCGGCGCACAACCTCTCACGGGGAGCCTTTCTCTGAATTCACCGTTTTCACGGGGTGGGGCTAAGAAACACACATCTCGGTTTATTCATACAGATGTACTCGTTTCACAAAATTTACCCTGTTAAAGAGCGATATAAGAACAGTGCCAGCTGGAACACCTAAAATAGATGCCGAATTATTTTTTATAGTCTATTATTTTTTCTAAACTTGTGCTAATGTTGTTTACTTACAATATTTGTTCATTTAAGAATGTAATTTAAATGAGGTTTGAGCTCCGGGATGTTGAGTCTATTTCCTCCGTAGTCTAATCAGAGCTCTACCGCCCGCTAGGTTCATCGTCATAGTTGGATTAGATTTTTTTCAAGTGTAATTCGTAAATTATGTTTATAATAATGAACTGAGATGCCATAAATCGTGCTTTAAATCCATCTAAAATTCATTTAAAATCAGTGTGTGTAAACCCGCGGCTCGTACGTTCACTTTACAAAAGGCAGCGTTTTGATCAAAAGGTTGATAAACGTGTGAGATTTAGAGATAAAAATGCAGACATACTCCCTCAGACATGCAACAAACACAAATATATAGGCTGAATATATATAGGCTGAATATATAAGCTGAATATATATAGGCTGAATATATAAGCTGAATATATATATAGGCTGAATATATATAGGCTGAATATATATATAGGCTGAATATATATAGGCTGAATATATATAGGCTGAATATATATAGGCTGAATATATATAGGCTGAATATATAAGCTGAATATATATGCTGAATATATATACGCTGAATATATATACGCTGAATATATAGGCTGAATATATAAGCTGAATATATATTCAGCCTATATATTCAGCGTATATATATTCAGCCTATATATTCATCCTATATATATTCAGCCTATATATATTCAGCCTATATATATTCAGCCTATATATATATTCAGCCTATATATATTCAGCTTATATATTCAGCCTATATGTATTCAGCTTATATATTCAGCCTATATATATTCAGCCTATATATATATTCAGCTTATATATTCAGCCTATATATATTCAGCTTATATATATTCAGCCTATATATATTCAGCCTATATATATATTCAGCCTATATATATTCAGCCTATATATATTCAGCTTATATATTCAGCCTATATATATTCAGCCTATATATATATTCAGCTTATATATTCAGCCTATATATATTCAGCTTATATATTCAGCCTATATATATTCAGCCTATATATTTGTGTTTGTTGCATGTCTTATATATATTCAGCCTATATATATATTCAGCCTATATATATTCAGCCTGAATATATAGGCTGAATATATAAGCTGAATATATATATAGGCTGAATATATAAGCTGAATATATATATAGGCTGAATATATATAGGCTGAATATATAAGATGAATATATATAGGCTGAATATATATAGGCTGAATATATAGGCTGAATATATATAGGCTGAATATATAAGCTGAATACATATAGGCTGAATATATAAGCTGAATATATATAGGCTGAATATATATATAGTCAATATATAGGTTGAATATATGTTGAATATATGCTGAATATATATTAATGCTTGAATATATATACTAATATATGTATGAAGTTGAGAGAGACTATTTTATATATCTTTCATGTGATATATATATTCAGCCTATATTATCTCTATATATAATTAATATATCTGCTTTTATTTTATATATATACTAGCCTATACATTAAATATATATTCAGTTTATATATATTTTGGGCCTATATATAATTAGCTTATATATTCAGTTTGCTATGTATTCATTATATATTCTGAAGCTCATATATAATTAAATTATATATATATTCAGCTTATATATTCAGCCTATATATATTCAGTTTAGCCTATATATATTCAGTTTATATATATTCAGTTGAGATATTGGTTTATAGATTAGTTGAGAGATATTCGCCTATATACCAGTTTCATATATATTCATTATATAGATTCTAGCCTATATATTATATTCAGCTCATATATATTTCAGCCTCATATATTTGTACTATAGAGCAATGAGAGAGATACTACCATATATATTCAGTCTATATATATTCAATACTATAGGCTAAATATATAAGCTGAATATATATAGGCTGAATATATGTTGAATATATATATAGCTGAATATATATAGGCTGAATATATGTTTGAATACATATAGGCTGAATATATAAGATGAATATATATAGTTGAATATATATAGAATATATAGGCTGAATATATATAGGCTGAATATATAAGTTGAATACATATAGGCTGAATATATAAGCTGAATATATAGGCTGAATATATATAGGCTGAATATATATATATGTTGAATATATAGGCTGAATATATATAGGCTGAATATATATAATGCTTGAATATATAGGCTGAATATATAAGCTGAATACATATAGGCTGAATATATGTTGAATATATAATAATATATATATATAGGCTGAATATAAGAATATATATAAGCCAAATATATATATATTGATATATAAGCTGAATACATATAGGCTGAATATATAAGCTGAATATATATAGGCTGAATATATATATAGGCTGAATATATATAGGCTGAATATATAGGCTGAATATATATAGGCTGAATATATAAGCTGAATATATATGCTGAATATATATACGCTGAATATATATACGCTGAATATATAGGCTGAATATATAAGCTGAATATATATTCAGCCTATATATTCAGCGTATATATATTCAGCCTATATATTCATCCTATATATATTCAGCCTATATATTCAGCCTATATATATTCAGCCTATATATATTCAGCCTATATATATATTCAGCCTATATATATTCAGCCTATATATATATTCAGCCTATATATATTCAGCCTATATATATATTTAGCTTATATATTCAGCCTATATATATTCAGCTTATATATATTCAGCCTATATATATTCAGCCTATATATATATTCAGCCTATATATATTCAGCCTATATATATTCAGCTTATATATTCAGCCTATATATATTCAGCCTATATATATATTCAGCTTATATATTCAGCCTATATATATTCAGCTTATATATTCAGCCTATATATATTCAGCCTATATATTTGTGTTTGTTGCATGTCTTATATATATTCAGCCTATATATATATTCAGCCTATATATATTCAGCCTGAATATATAGGCTGAATATATAAGCTGAATATATATATAGGCTGAATATATATAGGCTGAATATATAAGCTGAATACATATAGGCTGAATATATAAGATGAATATATATAGGCTGAATATATATAGGCTGAATATATAGGCTGAATATATATAGGCTGAATATATAAGCTGAATACATATAGGCTGAATATATAAGCTGAATATATATAGGCTGAATATATATATAGGCTGAATATATATAGGCTGAATATATAGGCTGAATATATATAGGCTGAATATATATACGCTGAATATATAGGCTGAATATATAAGCTGAATATATATATATAGGCTGAATATATATAGGCTGAATATATAGGCTGAATATATATAGGCTGAATATATATACGCTGAATATATATACGCTGAATATATAGGCTGAATATATATATAGGCTGAATATATATAGGCTGAATATATAAGCTGAATACATATAGGCTGAATATATAAGCTGAATATATATATAGGCTGAATATATATAGGCTGAATATATAAGCTGAATATATATATATAGGCTGAATATATATAGGCTGAATATATAAGCTGAATATATATATAGGCTGAATATATAGGCTGAATATATATAGGCTGAATATATATAGGCTGAATATATAGGCTGAATATATATAGGCTGAATATATATATAGGCTGAATATATATAGGCTGAATATATAAGCTGAATATATATATAGGCTGAATATATATAGGCTGAATATATATAGGCTGAATATATAAGCTGAATATATATATAGGCTGAATATATACAGGCTGCTCACTAGATAAACACTGGCTTTCCGACACGACAACGTGCTGCAACGTGAGACGATTTATTTAAGTCATAATATAATATAGCATGACTTTGCTGTGTAGTTTCTTTTTTCTGTGCATAAGAATAGTATTTCAGTGAAAGTTTCATGGTGCTCCAGATGGCCAGTTCATCACTGCTCAAGACTTTCAAGATAATCTACTGGGTTTGTTTATTCTCCAGAGAAAGTAAACACAACTGTCCATACAGTAAATAAAAAGACAAGTATCAAAATCAAAAAGTATCAGATCCAACTATGAAGTCTGTGGTTTGTGGTATTTCATGTTTTTCTGGGGAAATAAGAGTTAGGCCGAGACGTCTGCACTGTCTTCGTAATTCATCTAAACCCCCTACAGTATTCGCCAACAGCGCAGCCAGTTTGATAAATTCACACATATCGTGAATGAAAGTTGAGAAGAGATTCAGCAGCATCAAGTAAATTACAAACTGCATGTAATGTTGTAAAATATGAATAAAACAGTATTACACACAAATATATGATTGAAAAAGCTATTTACACAAGAGTGCACAAATGTAAAGCAACGCAATTATTAATTTATTGTGTATATTTAACTTCATTCAGCCGTTTAAGTTACATGAAAAAATAACCTGCCTGCCAGTCCATTATTATTTTCTGTTTGAATTTAAAGATGCACACGCGTGTGCAAAAAGACGAAGTACAACAAAGAATACGAAAGTGTATAATCTTTAATAAAGTTAGCCTAAAACAATATTGTCATGATTTTATTTTTGTTTTACAATAGATCTTCCATGATGAATGTGTGTATGCGCTTTAATTATACAGTAAACAATAAACACAGCCTTTTGCAAAGTGAAAGTGAGAGCCGCTGATCAAAAGGCTGATAAACACGCGTGCAGATAGGAGCAGATTTATTGATAACACTGCAGACATACTGCACCAGAAATGCAACAAATATATATATATATAGTCTTCTCGCTGAATACAGTGTGACAGCGCGCTCCAAGGTGAACACATGCAGACCCCCAGTTACTGTAATCCCTCTTAATCATATCAATTAATAATCAATTAATCATTGTAATCATCTTCTCATTTATGATAGGTGTGAAGTTATTAAACCGGTTTCACTGATGGGGGAATTGGCAGAATTGAGGAGTTTAAAACGAATGAACAAGACCGAGCAGACGTCTCTGTCTAAAATATATTTCACCAGCAAAACATAAACATAAATAGAAATAAATAAAATGTTTAATGATATCAATTAAATCAGACTCCATAGTTGGATTTGATACTTTCAGTGTAATTCATACATTTACTGAATATATTCAGATTTAGTAAAATAATGACACCCGCTTCCTCCCTGGACCGTTTGTCCGCATCACAATGACCTGGAGCTCAGCACGTCTACTTTCCTTGTAATATTTAAGTGAAATATATTTGGCGTATATGTCTAAATATTCCTTTTTATTTATGGACAGATGTAGTATGTTTAATCTGCGTGATTGTGAGACACGATGACTGATGGGAAGTGAAGACCTAACCCTGTTCTTCAGTTGTTTCCTACACTGTTACAGTTCCATTTGAACTGAGCAGTTTCACTCCCTGCGGTTTGGAATCACACTTAACATGGCTGAACATCCTGTGAACACAATCATAAATGTGAAGTATACTGTACAGGGTACTTCAGACCGAGAGGAATGCACCTTGAGTATCATGGCCTATGTGTCTGCGCACGTCTCATAGGTGCACAGAGAGTTTGATATGGTTGTGTCTCATAGGTGTGTATGCACAGAGAGTTTGTGTGTGTTTGTGCGCTCGTCTCATATATGACATTCATATGAAATACAATTCTTATGCACACAAACAAATAAACTGAACAGCCAGCGTTTATCTAACGAGTAGACTATATATTTGTGTTTGTTGCATTTCTGGTGAAGTATGTCTGCATTTTTATTTATAAATCACAAATGTTTATCAGACTGTTGATCAAAACGCTGCCTTTTGTAAAGTTAAATTCTCAGGAAATTCCAGGCCTGAACTATCTGAAGAAACAGCTGTCAACATCAGTCAAGGCCAGAACCATCTTCATAATGGAGTGAAACCCATTTCACCAAACATCAACCGCATCCCAAAGAGACACACGGGGCTCCATGTGATGAGAACTCCAACCATAAGCGGGGCACCAGGACAAGTCAGACAGGTCCAGACAGAACAGAAAGAGAGAAAAAGAGGGGAGAGCAGAAGAGAAGGAGAGATGGCAGTTAGGTCTGGTCACAGTCAACATGTATAAGGTGAATGTATATTTAGTGCAGAGTGCAAGCAGGGACTCCGGCAGGACTAACTATGACATCATCACTAAAAGCTAGGAGCCAGAAGGAAACACAGACATGAGGGGGAACTGAGATGTAAAGCAACCAATCACCTTACCATCAACAAACCTGAGTGAACAATGAGAGTGGGGAGGACAGCATCTAAACATAGCAGTTCACCAGAATACTCTACGTCCATGAGTCCCCCAGATCTGCTCCTTTACCTAAGGCTCATCTATTTACAAACATGCTGCGCTAAATAAATAGGTTTTTAGCCTAGACTTAAACACTGAGACTGTGTCTGAGTCCCGAACATTAACAGGAAGACTATTCCATAACTTTGGGGCTTTGTAAGAAAAAGCTCCGCCCCCTGCTGTAGTGTTAATAATACGTGGTACTGACAGGCAGCCTGCATCCTTTGATGGAAGTAGGCGTGGCGGATCATAAGACACTAACAGTTCACTCAGATACTGCGGCGCGAGAACATTTAGTGCTTTATATTTATATATTAAAATTGGAGCCAATGCAGTGTAGATAAGATAGGGGTGATGTGCTCGTATCTTCTGGTTCTAGTGAGGACTCTCGCTGCTGCATTCTGGACTAACTGAAGCTTGTTTATACACCTAGTTGAACAACCAGACAGTAAGGCGTTACAATAGTCCAACCTAGAGGTGATAAAAGCATCAACTAGTTTTTCTGCATCATTTAGTGACAATATGTTTCTTATCTTGGCAATATTTCTAAGGTGAAAGAAAGCTATCCTGGTGATATTATCTACATGAGCTTCAAACGAAAGGCTGGAATATATAATCACACCAAGGTCTTTAACTGTTGCACTTGATGGAACAGAAAGGCCATCTAAAGTTACAGTCTGATCAGAAAGCTTACTTCTAGCTGCTTGTGGTCCTATGACTAGAACTTCTGTCTTATCAGGATTAAGCAGAAGGAAGTTAATTAACATCCAATCTCTTATGTCCTTTACGCATTGCTCAACTTCATCATCTGGTTTTGCTGAGACGTGTGTGTCGTCGGCATAACAATGAAAATTAATATCATGTTTACGAATTATGTTGCCCAGAGGAAGCATGTAAAGGGAAAAAAGCAGTGGGCCTAAAACTGAACCCTGTGGAACACCAAACTCCACTTGAGAACATGAGGAATGGTCACCATCTAAATCTACAAACTGATAACGATCAGTCAAGTAGGATCTGAGCCACAAGAGGGCAGTTCCCTTAATTCCTACTACCTTTTCTAATCTGTGAAGGAGAATACTATGATCAATGGTGTCAAAAGCTGCACTGAGGTCCAGTAACACAAGTATAGTGACGCAACCCTGATCAGAGGCCCATAGGAGGTCGTTTACTAATTTAACAAGTGCTGTCTCTGTGCTGTGATGAGGCCTAAATCCTGACTGATACACTTCATTTATGCTATTTCTGTTTGACATGGTTGACATGGTTAGTTTAACATCTGCATCAATTAAACTGTCTGGTTTCAATGCCTGAAATTTTTGCCTAATATTTTGTTATTGAAGAAGTTCATGACGTCCTGCATGTTATGGATGTGGAGATTTCTTGTTTCTTGAGATTTATTGTTGAGGTTTCAAAGCCTGAATTTTTTGCCTAATATTTATATTTATTAATCCTCACTACTGTATGTTGTTGTGGAGATTTCTGCAGTGGTCTTGTTTTTAGTTAATTTAGCTACGGTATTAAATAAAAATCTCGGGTTGTTTTTGTTATTTTCTATAAGAGTGGAGAGATACGTTGATCTAGCATCACTGAGAGCTTTTCTATAGTTCAGGATGCTCTCCTTCCAAGCTATTTGAAATACTAACAATTTAGTTTGACGTCATTTACATTCAAATTTCCCGAGTGGTGATCACAAGTGTGCCTGTGATCATTATACCAGGGAGCGAGTTTCTTATCTCTGATCATTTTTTCTTTTAACTGGAGCTACATTATCTAAGCTATAACGGAATGTCGACTCTAAATGTTCCTGATCGAGTTCTGTTGCGTCAGATGGCGATCCCGAGCCGAGTGAAAAGGATGGCATTCAAACTGAAGAGCTAAACTCGTTACTCATTTTAATTATTATGGTAGTTAATATTAATTCAAAGTAATGCTGAGAAACATGACTGGAAGTTAATATTGACTACCATAATAATTACTAGCACGAGCTAATGCTGCTACTGATTTTATTCCAGCTTAGCTGTTCAGTTTGATTCCTTTTCACTCGGCTTGGGTAGATCAGGGGAACGGTGTTGGTCATCATCACTGACCCTGCGCACATTCAGCTCACACTGATGAGTGCTACAACTTACACTGCATCAAGATGATCCCCCTGACCAGCTAAAATATTGTTTTTAAAGTTTTATACTGTATGTTGTTTGTCTAAATGTTCTTTCCTTTGTTTTACAAGTATGAGCTAATACTGTATATGTTAAGTGATAATTCAAATAATATGTTTAAATAGAATTTATTTCTATGTTGCATTATATTTTAAACTAGTAAGTGGTGTTAAAGATTATTCTGCACATTAATAAGCCCATGTATTATGATGTGGGACGTGTTGTGCTGCTTTTTGGTCCCAGTCGGCCCCTGGGTGTCGATCCACAGTCCTGAGTGTGACGCTGTAGTTCTCAGTGTGGTTCTGCAGTCCTTATTGTGACTGTGTGCTCCTATAACTGTGTGTGTGTCTCTGTACTGCTTAGTTTGCTTCTGCAGAACATCACCTTAGTGCCTGTGGTCGTCCTGTACTGAAGTTGTGTGACGTTTTTTCTTGTGCCCTCACAGTGACGGTGCGCTGCTAAAAGAGAGGCTTTACAGCTGCAGCTATGACTTTGTGGCTCGAAACAGCAGTGAGCTCTCAGTCCTACAGGGGGAGACACTTGAGGTGTGTTACACACAATAATAATACCAACAAGAAGAAGAAGAAGAATATCACACTTTTACTTTTGACACATCTTAGCATTAAATAAAACATTTACCGGAAGAAGATGTAAACATGCAATCAATAAACTGTTTAATGTACTTATACAGCATCTGTTTATCAGTGAATATATATATATATTATAATCTGTTTATCAGTGAATATATATATATATATATATATATAATCTGTTTATCAGTGAATATATATATATATATATTATAATCTGTTTATCAGTGAATATTAGCATTTCAGTCTGACCTCTTATTCACCGTCTGTCCACATGTCTGTACATAAACTGACCTGTCTGTCAGTCTACTGTACCTGTTTGTCTGTCCACATGTCTGTTCCACTTGTCTGTCTGACCAACCAGGGGTCTGATTGCTTATTTTTTCATCTGTCTGTCTTTCCTGAATATCTATTTTTTCTTAACTGATTGTAACTAGTCATTTCTCTCTCGTCTCTCTCTGTCTCTCTCGTCTCTCTCTCTGTCTCTCAGGTGATTGAATCTTCTAAACGATGGTGGAAGTGTCGCAACAGGTTTAATGAAGTCGGTTTTGTCCCCTTTAACATTCTGGAGCCTATTTCTCACATTGAGAGTCCTGGCCCCAACAACTCACCCAAGGTACACACACACACACACACACACACACACACACACAAAGAAAACTAAAAACTGACCACAGTCAGAAGTCTTACTGAAAATCAAGACATTAGACTTGTGCATGTCACCATACATAATATTTCTACTTATTTTTTTATTTTTTCATTTTTTTTAATACAAACTGGTCTGTTATTTATCCTGAATCTAATACCAAATAAGTGGGGGGGGGGGGGGGGTATAAAATATATAAAATTGTGATCTCATTTATTTGGATACGTTAGTTTTGGTTACAAAACATGCACTAAAGGTATCACATGACCTGAATATAAATTCACCTGCTCCATGAAGACAATCATGAACCTCAAAGAGGTGACCAGACTATACATAAAAAATAACCTTTAAATTCATATGTCTCTCTCTCTCTCTCTCGCAGGCCCCAGCACCTCCTCCAATGCAGAAGACAAGCACTCTGCCTCTGCCCAGTTCCCTTGGCAGGACCTCTGACCTTAACACCTCACGCCCACGCAGCATTGCCCTGCCACCTCAACATCTGTCTGAGGACACAGAAAAAGGCACACACACACATTACACTTTAACACACACACACATTACACTTTAACACACACACATACTGTGCACAAAATAGCACAGTTATTGGTATATAGTTATAATCATTAATAGTTTTTAAGTATTGCCTCAAAATGATAGGGTTCTGTGCTACTGATGTGAAGGTCAGGGGATCAGGCCCCAGCACTAGACTTGATCCCTTGAACAACAGGGGTGCTCCGTCCTGGCTGACCCTGTGTCTGACCTCTGTCACTACCTTGGATGTATGGGGAAAAAATAATTTCACTGAGCTGTAAGGTACATGTGACAAACCATAGTGTCGTATCTACTGAACGTCTCTATGTGTGGCTTTCAGTGATGCAGGTGAACGATGAACTCCTGCAGAGACTCACCAGTGGGAAAGCAGCTTTGTCTCGTCCTTTGCTTATCCCTCGCTCTGCAGATACCTCACTCCCTTTGGACTTTTGCTCGCCTCCTGCTGAGGTTGAGGCCTGGCTACGTGGGAAAGGCTTCAGTGAAGCGTGAGTTTAATAAAAGACAACACACACACACACACACACACACACACACACACACACACACACACACAAAAAAATTCTATTTTATTTCTATAGCGCTTTTAACATCGGTCATCGTCTCAAAGCAGCTTCACAGAAATGAAAAGAACATTTAAGGAAGTGTGTATGTGTGAGAAAAATGTGAGTAGATAATGAGATTGTCCCTGATGAACAAGCCGAGGGTGACGGCGACAGTGGCAAGGAAAAACTCCCTGAGATGGCAACAGGAAGAAACCTTGAGAGGAACCAGACTCAACAGGGAACCCATCCTCATCTGGGTGATAACGGAGAGCAGAACTTGTATAACATCATGTGTGTTATGTAGCTGAATGTTGAAGTCCAGTTCAGCACAGGGACGAGTCAGCAGGTGCAGAGGGCAGATGGGGGTCTGGATCACTGGGAGCTCAGGAGCAGCATGTGTAGATCCAAACCAACATGAAGAAGAATCCAGCTGGAGCAGGTCCTTCTCTGGATGCCTCAGGAACCTCGCAGGGTCGGCCTCTGTCTACTGAAGCTGGCATGATCTCCAGATGCCTCGGGATGGGTGGAAAAATAAAGAGTAGATGGGGAGAATTAGCGTGGTTGCCGTTCAGGATAGATGTTCTGGAGTATCAGGTTATGGGATGAGTTATGTGTGTGTCAGATTAAAGAGATTAAAGAGTTTTGAGTCTACTTTTAAACTGGTAGACTGTCTGAGCCCCGAACACAGTCAGGAAGGCTATTCCAACGCTTAGGAGCTAAATATGAAAATGGTGAATTAAAAGTGATTTATCTTACTGAAGTCAACCGAATTTTTTTTTTAATTATTAAAAAAAAAAAATTATCATATGTGGTCTAAAGCCATCTTTGTGGATTTCCAAGGAGAGCTCAGCACTCTACTATGCAGCACACGCTTCTATAAGCAGACCAGCTTGACACAGGGTCATCCTCAGCAGCAGTGTCTCCATGTGATTAGAACTCCAACCAGATGTAGAGCATTAGGATGAATCAGGCAGGTCTGTATGGCAGAAGGGATCAGGGCTACTGGGAATTCAGTAATGCAATAGGTAGCTTGAGAGGGCATTTCCCTTAATTCCTACTACATTTTCTAATCTGTGAAGGAGAATACTATGATCAATGGTGTCAAAAAGCTGCACTGAGGTCCAGTAACACAAGTATAGTGACGCAACCCTGATCAGAGGCCCATAGGAGGTCGTTTACTAATGTAATGTGTTAACCAATGAAAGTCAGACATTGCTTTTCAACCATGCTTCAACAGAATTATAAAAAAAAAAAACAATAAACTCATGGAACAGGCCTGGACAAAAATGATGGTACCCCTAACTTAATAGTTTGTTGCACAACCTTTTGAGGCAATCACTGCAATCAAACGATTCCTGTAACTGTCACTGAGACTTCTGCGCCTCTCTGCAGGTATTTTGGCCCACTCCTCATGAGCAAGCTGCTCCAGTTGTTTCCGGTTTGAAGGGTGCCTTTTCCAGACAGCATGTTTCAGCTCCTTCCAAAGATGCTCAATAGGATTGAGGTCAGGGCTCATAGAAGGCCACTTTAGAATAGTCCAATGTTTTCCTCTTAGCCATTCTTGGGTGTTTTTAGCTGTGTGTTTTGGCTCATTGTCCTGTTGCAAGACCCATGACCTGCGACTGAGACCCAGCTTTCTGACACTGGCCAGCACATTTCTCTCTAGAATCCCTTGATAGTCTTGAGATTTCATTGTACCCTGCACAGATTCAAGACACCCTGTGCCAGATGCAGCAAAGCAGCCCAGAACATAACAGAGCCTCCTCCATGTTTCACAGTAGGGACAGTGTTCTTTTCTTCATATGCTTCATTTTTCCGTCTGTGAACATAGAGCTGATGTGCCTTGGCAAAAAGTTCCATTTTTGTCTCATCTGTCCATAGGACATTCTCCCAGAAGTCAACATGTAGTTTGACATATTCCAGTCTGGCTTTTTTCTGATTTGTTTTCAACAATGGTGTCCTCCTTGGTCGTCTCCCATGTAGTCCACTTTGGCTGAAACAACGACGGATGGTGCGATCTGACACTGATGTTCCTTGAGCATGAAGTTCACCTTGGATCTCTTTAGAAGTCTTTCTGGGCTCTTTTGTTACCATTCGGATTATCCGTCTCTTTGATTTGTCATGAATTTTCCTCGTGAGCTCACGTCCAGGGAGGTTGGCTACAGTCCCATGGATCTTAAATTTCTGAATAATATGTGCAACTGTAGTCACAGGAACATCTCGCTGCTTGGAAATGGTCTTATAGCCTTTACCTTTAACATGCTTGTCTATCATTTTCTTTCGAATCTCCTGAGACAACTCTTTCCTTCGCTTCCTCTGGTCCATGTTGAGTGTGGTACATACCATGTCACCAAACAACACAGTGACGACCTGGAGCCCTATATATAGGCCCACTGACTCATTACAAGATTGTAGACACCTGTGATGCTAATTAGTGGACACACCTTGAATTAACATGTCCCTTTGGTCACATTATTTTCAGTATTTTCTAGGGGTACCATCATTTTTGTCCAGGCCTGTACCATGAGTTTATTTTTTTATAATTCCGTTGAAGCATGGTTGAAAAGCAATGTCTGACTTTCATTGGTTAACATTCATAGAATTTTTTTTTTATTATTACTTTTGTCAGATTAAAGTTATTTATGTGATCATTGTGAGTTTTTCTTTCATTGACCGAAGGGGACCAACAATTTTGTCCACGTGTGTAATTATTTTCCACAGGGGTTCTGTTATTGCTGGCAGCATCTGATTGAGAAAATGTGTTGGTATAGGAACTAATATACAGGTTGATGAATTTGGAGAAGAGATGAGTGAAATTAGTTCCCTCGCTTCTAGGGGAGTAAAGTGTTCTAGGTTCCGATCTGACATGGTTAGTTTAACATCTGCATCAATTAAACTGTCTGGTTTTAACGCCTGAAATTTTTGCCTAATATTTTGTTATTGAAGACGTTCATGACGTCCTGCATGTTATGGATGTGGAGATTTCTTTACTTCTTTATTGCTGGTTAGTTTTGCTATGCCTATTTGGTTTCATGCCATTTGAGCAATCTGTTTTAAAGATCATGTGTGGTTATCATACTCATCTCTAATATTTTTTAAATAATCTAGGGTATAACGGAATGTAGAGCCTAAGTCACATGATCAAGCTCTGTGGGGTCAGACGGCGACCCGGTCAAAGCTGATACTCGGGGAGATTACTGATAAAGCTCTGTGTGGCAGTTGATGTGACTGTACGTTTAATGTGTTTAATGGAGTCCAGTTGATTATTGGAGGCTCAGGAAACCTTCACTTCTGCTTGGGAACTTGTTTGCCATTTATGTGGATGAGATTCTGACATGTACCACCGACCTAAACACTCTCACAGACCATGTTACACCCTTCATAGAGATGGTGTTCATTGAATAATGCGTCCTGACACAATGCACACACTGTTCAGGAACGGTTTGAGGGACATGGCAAAGAGTTCGAGGTGTGAACGCCACCTCCAGATTGTCCAGATCTGATTGAGCGTCTGTGGGATGTGGGAGAGACATGTCTGATCCATGGTGGCCCTTATCATAAAACCTAAATGATCTGCTGCTAGCATCTCTCTCTCTCTCTCTAAAGATTTGAAATTTAAAACAGAAAAAAGACAAAACTCACAGAATACTGGTCAACATGTACGTCTCAATGTTAAATTACCAACAGCACCCCCTAGAGGATAACCATGTTAACTGATCAGGTTAAATTAGACAGCGCTGTGAGCAGGGAAGAGAGCTATCATGGAAGTGTCAGAGAAACAAAATGAGCTATTAATAATGAATGAAGTTGAAATGCAAACAGAGGACATTGTTCATGCTCTAGTACATCATCCAAGTGATCATTAGCGCACCATATCTGGGGGAGTGTCTCAGACGCTAAAGTGGATTTATACCTGGAACACAATAACCATATTAGAGATGATGTTACATTGAGATATCAAATCTGTATCAGATTTGAGATTCTCTCGTCTATTTTTTGTATTAATACTTTTGTTGGAAATCGATTTTATTGATCTAGTAAAAAGACAGGCTGTATACTGGCTTCTTCAAATGGTTTTTGTAAATCATTTCCATTTTGTATGAAATGTTTTAGAATGAATAACGATTGAATGTATTTCTCTCTCTCTCTCCGCGTGTGTTTGTATGTGTGTGTCTAGGACTGTACAGTGTCTTCGTGTATTAACTGGAGCTCAGCTCTTTTCTCTGACTAAGGAGGAACTTCGTGCCGTCATTCCTGAAGAAGGAGCGAGAGTGTACAGCCAGGTGGCGGTACAGAAAGCCCTGCTGGAGGTACACACACACACACACACACACACACACACACACACACACAAATATACCAACCTACAATGACATGTATAAATAATGAGTGTTATCTTCTCAGGATGTCAAAAAGGCCTCAGAGCTGGAGACAGTGATGGAGAAACAGAAGATGAAAGTGGATTTTACAGCAGAAAGTGGGACACTTTAAACACTTTAAACTCATCAAACTCATCATCATGCCAAAATGTAAACCCCATCATCCCACCCCGCAATTAAAGACACAGATGTAAAGTATATATATAAACGGTGGTGTAAATGGTACAGTTAAAAAATAATAATAATAATAATAAAAACACATTTATTTAATTACTTTTACACACACACACATACACACATGTCTGCACACACTGTCTAAATAACTCATTACAGAGTGTTTCTCACACACCTACACAAATCAAGTCCATTTTAAGGTAAAAATAACTTCAGTGTTTAAATGGAAATGTTCAACTATAACTGTACATTAAATACATTCTAATCACATGCTTGGAGTTCTGTCACTTTACATCACCACACTGACTGCTAATGTCTTTACTGGTTACTGAGTACAGTTGGGAGACTCTCCTCCCTGCCCATGGCTCTTCATTATCATGGGGTTATAGTTTTTACAGTTAGGGCCTGTCAGGAGCCAAAGTTCTTTTGAGGGTTCCCAGATTTCTTCAAAAGCACCTTCATGAAACATGATGTCATTTTTTTCACTCCTATACACTTCCATAAAAGTCCTTTTCATTTGGTGAAGCTGTTTTGAGACAATGACCTTTGTTAACAGCGCTATATAAATATAATTAAACTGAATTGAATTGAAACAGTCATTACATGCCAGCGGTGTGCTGTAGTTTCCCCGAATGGGACACACATTTATTTTCTCAATCCCTTTCATGTATATTGGCCTAAAGGACTGTGGCAAAAGGACCGTAAAATTCAAACCCAAAGTATGAATAAAAAAGAGTCTGTAGCAGCATGATTCACATTAAGAGCAGCCTGTAAACGGTCACATTTGGTAGGTGCTCTTATCCAGGGCGACTTACAAAAAGTGTTTTGAAGTTTCCATCATTGGATAGACACTTACACTTGACTGTTCGATGTGGCCATTAAGAATGTGCGCGCCATGCTGCGAGATCCCGCAAGCACCATTTGGGAATTTAAATAAATGTGATGTGCTTCACTGAATATCCACCAGATGGCGCATGGAAGGACTTTATCTAAAAGTCAGACCAAGTACAACAAAGAATTGTGTATAATTAGTTAGCATAAAACAATATTGTTTCCAATGCTGAAGCAAACATGAATTTTGTTTTCTTTTACAATAGATCCTTCATGATGAATGTGTGTATATTATTTGCTTCATATTATTTTCATAATGATGAAATGAGATGAACAAAATCATTTTTTTAAATTCATAATAAAAAGTTTCTTATATAGTTTTTGTAATGTCTTAACAGGGACAAAACAGTGAAAGACATGACAGTGCCTTGGATTAGATGGTCTTCAAATGAATTTAATTTCCTGATAGTAGGCTATCTAACTATGCGAATGTCCTGATTTGTGAATATGTCAACATATCTTCACTAAACATAAAAATGTGTCAACATTGAGCTTCATCAGAAGACATGAATGAACAAATATATATAAGTAAATATTCTTACGTGAGCACAAAGTACGTCAGGCTTTTCATAATAATCATCATGTTTTTTGTTCTTTGTGTCCAGGATTGAATAAATATTTCATCCATTATTTGACCACGACTGGAAATAATAGCTGGAATGCCATTGTGAATTTATGACTGAAATAAAGCTGTTCTTCGCTGTGAGGAAATCGCGGCTCGTACTTTCACTTTACGAAAGGCAGCGTTTTGAATGGCTGATAAACGCATGTGATTTATCGATAAAAATGCCAGAAAGTCATCGCGTCTCGCAATAATACAGATCAAACATAATACACATGTCCGAAACATAATCCGTAAACATGGTATTAGTTTTCATTGTTATGCTGATGACACACAATTATATGTCTCAGCAAAACCAGATGAGAAAAACCAGTTTGCTAAAATTGAGCAGTGTGTGCAGGACATACGAGATTGGATGTTAATTAATTTTCTTCTGCTTAATCCTGATAAGACAGAAGTTCTAGTCATAGGACCACAAGCAGCTAGAAGTAAGCTTTCTGATCAGACTGTAACTTTAGATGGCCTTTCTGTTCCATCAAGTGCAACAGTTAAAGACCTCGGTGTGATTATAGATTCCAGCCTTTCGTTTGAAGCTCATGTAGATAATATCACCAGGATAGCTTTCTTTCACCTTAGAAATATTGCCAAGATAAGAAACATATTGTCACTAAATGATGCAGAAAAACTAGTTCATGCTTTTATCACCTCTAGGTTGGACTATTGTAACGCCTTACTGTCTGGTTGTTCAACTAGGTGTATAAACAAGCTTCAGTTAGTCCAGAATGCAGCAGCGAGAGTCCTCACTAGAACCAGAAGATACGAGCACATCACCCCTATCTTATCTACACTGCATTGGCTCCCTGTGAAATTTCGCATCGATTTCAAGATACTACTTTTGACATATAAAGCACTAAATGGTCTCGCGCCACAGTATCTGAGTGAACTGTTAGTGTCTTACGATCCGCCACGCCTACTTCCATCAAAGGATGCAGGCTGCCTGTCAGTACCACGTATTATTAAAACTACAGCAGGGGGCGGAGCTTTTTCTTACAAAGCCCCAAAGTTATGGAATAGTCTTCCTGTTAATGTTCGGGACTCAGACACAGTCTCAGTGTTTAAGTCTAGGCTAAAAACCTATTTATTTAGCGCAGCATGTTTGTAAATAGATGAGCCTTAGGTAAAGGAGCAGATCTGGGGGACTCATGGACGTAGAGTATTCTGGTGAACTGCTATGTTTAGATGCTGTCCTCCCCACTCTCATTGTTCACTCAGGTTTGCTGACGGTGAGGTGATTGGTTGCTTTACATCTCAGTTCCCCCTCATGTCTGTGTTTCCTTCTGGCTCCTCCCTTTTAGTGATGATGTCATAGTTAGTCCTGCCGGAGTCCCTGCTTGCACTTTGCACTAATATACATTCACCTTATCAAATCAAATCAAATTCAAATCAAATTCAAATTTTATTTGTCACATACACAGTCATACACAGTACGATATGCAGTGAAATGCTTATACGACCGCTCCGTGACCTTAAATAATTTTTACAAAAGGAACCTATAAAACAGATTCCAACAAAGTTACAAAATATATATATATACATAAAATCTGAAGTATGAAAGAATGTGCTCTTGTCAGAAGTGGGATGTGATGTAATATATTACGACTATAGTCTGTGAAAAAACTTGAGGTAGTTTTTTAATGAGATGAGGGGGGTGTGAAAAGAAGTCCTTGAAGTGTGCAAAATGTGCATATGTGCATATATGTGCAATGTGCATTGACATAATTGTCCGTTCTGTGTGTGCAAGAAAATGCAAAGGTGTTTAGTCCAGTGTGTTGGTTTGATTGAGAGACCGTATCGCCTGCGGGAAGAAGCTCCTTCTCAGTCTCTCTGTATTGGCCTTGAGGGAGCGGAAGCGCTTCCCAGACCGCAACAGAGAGAACAGTCCATTGCTGGGGTGGCTGAGGTCCTTCATGATCTTCCTGGCCTTGGTCCAGCACCGCTTGCTGTAGACAGAGTGCAGGTCAGGGAGCTCAGTTCGGATGATGCGCTCAGCTGATCGCACCACCCTCTGTAAGGCTCGTCTGTCCTGCATGGTGCTGTTCCCGAACCAGGATGCGATGTTTCCCGTCAGGATGCTCTCTATGGTGCAGGAGTAAAAGTTCCTGAGCACCTTGGAGGGCAGTCTAAAGTCTCTCAGGCGTCTGAGGTGGTAGAGACGCTGTCGGGCCTTTTTCACCACGGTGTTGATGTGACAGGACCATGATAGGTCCTGCGTGATGTGAACACCGAGGTACTTGAAGCAGTCCACTCTCTCCACTGGGCTCTCGTTGATGACGGGGGTCTGGTAGTTCCTCTCCTGCTTAGTGCTGAAGTCCACTATCAGCTCCTTTGTTTTACTGACATTTAGAAGAAGGTTGTTCCTCTGGCACCAGTTCTCCAGATTTCCAATCTCCTTCAGGTAGGCCGTCTCGTCGTTGTCAGAGATCAGGCCCACCACGACGGTGTCGTCAGCAAACTTGATGATGGTGGTGGAGCTGGTAGTGGCCGCACAGTCATGTGTGTACAGAGAGTACAGCAGTGGGCTCAGAACACAGCCCTGTGGGGCTCCAGTGCTGAGAGTGAGAGAGGCTGAGACGTGTCCACCCATCCTTACAGCCTGTGGTCTCCCAGTTAGGAAATTAGAGATCCACTGACACAGAGATGAGCTGAGTCCCAGATGCTCCAGTTTGGTGGTGAGTGTGGATATACATGTTGACTGTGACCAGACCTAACTGCCATCTCTCCTTATTTTCTGTTTTCTCCTTTTCTGCTCTCTCTCCCTCTCTCCTTTCCCTCTCTCTGTCTCTCTGTCGAGCTATACATGTCGCTCCTGAGTTGCCAGTGATCCAGACCCCTCTGCCCTCTGGAGCCGTCTAACCCGTCCTGGAGTCCTGCTTCTGGTTGGAGATCTCGTCGCATGGATGCCCCGTGTGGTCTGCCTGGAATGTGTGTGGTGGCTCAGGATGGTTTCCACGAAGACTGTCCTGTCCTCAACTGATGCAGACAGCTGTTCTCTGGGGATCTGTGACTTCAGTTATTCGATAGGTCAGGACTGGAATCTCCTACAGTCTACCTGAGCCTCCAGGAACAAACTGGACTCCATATGAACTTAAACACGTCTCCTGTTCTACTGAACTTCCAGCCTCCTAACACACAGTATGAGTGCAGATCAATCCCTGCTCTCCGTTATCACCCAGATGAAGATGGGTTCCCTGTTGAGTCTGGTTCCTCTCAAGGTTTCTTCCTGTTACCATCTCAGGGAGTTTTTCCCTCAGCACCATCGCCCTCGGCTCGTTCATCAGGGACCATCTTATTTTGATTCATACACACTCACATTTCATACAAACTTAATTCTTACAAGGTGTCAGGGGGTGTCAGGTGTCAGGGGGTGTCAGGGGGTGTCAGGGGGCGTGGCGCGCTGGCCATTGAGCACTTCCGTTCTCAGGGGGGAAATCTTGGTGACGTAATACAAAGCCGGTGCAATGGGTCGGAAAGCCAGTTAAATCAGTCAGCGATGCGGGTAACAAAAAGGGAGCGAGCAGAGACGTTGTCGTGAGCCAGAGCGAGAGTTCAAAGCCAGCGAGTCAGTCAGCGATGCGAATAATCCAAAAGGGGAGCGAGCAGAGACGTAAACGTGAAACAAAGCGAGAGGTCAAAACCAGCGGGGAAACAAACAGCGAACAGCAAACAACAAGATCCAAAAACGAGAGGCTAGAAGCGAATACCGAGAACAAGCGAGGTCGAGACCGGAAACAACTAACACGGAAAAGAAACGCGAGAAAACTGGGCTCTGAAGGCACGCAATAATCTGGCAGTGAGACAGCGTTCTGCGCTTCCTTAAATGCCGGGAGAAATTAGTTGTGAATGGATGCCGGTGTGTAAAGGGATGGGGTGTGTGTGAGAGAGCATGAGGAAAACATAAGCACGTGAGGACAAAGGCATGACAGCGTGGGAAAACGGAGACGTGAATGACAGCGGTACGTGACAGGGACGTGACACAAGGACTGTGTATAGGACATAGCCATTAGCAGAAGGAGCGCTCTGCAAGGCACTGTTAGTTACGCTAAGCCTTTATTTGTCACATATACATTACAGTAAAAATATATATATATTTGCATATTCCAGTGTGACTAGGGTCAGAGAACAGGACCAGCCATGATACAGGTGTATAAGGAATGGACAGAAACATGAATATAGAGTCCTTTGTCTGTGCTGCCTCAAAACTGTCAGCATCAGCTGAGGCTAGTCTTTGTGTTAAAGTGGAACCATCCGCAGTCACCACACGCATCCTACGCAGACTGTCCTCCATGATCTCCTTCCAAGCTATTTGGAATACTATCAATTTAGTTTGGCGCCATTTACGTTCGAATTTGCGTGCGGTTTGTTTTAAAGCACGTGTGTGGTCATTATACCAAGGAGCGAGTTTCTTATCTCTAATCATTTTCCTTTTAACTGGAGCGACATTATCTAAGCTATAACGAAGTGCTGACTCTAGATATTCATTCGCCTGTTCGAGTTCTGTGAAGTCAGATGGCGATCCAATCAAAGTAGATAATTCTGGAAGATTACTGATAAAGCTCTGTGCGGTATTTGATGTAAATGTACGTTTAAGGTGGAAGCGCGGTGCTGTGCGTACATTATTACTATAACACGCTTTAATCGAGACAAGGTAGTGATCTGAGATAACTTCAGACTGTGGAATTGTGGTTATATTTCCTATACTTAATCCGAAGGATAATATTAAATCCAAAGTGTGAGCTGCTTTATGAGTGGGTCCTACTATACACTGATTTACTCCTACTGAGTCCAGTATGGACAAGAATGCTGTTCTCAGAGGGTCTTCTGGATTCTCAAAATGAATATTAAAGTCTCCAGCAATTAACGCTTTATCTACAGAAACAACAAGGTTTGAGAGGAAATCTGCAAATTCGCAGAGAAACTCCGAGTACGGCCCAGGGGGTCTGTAAATGATGATTAGCGCCACCCTCTGGTTTCATTGCTCGGTTTGAGTGTGAAGCTGAAGAGCCTCTTACAGTCTGCTACCCTTACACTATATATATCTATACAATATATATTAAGCAACATGGGCAGCTTTAACTCATGCACAGAAAAGGCGGGGCAGCTTAACCCACTGTGGCCGAAGGCAGTACAGTACCTACCATCTTGGTGTCAACGGCCAAAAAAGGGACCAACCAATAAGAGACTGGTGAGGAGAACTGACTCATGGCTCTTCTTCTCTGTTCTCTCTATTACAGAAACAAGGAAGCTTTCGATCTGGGATTAGCTGAGAAGAGGACTGCGTTTCAGCCTTGTTCCCTCCTCTCACGCAGCTCACTGCTGGCTCAAGACTAACTTCTGCTATTCCTGCTACCTGTTCAACTGCTCCTCAATTACTGATTTCCTCTAAGCAGGTCACACTTTAAATTTCCCTGTGCTTTGTAGATAAAAGTGCACTTTTTCCTTATGATACATTCTAAGAATATGACGAAGCTAAAGCAGTTTTGCCAGGAAGAATGGGGTAAATTCCTCACTAACAATGTACAGGTCCGATCCACAGGTCCGCGAGGCGCCTGGCTGAGGTTATTGCTGCCAACGGGGGATTCAAACAGTTATTTTAATTCCAAGGTTTCACTTACTTTTCCCGCTGCAATTTTGAATGTTGAATGAAGGTAGATTTGTAGCGATCCTGACTTTAATAGATAAAAAAACTCCATTTAAAATTTCAGCAGTGCTGCAGATTCCTAAACACCATGAAGACCATGAGTCTGCTTTCAGGTTAGTATGATGAACACTAAAAACAACTTGCCAAACATTTCTAGTCTTTCTTTTTGTGGTGGTGGTGGTGACGTGTCAGCTTCAGATTTCCCTGAAAGTAGGAGGAGGTGGATTACAATGAGTTAACATGTCTAATAGAAGAGCAACAGGATCTCTGCGATACTGCAAAAAGAGTTTGAAGAGGTTTAGATCTATTAAAGTGAAAACGTGTATAGTTTACCTTTGCTGAATTTCAGGTACGGCTCAATATTTTAATTGAATAATTCAGTTAAGGAGAAACGGTGTAAAGAGGTTAACATGATTAGGATGATTTTTACACTTTAGTGCTGCTTATACAATTTTATACTTTATGATTTTAAAGTTAAAAATATATAGATTTTATTATTTCATTTTCTATGTTTTTATAGATTATAGATTTTTTTTTATAGACAATTTTACAAACAAATAAAAAAAACATAAGTAAAATTTGAATTACAGAATAAGAATCAGAAAAACTGACACTATGACAAGCCGGAGTACAGCGGCAGAAGGTTAAAGGGAGGATCCAAAGGCAGAGAGAATGATAAAGTGCACTTCCAGCCTTTGTGAAGATGCAGAGAAGCTTCGGATGGTTTTGAGGGAGAAAGTCAGGCATCAGAACGCGCAATAGATCCAAAACGCTAGACAAGAACAAGGTCGATAACAACGTCGAGTTATCTGGGAATTCGCTTTGTTTTCTTCTTCCTTCATCTGGTTCAGAAGTGCGATCGCTTGACTTCGAGTTTGTGCACCAGTCACTTGCCCTGACCCAACCCATGGCTTGAGTGCAAATCCACCAGCTTTTATTACCACGGTCAGTTTCTCCTGGTCATTGTGGGATGTGAGGATCTCATCCATGTAGCTGTAACTGTAAAAGAGACTCTGTGAGTCAAACGTTGACATGATTCAGGCTTATAAACATGATAAACACTCAAACAGCCGTTTGGACCCGTTTCCCCCCGTTTCCCCCAGAAAAGAAAACACCGGGGGCCATAAAACCCTCTGGACATCTAAAATGAAGATGAGACACACAGTATATGTTCCGCATTTATCGTTTTTCTTTTTTAACCTTTATTCTACAGTATTTATAAAAAGCTCTACTGTGTTGCGTTTATGAAATCAGTGAACTGCTATAGAGAAAAGTACATTTAGTTTCTGCATGCAACAAAAACATTTGGAAGGTTACTTTCAAATAATGTCTATTTGAGTCCTCCTGGTATTTATGAAATAAAAAGTCGAACTTAAACTATCCACCTGCAGCAAACCCAAACCTCCATCTGTGTGCGTGTGCCGTCGTCATTCTATCGCGGCTACAGGAGCGCCGTCAGATGTCAACCTGAAGAAGCCGCTGAGGCGAGCGGAGTCTTCATCCTAACAAAAAGTAAATGGCCAGAGTTTCTCTTTCTAATATTAAACGAGTGCTAGCAAGCATTAGGCATTATAAAAATCCCCAAACAGTCCCAGCTTTCCTGCATGAATGAATCACACTGCAGTCGCTGATCCCTCGTTAGATAGGAGGTGTAGACACGAACTGGTGTTCAGACAGAAACACGGCGCCTCTCCTTCCATTCTTTCAGCTTACATAAAATGAGAATATTTTCTTTTTTTATCTAACATGCTTCATTTTGAAGTAGACGCTGTTAGCTATAGATAGATTTCTCATGTTGGTGTTTGCAGGATTCATTTTAGTGCCGCGTTTCAGAAAGATATTACCGGAGACTGAGACGACTGAAATTGCACCCTGTTTATTTCCATCATTTTACAAAAGCACAATGTTTTGTGGATATTGTACATAAATAAAGGTAGTAAAAATGATGTACTACACTTATGTGTCTGATCAAAAATGACGGGTCATTTTAAGGTCTTTTCATGGTTACCAGAAAATTCATCCCTCGACTGGTACGGACAACTTGTAAGGTTTTTAACACGGCGTACCCCATTTCTCTTACCCTCAGGGGAACATGTGGCTGACTGGCATTGATGGTTTCACATCTTATCTTTAGTGGTAAGAGTAGGGCAGCGTTTTCACACGTTACTACCTCCTCTGCAAGCAGAAAGCGATCCCATCTTCTCTGCGATTTGGCTTTCTTTTCAAAGTCAGTTTGATCAGATAATGACGGCCTTCACAGCTCCATTGTAGAGGCTTGAAACAGGTGTGAACGCAGCAGACTGATAACCGTGCTGTCAACTGAACCTTCAAAACATGAAAACATTCCACCCAGGCTACAATCTCCCTAAAGAACTCGCGACACCAACACGATGGAGATCAAATCAGAGGATGAATTCCAGAAAGTCAGACTTGCCCTCAGATGTATTGCAACCACTTTCCAGAATGTTTTTAAATAAAAGGAAGATTTGATGCTGGGCAGAAATGATTGTGATTATTAGGGTGAGTTGCCGGCTTCTTAAGAATTGGACTTATGGTACAGTAGCTGTATATAATCGAAGGCAGAAGACGGCTGGAAATGAGAGAGGAGTCAATAATATGGGATATGAGAGGTGAGTGAGGACAACAGCCGAGTTGTTACAGTAATTTGGTTGTTTGTAATGAACAGCACGTACAGTTGGTGTTGAACGTCTGATTTGTAAAACAGTAGATGAGGAGGTGTACGTGGACAGAGGAGTCTTACATATTACTGTTTATAACAGGGCATTTTTCCTTTGATGGATGGGCCACTTAAAAAAGAGATAAATGTACAGTATACCCAGTTCTCCAGTCACCACCGCATCACTGTTTATATGCTCGTTCTGCCCCGTCACTGGACACTTCATATGGAGCTCTGGAACCCTTTTCCCCCTGGAACATGCTCATGATCTTCGTACCTTCATCATAGTTGTATGTGACCCAGGACGTATGGCTGAAAACGTAAGTACTCTATATTCTATATCCTATATTGAGAACTAAAGGGCACCTGCTGCTCAGCTCGTGTGCAGATTCTGACACCTGCATTACCTGTGGACTAAAGTGGCCTAGATGACCACTTTCTCCAGACGGTCCCTGGAGTCCTTTTGGAGCCGGTTGGCTGGAACCTGTTGTCCCTGTGGAAGACACCTGGACTGAGCCTTTGCTTATCACGTCTTAAGCGAGGTGAATCACCAAAGCCCTTCAGCCTCTGTATCGAGCAATCGCGAATACGACTTTTATCCTGACTGATTTCTTCATGTCCCGACACTTGGACTTTTTAGGTATAACGGAGACTTGGACGAGTGTCAGTGAGTTCAGTTAAAGTTGAGTTACTGAAGTTGTCCCGCAGGACTGTGCATCTTTTAAGAATTTCTGGATGTGGAAGATGAGTAACGACTGTGTTCAGAACAAATCTTAACGGTAGGCAGCTGACAGTCGATTTCTACTCCAGTTTTGCACTAAGCATGAGTGACTTAAAAATATCCGTGTTATGAGCCATCACATGCAGACCACCCAGTTTATCAGTGACTTTTCCGACCTTTTGGCAGAGATCATGCCTCAATGTGATGAGGTTCTCATTGTTGGAGATTCTTATATTTACACCTCTTGTTCTAACAAAGCTTTATTTAAAGTCTTTGTAAATATTACTGATTGTTTGAAGTGTTTCCGTCAGATCCTACACAAGAGCGGGACACACATTAGATCTTGTTTTATTCCTGAGATGTGTGATGCACTGCTGAACAGTGTGTATCTGCGCGGTGCCGGCTTTCTTTTCTTTCCTCTGCTGCTGTGTAATTGTGTGCAGTTGTTACTGTAATAACAGCCCTCAACTAGTTTGTCTTCATGTTGAGTGAGGGTTTAACATCTCTATTTAATCTAACCTGCGCTAACATCCTGGACAGCGTCGCACATTTTAGAAGCTTGTGCTCTAAACCTAAACCTGCACCCTGGATAAATGACACCACTCGCGCTGCCAGGGATTAGTGTAGGAGAGCTGAGCGAAGGTGGAGGAAAGAGACGTTACAAGTGTCCTTAGAAATTGTGAAAAACAGCCCAAGTGTCTGTTAGAGAACGGCAAAAGCTGAAAAGACAAAATATCTCTCAGCCATTATTGTAAACACCTGTACAAGACCTCATGTTCTCTGTTAGCGCCGTCTCCCTTCCCTCATGACCTACAGGTCTTATTGGATCCCCTGGTTTGTGGACAGGCTTGAGAACATTAGAACATTTCCAGTACACTATACCACCCCTGTCACGACCTGCAAGATGTACAAAACTTAGGATACCCACACGTCTTGTTGAGTCCCCTGGAGGGTGTAAATGATTTGAACATGGGATGAAGAACATTAGAGTCCTTATATCACCTCCTTCTTCTCATCCGTCCACCAGCGCTACATGCTCTGCTGCTTTAAGCAGTCAGCCTGTTTCACTTACCGAGGAGATTATTAGCCAGATTAAATATTTATTCTGATGCTCCTCGATTTTTAAAGAGATCTTTCATACTATTGGACCAGTGGTTCAGGACACTTTAAATGTCAGTCTGAGAACTGGAGCTGTGCCTGAAACCTTTCCGCATGCTGTGGTGCAAGCGTTAACTAAAGATCTAACCCTGGATTCTGTCTCTCTTCAGACCCATCTCGAAGTTACCATTTCTTTCAAAATTACTGGAGAAAATGGTCTCTGTACAGCTCCAGTCTTACTTAGATGCAGATGGGCTTTGGTATGCAGAGGTGTTCAAGAACCCCAATCAGGAGGAATCGTTCTCTCCGTCTCACTCTCATTCTTTTCAGTTTTACCATGTTGAACTATGCGGTGTGTTGCCAGCGGTATGAGAGTAGCGTTCCATTCGACAGTGTAATCTACACTCTGCTCCCTGTTCCTTCTCTCAACTAAACTCCTGTAATCAACAAATCAACAAATGTTCTGGTCAGAAAATCAAACATCTGCATAGCATGAGTTCGGATCTACTGAATCTCCTGCAGCTACTGCATTTATTAAATCTGATCAATCAAATCAATGAAATGAATGAACTCATCTTCTACAGTGAAGTGACTCTAAACATAACCTCCATGTTCTCCCTGTCCTTCTCCTTCTCAGACTCAAGCACCATCTCCTCTTTGTGAGGCTGAGGACTTTCCTCCACCGAAGCCTCATCACTCATCTGAGCTTCTCTGTCCTCTATCACTCTGTCCTGAAGCTCTGGTGTCTCTTGTTCTTCTTCAATCTGCTGTTTCTCCTTGAAGTTGGTCTTCATATGGAGCTTCTTGGACCTCGATAGCTTCATATGACATTCCTGGTGTTCCTCCTTCTCTCCACCTTCCTCCATGAGTTTAGCAGTGATTTCTGGGTCCTCCTCTCCTTCTGTCATCTCCAGGATTTTGCCCTTCTCTAGAAACGTATGCACCAACATTTCCTTTTCAACAACAAACTCTGATCTCTGTTCTTTTATTTCCTCCAGCAGTACCTCTTCTATGACTTTATTTTCACTCTCCTTGAACTTGACTTCTCGACCTTTTTTCTTCTTCTTCTCCATGCTCAGCTTCTCCATCTTAAGCTCAAGCTCCATCCCCTCATTTTCGTCACGAAGGCTTTCTATGTTTTTAAGTCTCTCTATGGCCTGTTTTATCTTCATGTTCTTCTTCTTCTTCTTCTTCCAGAGATTTTGTAATCTTGGTGGAAGAAACTTCTTCACCCTTTCACCAACTTCATTGAGCTTCATCTCAGGATCCATATCCCTTGCTTTTTGCTTAAGTTTTTTCACTGTTCTGTTCAGGGCCTCCACCTCTAATGTCATCTCCTCCACCATTTTTTCCTTTTTGAGAATATTTTCTCCAAAACTGTCACAATGTTCTATCCAGATTCTTCTACCTAGCTCCTGGCGTCTCTCCATTTTGTTGGATCGTCCTTTCTGGAGATACAAGTTGTCTTTATCAGCTTGAAATCTTTTTAATTTATTTCTTTGCTTCATCAAGTCCTCCAACTCATCTCTCATCTGAGCTTCACTGGCTTTAGACTCTTGCCACTGTAGTTCCGATCTCTCTTTTTCCTCCTCCAATTCCCTTGTCTTTTGCTCAAGCTGAAGCACCAATCTATCTGTACTAGCCTGAAATGCTCTCCACATTTCATCCCTTTCCTTCAACAACTTTCTCACATCCTCTCTCATCTGAGCTTTTATGACCTCAAACTGCTGCTGGAGCTCAGATCCCTCTTTCTCAGTGTATCTTGTCTTTTCCTGAAGCTGGAGCACTAGCCTATTTTTATCAGCTATACATTTCCTCCACATTTCATTCCTTTTCATCTCCAAAGTCTCAATCTCTTCTCTCATCTGACGTTCCTTGGCCTTGAACTCTTTCTGTTGGAGGTCGGATCTCTTTTTCTCCTTCTGCATCATCTTTGTCTTCTCTTCAAGATTGAGCACCAACCTATGTCTTTCAGCCTGTAAGGTTTTTTTTAATTCCTCCTTTTCCTTCTCCAGATCCTGCATTTCCTTCCTTATCTGAGGTTCTCTGGCCTCACTCGTTTTCAGCTGAAACTCATATTCCTCTTTCTCCTGCTCCATGTTCCTTGTCTTTTTCTCAAGCTGAAGTGCCAAGCTCTCTATATCAGCCTTTAACCTTCTCTCTATTTCATCCCTTTCAGTCACAAGATCCTCCTTCAATTTTAACATCTGAGCTTCTTTGGCCTGGAGCTTCCTCAGCTGGATCTCAGATTTCTTTTTCTCTTTCTCAATGTTCCTTGTCTGTTTCTCAAGCTGGAACACCAAGCCAGGTATATTATCCTGAAATTTCCTCTCTATTTCATCTCTTTTCTGCAAAAGATCCCCTAACTCTGCCCTCATTTGAGCTTCTCTAGCCTGCATCTCTCTCAGCTGGAGGTCAAAGTTTTCTTTCTGCTTCTCATTGCTCCTTTTCTCTTCCTCAATCTTGAGCATCAAGCTGTTTTTTTCAGCCTGTAACTTTTTCTCCATTTCATCCTTTTCCTTCATAAGTTGCTCTATCTCTTTTCTCATCTGAGCCTCTTCATCCTCGAGCTCTATCTGCTGGAGATCAGATGTCTCTTCCCTCTTCTCCTCCACTGTAAGAGCTTCTATAAACTTCATCTTGAGATTGCACCTCCCCTCGTTCTTCTCTGTGTTCATTTTCTTTGCCTCTGGCTGTTCCATCATTTTATCATTGTCCTCTCTGTCCAATCTGTCCAAAATTAGACACTTTTAAGAAACAACAAGAAACACACATGAATGAAAGTTTATACTATATATAAAGTTTATACTGTTCTTATCATTTGTTTTTCCTTTTAACACACATTGATTTGAGAAAATTAAGTTCAAATCAGATAAACCGACAACGCCATGTGCGTATTTGTTCATATACTTGCCTGAACACTATGCTGGACTCTGCACCATTCCAGTAGGTGGCACACTGGTGACAGATTTGCATAAAGTAAACAAACATTGTGATACTCGAGGTGCTTGATTTCCATTTCAATACTTACGATAATGCTCATCTCCCACACACTGTTTTGACACATATTTCTCACTGAGCAGAACCTGGACACACAACATCTCTTCAAAAGTTTCGGCCATGTTTGCCACGCCTGCTGACTACACTGCCCCTACTGTTTCCATAAACACTGCATCTTGAGGGTGTGTAAGTGCGCGTCTCATTCATTTCTGAGCACGTACCACCACAAGCTCTGTACCAAACCAATACGCGAGGCAGCCATCATGAATGCACACAAACGCAGGTAAAAGCAAATATATTTCTGTTTGAAGGAAGAGCACCGATTCAGCAGCGGAAAGGTTTTGAACAGTAAAATGGGGCTGAGAAATGCAGCTCAGCTCGAGGAGCGCGATAGTGCACCACCTAGTTATCTCGTTTAAAAAATATACAAATGAAAAAACAGAGATTGTCTCGGTTTGTCTCTCATTTTTTTATTTTCTGTTCAAACAAAAATATAAGGTTAAAAAAGGGTAAAGAGCGCTCACCTTCCATTTTAGTTTTTTTCTGTTGGACACAAGTGGCGTGACAGAGGTTTATACCTGTGCTGAATAACTGTCATTTTTATCTTGTTTTATTTTCCCTGAAGAGCAAGGACACTGTTTAACAAAATCAGAATGTAACCAACTGATGAACTACAGTTAAACAGCAGCTCTTCCTGAAGCAGGGGTAAACAGGAGTCCGACAGCATTTAGGGTAAACGGCACAGAATGAGGATAGGCACCCTGTCCGGGGTGTACCCCGCCTTGTGCCCTACCTCTGTCTCTCTCATCTCCTCTACACATCACTCACTCACCTGGACACTAGAAGGGGGAATTATGTTAAATGCTCTTTGTCGACTACAGCTCAGCATTTAACACCATAATTCCCTCCACACTCACCACCAAGCTGGAGCACCTGGGACTCAGCTCATCTCTGTGCCAGTGGATCTATAACTTCCTAACTGGCAGACCACAGGTTGTAAGGATGGGTGGGCACGTCTCAGCCTCTCTCACTCTCAGCACTGGAGCCCCACAGGGTTGTGTTCTCAGCCCCCTGCTGTACTCTCTGCACACACGGCTGCGTGGCCTCTACCAACTCCACCACTATCATTAAGTTTGCTGACGACACCGTCATGGTGGGCCTGATCACTGACAACGACGAGACGGCCTACCTGGAGGAGGTGATGGTCCTGTCACATTAACACCATGGTGAAAATGGCACGGCAGCGTTTCTACCACATTGAGAGATTTCAGACTGCCCTCAAAGGTGCTTAGAAACTTCTACTCCTGCACTATAGAGGGCATCCTGACGGGAAACATCTCAACCTGGTTGGGGAACAGCACCATGCAGGACAGACGAGCTCTACAGAGGGAGGTGAGATCAGCTGAGCGCCTCATCCACACCGAGCTCCCTGACCTGCACTCGATCTATAGCAAGCGGTGCTGGACCAAGGCCAGGAAGATGATGAAGGACCTCAGCCACCCCAGCAATGGACTGTTCTTTCTGTTGAGGTCAGGAAAGTGATTCCGCTCCCTGAAGACCAACACAGAGAGACTGAGGAGGAGCTTCTTCCCACAGACGATACGGACTCTTAATCAGTACACCACACACAACTGATCTATTCTGCACATTCACACATATATTACTTGCACTTAGGGACGGGTCGCGCGACACCCAGTTTCAACACACGTCTCGAGTTTTCGGCACGCTAGTGTCTTCCAGAGCATTGCTTGAAATGAGGCTGTCACGTGACCTGTTGAAATGAAGATTCGTTACATCACTGACACGTCACGCGTGTCTATTGCACTGTCCCATACCCGTTGTCCATTTAAATTAAAACAACTTGCGGGCTCAACCACTGTTCCCAAAAAGAATAAAAGTCCTTCCTCAACTACAAACTTGTTTGCTGCTTGTAAACGCCGTCCTTATGAACGCAGTCTTATTAAATATACAAACAAAACCTTACAGTGAACAAAACATGTGAATGGAACAGCTGGTGTAGGGATTTTTCCGACCACCAGATGGCGAAATAGAGCACTGTGTCAAAAAGCTTTGAAGCAACAACGCAGTGTGTTATAAAAGCTTGACTGCTTCGGAAGCTTCGTTCGGCGCATCCCTACTTGGACATGTCTATTTATATTCAACTTCACTCCACACAATTTTCAAAAATTCTATATTTGTTCTATATTTTTCTTATATTTTTCTTATATTTTTCTTATATTGTATATTTTGTATTGTATAGATAAATTATTTTTTCTTAGATAAATTGACTTTGTATTTTCTTTTCTTTTTCATATTTATTTCCCATGAATAGTCTTTTATTTTAAGGTTTAAATCTACAACGATTCCCAATATCTATATAAAAAAGTATATGTTGTTGGTCTGAGGTTACTGTATATTTGGCGAATATTGAGACCCGATATGATCAGATGCTTTTGCAGATGATCACATGGTCTAAACATAAAGCTTTTCTCCTGCTTACCTGAGTGTCCATTTAACTTCCCATTCATTTCAGTCGATGTACAAACTCATAACAGCCACTTAATCAACGCATGTATATACAGTCTGTGGTCTCTATGGCAACAGAGGCGTCTTCTGTGACGTCACAATCACACAAACACACACACACACACACTCTCACTTGATGCTGATAATATACAGTAATACTGTTAGAATCTGAATGAACTGAGACAGATTTTATATTCTGTATTTTATTCCTCAAAAGTTTTAAACACAAACTCAAACTGGAGATTTCAGAAGCACATAGACCGAACAGTGGTGTGTTATTGACAGCCGTCGATATCTGGTGCTGCAGTAGTGCTGCCGCTATTTTAGACTGAATGCCAGTGGTGCCAGATTAAGCGCTTTTGATTTTGAACGTGCAGGTGTAAACTGGTTTGGGCAGGTGATCCGATTTTAAATGACATACAGAGTATAAACTAGCAGGTACACAGGATCACACAGGATCACATAGGATCACACAAGATCACATAGGAGCACACAGGATCACATAGGAGCACATAGGAGCACACAGGAGCACATAGGAGCACACAGGATCACATAGGAGCACACAGGATCACATAGGAGCACATAGGAGCACACAGGATCACATAGGAGCACATAGGAGCACACGGGATCACATAGGAGCACACAGGATCACATAGGATCACACAGGATCACACAGGATCACATAGGAGCACACAGGATCACACAGGAGCACATAGGAGCACACAGGATCACATAGGAGCACACAGGATCACACAGGATCACATAGGATCACACAGGAGCACATAGGATCACACAGGGTCACATAGGATCACACAAGATCACATAGGAGCACACAGGATCACATAGGAGCACACAGGATCACACAGGAGCACATAGGAGCACACAGGATTACATAGGAGCACACAGGATCACATAGGAGCACACAGGATCACACAGGATCACATAGGAGCACACAGGATCGCATAGGAGCACACAGGAGCGCACAGGAGCACACAGGATCACATAGGAGCACACAGGATCATATTGGAGCACACAGGATCACACGGGATCACATAGGAGCACACGGGATCATATAGGAGCACACGGGATCACATAGGAGCACACCAGATCACACGGGATCACATAGGAGCACACGGGATCACATAGGAGCAAACAGGATCACACAGGAGCACATAGGAGCACACGGGATCACATAGGAGCACCCGGGATCACATAGGATCACACGGGATCACATAGGATCACACAAGATCACATAGGAGCACACAGGATCACACAGGAGCACACAGGAGCACACAGGAGCACACAGGATCACATAGGAGCACACAGGATCACATAGGAGCACACAGGATCACATAGGAGCACACAGGATCACATAGGAGCACACAGGATCACACAGGAGCACACAGGATCACTCAGGATCACACAGGATCACATAGGAGCACACAGGATCACATAGGAGCACACAGGATCACACGGGATCACATAGGAGCACACGGGATCACATAGGAGCACACGGGATCACATAGGAGCACACAGGATCACATAGGAGCACCCGGGATCACATAGGAGCACACAGGAGCAGACAGGATCACACAGGATCACATAGGAGCACACAGGATCACATAGGAGCACACGGGATCACATAGGAGCACATAGAAGCACACAGGATCACATAGGAGCACACAGGATCACATAGGAGCACACAGGATCACATAGGAGCACACAGGATCACACAGGATCACATAGGAGCACACAGGATCACATAGGAACACACAGGATCACACAGGATCACATAGGAACACACAGGATCACACAGGATCACATAAGAGCACATAGGAACACACAGGATCACACAGGAGAACATAGGAGCACACAGGATCACACCGGCTGGGCTCTGGAAGATACCGAACTAAACACTGATCAAACATTTGGAAGGTTTCTCAAAGTCAGATTTAAATTTTATTTGTCACGTAGACAGCCACACACACATGCAGCAAAATGCTTATACAACTGCACATGATCTAAAAAGAAAGATTCTCTGTGAGAAATACATTTCAATAGTGAGAACAATTCAATTAAAAATAGAATATTTAAATAATTGAGTAAGAATATGAATAGGCAAAATTTCTCTTTTACGCAACTTCTCTCTAAAACTGCCTTCTACAGGGGAAAAACTGGAAGCTCCTGCACATGATCCTTGCAAACTTCACAATATCTTCGTCTTCTTCATCTCCTCCTGCTTTATTTTCTCTGACTGCTGAAGACTTTAACATTTGAAAAATAGCAACAATCTGCAACACCTTCACTCTCACACCAAACCCCTACAGCAGAACTTTCCAGCCTAAGAACTGATGAGATTCAGCACATCACCTTTTCTTCCAATCCCACCACCTGGTCGTTTGTACAGGCCACCTTATAAGACCTCCTTGCCTTCATCACAATCATCATAAACTTTCCATATCCTCAGGTCAGATCCCGCTGCATTTAAGAAGGCAAAAGTTACTCACATCCCCAAGAAACCCTGCCTGGATTCAGCAGACATCAGCAAATGTTGTTCGGTATCATTTCTCTCTTTTGTCTATAAAAGTTTTGAACACAAAGTGTACAAACAAATGTCTCTTTATCCCTTGCAGAACAACCTGAACGATCCTAACCAATCTGGATTCAAAGTGGCACATTCCACAGAAACTGCACCACAATATTATCTTTTCTTTCCTTACAAGTCCTGGAATCTGTGGCACGGCACAGTCATCGGTTGCTTCCTACTTAAAAGATCAGTTGTATGAGGTTACATGGAGATGATCCACATCTACTCTATGCAGACTCTCCAATAGTGTCCCACAAGGCTCAGTATTTGGACCTCATCTGTTCTCCCTCTATACTTTTCAATTCAATTCAACTTTATTTGTATAGCACTTTTAACAATTGACAATGTCGCAAAGAAGCTTTACACAATCAAAAGAAGTAAGTTTGTTTGAAATGTGAATGTGTATGAATCAAAATGATAAGACTCTGATGAGCAAGCTGAGGGCGACGGCAACAGTAGCAAGGAAAAAACCCCTGAGATGGCAGTAAGGAGAAACCTTGAGAGGAACCAGACTCAACAGGGAACCCATCCTCATCTGGGTGATAACGGAGAGCAGGGATTGATCTGCACTCATACTGTGTAAGACTGGAAGTTCAGTATAACAGGAGATGTGTTTAAATTAATGGAGTCAAGTTTGTTCCTTGAGGTAGACTGTAGGAGATTCCAGTCCTGAGCTATCGAACAACTGAAGTCGCAGGTCCCCAGAGCATCAATCGATGATAGGACAGTCTTCATGGAAACCATCCCCAGCCACCAAGCGCATCCAGGCAGACCACACGGGGCATCCATGTGACGGGATCTCCAACCAGAAGCAGGACTCCAGGACGGGTTAGACGGCTCCAGAGGGCAGAGGGGTCTGGATCACTGGCAACTCAGGAGCGAACATGTATTGCTCGACAGAGAGACAGAGAGAGGGAAAGGAGAGAGAGAGAGAGAGAGAGAGAGAGAGGAGAGAGCAGAAAAGGAGAGAACAGAAAATAAGGAGAGATGGCAGTTAGGTCTGGTCACAGTCAACATGTATAAGGTGAATGTATATTAGTGCAAAGTGCAAGCAGGGACTCCGGCAGGACTAACTATGACATCATCACTAAAAGGAGGAGCCAGAAGGAAACACAGACATGAGGGGGAACTGAGATGTAAAGCAACCAATCACCTCACCGTCAACAAACCTGAGTGAACAATGAGAGTGGGGAGGACAGCATCTAAACATACCAGTTCACCAGAATATTCTACGTCCATGAGTCCCCCAGATCTGCTCCTTTACCTAAGGTTAATCTATTTACAAACATGCTGCGCTAAATAAATAAGTTTTTAGCCTAGACTTAAACACTGAGACTGTGTCTGAGTCCCGAACATTAATAGGAAGACTATTCCATAACTTTGGGGCTTTGTAAGAAAAAGCTCCGCCCCCTGCTGTAGTTTTAATAATACGTGGTACTGACAGGCAGCCTGCATCCTTTGATGGAAGTAGGCGTGGCGGATCGTAAGACACTAACAGTTCACTCAGATACTGCGGCGCGAGACCAATTAGTGCTTTAAATGTCAAAAGTAGTATCTTGAAATCGATGCGAAATTTCACAGGGAGCCAATGCAGTGTAGATAAGATAGGGGTGATGTGCTCGTATCTTCTGGTTCTAGTGAGGACTCTCGCTGCTGCATTCTGAACTAACTGAAGCTTGTTTATACACCTAGTTGAACAACCAGACAGTAAGGCGTCACAATAGTCCAACCTAGAGGTGATAAAAGCATCAACTAGTTTTTCTGCATTGTTTAGTGACAATGTGTTTCTTATCTTGGCAATATTTCTAAGGTGAAAGAAAGCTATCCTGGTGATATTATCTACATGAGCTTCAAACGAAAGACTGGAATCTATAATCACACCGAGGTCTTTTACTGTTGCACTTGATGGAACAGAAAGGCCATCTAAAGTTACAGTCTGATCAGAAAGCTTACTTCTAGCTACTTGTGGTCCTATGACCAGAACTTCTGTCTTACCAGGATTAAGCAGAAGAAAATTAATTAACATCCAATCTCGTATGTCCTGCACACACTGCTCAATTTTAGAGACGTATAACTGTGTCATCAGCATAACAGTGAAAACTAATACCATGTTTACGAATTATGTTGCCCAGAGGAAGCATGTAAAGGGAAAAAAGCAGTGGGCCTAAAACTGAGCCCTGTGGAACACCAAACTCCACTTGAGAACATGAGGAATGGTCACCATCTAAATCTACAAACTGATAACGATCAGTCAAGTAGGATCTGAGCCACAAGAGGGCAGTTCCCTTAATTCCAACTACCTTTTCTAATCTGTGAAAGAGAATACTATGATCAATGGTGTCAAAAGCTGCACTGAGGTCCAGTAACACAAGTATAGTGACGCAACCCTGATCAGTGGCCCATAGGAGGTCGTTTACTACTTTAACAAGTGCTGTCTCTGTGTTCTGTGTAGATGTGAACATAGCTGCTGATACTACCTTTTCCAGAATCTTGGAGATAAAGGAGATATACCCTCTCCCCCTATATATATATATGACAGACATCTCATCCTGGATGGCAACTTATCAACTGAAACTTAATCTCTGTAAAACCAAACTGTCGTTCATCCCCTTCAAACTACGATTTAGCCCCCTGTCAGGATTGTCTACAAAGCTAAAACGGCCTAGCACCCACTAACTTCTCAGCTCTAATATCACCCTACACAGCACCACAGTCCCTCAGATCCTCCATCATTCCTCAGCTGGTCCCACCATCTCTCAGGGATGGTCAAAGATGTGCATTTAGACTGTTCTAGCACCTCAGTGAAGAAATTAACTTCCTCTAGATGTCTGCACAGCCAAGTTAATGACAATATTAAAGTTAATGCCCCTCTCCCCCCACACACACTTCATGGTGCAAAAGAAGCCCTTAGATTTCTTGTCAGTATGCTCTCTATGGTTCAGGAATAAAAGTTCCCAAGCACCTTGGATGTCAGTCTAAAGTCTCTCAAGCATCTGAGGTGGTAGAGACACTGCCGGGCCTTTTTTACCATGTGACAAAACCATGTCAGGTCCTGTGTGATGTATACACCAAGGTATCAAAAGATGATGTGTCTGGTAGGTCCTGGACGTTGAGACATGTCTTCCAGTCAAGACGTTGGAGACCCCCTAACACAGAGATGGGATGAGTTCCAGGTACTCAAGCTTGGTTTCTGGGTGTGGAGAGAATTAGAACAACAAAAAGCATTTTGACATGATTGTTCTTCCTAATGTCCAGGTCGGTAAGTGTTCTGTGAAGAATATGTGTAATGGGGTTGATCGGTTTGGACGTTTATCAATCTAATGGAACCAGTGTGTCAGGTAGTGATTAGATGATGAAGTGAACTGGTGAAACTGGTATGTTTAGATGCTGTCTTCCCCACTCACATTGATCACTCATTGATTGCTTTACATCCCAGTTTCCCCTCACATCTGTGTTTCCTTCTAACTCTCTTTTTTATTTGCAGTCATAGTTTGTCCTGCTCAGTCCCTGCTTGCACTGTGCATTAAATATATATTTAACCTCTACATTGTATGACAGTGACCATGCCAAACTGTTATCTCCCCCTCTCCCTCTCTCTGTCGAGCTACACGTCTCTCCAGAGCTGCCAGTGATCCAGACCCCCTCTGTCCCCTGGACCTGTCTGACTCATCCTGGTGTCCCACTTCTGGTTGGAGATCTTCCACAAAGACGCTCCTGTCCTTGGCTGATCAGCTGTTTCTCTGAGGACTCGTGACTGCAGTCTCTCGATAGTTCAGGACTGGAGTTTCCTACAGTCTACCTGAGCCTCCAATAACCAACTGGACTCCATATGAACTTAAACACGTCTCCTGTTCTACTGAACCTGCAGCCTCCTAACACACAGTATGAGTGCAGATCAATTCCTGCTCTCCGTTATCACCCAGATGAGGATGGGTTCCCTGTGCAGTCTGGTTCCTCTCAAGGTTTCTTCCTGTTACCATCTCAGGGAGTTTTTCCCTCAGCACCGTCACCCTCGACTCGTTCATCAGGGACCATCTGATCATTCTGACTCACACACACTCACATCTCATACAAACGTCCGTAGTTCCTTTGACTGTGTAAAGTTGGTTTGCAAGAAATAAAATTGAGTTGAATTGAATTGTCCAAGATGTCTTGATATGCGGAAACATTAATATCGCCCTTCACTGGGGATAAAGAGCCTGAGTGAAACACCTAAATTCAATAATTAACAGGTTTGGCTAAATACTTTTCTCCATACAGTGTATGTTAGCATTTGCATTACAATTTAAAAAGGTATTCAAACTAAACAATGTTTAAAAGATTTATTGACAACATTCCACATTCACACTAAAATAAAATAAAAAAAGATTATTCACATATAGATTTATTTTTCCATATAGAGCTAGTGAGTCAGATAGATACTGTATATCTTATTTTTAAACATTAAACAAAAACTCTGTGAAACAGATATATACACAATGCCGAGTATTTAACACTATACACAGACTTACAGTGAGTTTAATCAAACCTTAGCGCTCACCTAAAATACAAATACGTCTTATAATAAACTTTATTTCCCTCCCAAAAACAACCAAACACACACACACACACACACACACACACACACACTTATAAAACCAAAGCAGTCACCATACAGCTCTTCTAAAGTGAGTAAACAGGCCCATGCAAAGAATACTTCTGTGTAAACAGCACTGATTAGACCAAGAACAGAAATGAGATTTAAAGCAAAGGTCACTGTGTGAGGTGACACCAGCAGCACTCGTTCACTTCTCAACAAATCAGGGGTCCAGGAAAGTGAGAAGTCAATGACATTTGATTCATCAGACCAATCTGATACGAATAATAAGAACACATGGGGTGTTCGAGTCAAAGCGGGACCTTTGATAGTACAGAATAACAGAACACTCCCTGTATGTCTCTCTATAATCCCCTGATACACTGATGCACTTATCCCAGTGTCTCACTACAGCTTGGACACCATCAAGGGAGAACGTTTTCTCAGTATGCCGGAGCAACACCGGCCTCCCAGGAACTCCTTTAACAGTTCAAACGTGGAACTGTCTTGGAGCGAAGTCAGGCCTGTACAAGGGCGTGGCAATAACTCCCAGCCGAGTTCCTGTAAAGGGGTGTTGGTGAGTGGGTGTGTGTACAGTTCCCACAGACAGATGCGTCAATTCCTTGTTGTTCACAGACGTACTGCCATGCAACACAAGTCCTGGTTTGATTTGAACACCCCTTGTGTATGGTGGATTTTAAGGGTAGAGGAGAACGCAATAAAATACAGGTGTAAACTGCGACAAAGCAACAACCTGGACACAAAATCCAGGGAAAAATAATTAGAATGAAAAATTACAAAAATTATTCAAAAGATGAAAAACACATTGCTGAAATTATTAGAGGTTTAGGGATTTCTACACTATTCATGTTTTAATAATAATAATAATTGTAATTATTATTCGTATAATGATTAAATATTGCATCAGGTGTAGAACACTACTGCTAATCTCACATGCTAGTGCTTTAGCTTCAGCTAGCAGGCTACGATCATACAGAGATGTCTGACTGTTTTTTTTTGTGTGTGTGTGTGTGTGTGTGTGTGTGTGTGTGTGTGTGTGTGTGTGCTATCATGAGTAGCTGTAGGAAAAGCTGCTCGAGAGCAGGAACCAATCGGATCGTCTGTAACACTGACTGACAGGAGCGAGGGGTGAGGGACCTACTGAGATATAACCAGATGTGTACTAAAAAAAATAGCTATAAAATGAGCTAAAATCTCTCTCTCACACACACACACACACACACACGCACGCACACACGCACGCACACACACACACACACACGCACACACACACGCACACACACACGCACACACACACACGCACGCACACACGCACGCACACACGCACGCACACACACACACACACACACACACACACTTATTTACAACATTGTTGGCAAATTTACAGCCGGCTCTTTCTGAATAACTGAATAAAGTCATACAGCAGTTAACAAATCTCTCTCACACACAAACAAACAAATAAAAGCTAAGCAGCTGATGTCTGTTCACTCATTATAACAATAAAAATATTAATTACACATAATAATCTTGTTTGTTTGCTCATAGTGATAAGTGAATGTGTGTATAAAAGTGGTTCATATCTTCCTCGAGTCTTTTGCTTCAAACAGCTTCATCCGTTCCTGCACTGTTAATCCCTCCTTCAGACTCTGGAAAGAAATGAAACAGGTAAGAAAATTACGAACCTGTCAATCATTATCAATAAGCCCATCCCACAAGAGGCCTCGCATCATCAAAAAGCTCCACAGACACGGAGCTGCTGGAGCCGATAATTATTTATGATCACTGCCATGACGACTGTTTACTGTGCAGCTTCACCAAGCATTTATGTGACCTGCTATCACACACACTCATCCATCAAAGAATGAAAGCTGCCGCATATTATTAAAACTACAGCAGGGGGCAGAGCTTTTTCTTACAAAGCCCCAAAGTTATGGAATAGTCTTCCTGTTAATGTTCGGGACTCAGACACAGTCTCAGTGTTTAAGTCTCGGCTAAAAACTTATTTATTTAGCGCAGCATGTTTGTAATAGATGAGCCTTAGGTAAAGGAGCAGATCTGGGGGACTCATGGACGTAGAGTATTCTGGTGAACTGGGATGTTTTGATGGCACTAAAAAATGGGGAAAAATGTTTGTGTCAAACGTGTAAAGAATGAATGATGCACAGCATACGGGGCGCAATCCTATAAATCAGGTTAAAATAATCACAGACATAATAAAGTAAACACACAAACACACAACAGAAGACGAAATACAAAACTGGAACGATTTGTGCAAACAAACACACAAACAGTGACAAGTTAACACACAACACAGTTCAGGCGGTGCTGTTACTGGTGGTTTTGATTAAAACTATTTGTTCTAGATAATGTTAGAGATTATTAACAAAATGAATGATATTTTAATACCTGTGCCTCATGGCAGTATAATTTATTTATCTTAAGCCCAAAAGGAATCACAGACATGTTCTAAACTCCATCACTGCACTGAGGTGAAACTGAACGTCAGATCAGAAAATTAGCAGCGCTAAAGGTAGTGAGCTAATGATTCAACTGGATCACTACATAATAATGAACCAGATCACTTTACTGGCCTACACTTCATCTTTTCATTGACTAAAAGCGTCACATACTGTACAGGTCAGTATGGACCATGTCAGCCACCTGAACTGGATCACTTCATAACGCTCTTTTGTATCCCTTCATGTTTTTTGGATGACCCCAGTGTGCTAGACTGGGTTCCTTCAATTACCTAAATTAGATCACTTTAGCATCCATATTCACCTAAACAGGGTCACTGAAGTGGATCACCACCATCACCTGAACTGGATCATTGCAGTGATCTAAACTAACACATATCAATTAAATCTTAAATTAAATATAAATCTAAATTAAGCCTGCACTCACCTGAACTGGATCACTGTACATGGTGTCGTACTAAATCTAAACTGGATCAGTGCTGTGACCTTAAAATGGATCACTTCATTCAACTTAACTGGGTCATTTTAGAGTCCAAAATTAGATCACTGCTATGACTGGATCACTACAGTGACACAGTACAGTCATCTACAGTGGATCACTTCAACAAACTACACCAGATCACTATACAGTGGAACTTTGGATTGCGAGCATAATTTGTTCTGGAAGCGTGCTTGTATATCAAAACACTCGTATATCAAAGAGAATTTCCCCCAAAAGATTCGTTCCACAACACACAAATATTTGTATAAAAATAATTAATACAAAATATAAAGTAAAAGTAAAACAAATTAATCAAGAAAGAACAGTGTTTTCCTTTAGAGTGTGTGTGTGTGTGTGTGTGTGTGTGTGTGAAGGTGAGAGGAGGAGGGAGGAGGCACACATTCCCTAATGACACTGGAGTGCACACACACTAACAGAATAAGATCTTTCTTACAGAGAGCGAGAAACTGGAGCACAATTAGTGCAACGAATCTCTCTAATGACACGCGCACGGATGTTGACTATACGAGTGACGCACTGAGACCCAGCAGGGGAGACGATTACCCACAATTCCGCAGCGCAAGAGAAAGAAAAACCATTGGCTCAGTTGTGATCACGTGACGCTCGGCATCAAAACTAGAAGCACATGCGTGATACATGACACTCGATGATACTTGCTCATTTATCAAGTCAACATTTATTCAAAAATGTTGCTCATCTCGCGGAACACTCGCAAACCAGGATACTCGCAATCCAAGCGTCCACTGTACAAACCTAAACTGGATCACTTCAGTTTACTGGTTATCTAAAAGTTAACTAAAAAAACAAAATTTGGTAAAAACACTAATTGTGATAAAACCTATTTGGAAATCAAGGTGAGGAGGGGCGGGGCATGCTGAGTCAAAGGACATGCAAATTTGTGGCTTATTTGTAGCATACAATACCTACATCACTGAAGGGGGCGGGGTCAGCTATCCCAAGGCACCTCCACACTAACAGACTGACAGGGCAATATACACGAGAGGTAGACTTTAAGATTTGTACAATACGCACACACACACACACACACACACACACACACACACACACACACACAAATACGAAGAAATGTTACGTGGGGACTTTAAGAAAACACACTGAAGCCTGCAGTGTCTCACCTTTGACCTCACACCACGGACCTGCCTGGACACAGCTGGGCGTTCTTTCTTTAGGAAGTCAGGGTTACTTTTTGACTTCATAATATCTGTAAACACACACACACACACACACACACACACACACACACACACACACACAGACTAAATACAACCCAAATTATGGTTATTTTGGGACATTTTTTACATTTGAACAAAATAAAAACTAACAGACTTTCAAATCACATGAGCCAATAGTTTATTCACAATAGCACATGGAGAACATAAATATTTATTCATTTGACACACTTATCCACTAAATGAGCTCATTTCAAATGTCTGCTACAGGTCTCAAAAAAGTTCCAGTCTGGCATTCTTGATGCCGTGTCCTCCAGGGTAAAGAGGAGGGAGAACTTCCAGCGTTCGGTTCTGATGGTGTGAGGTGCAGAAGTGCACACGGTCCGGACAGCTCGCGTGTTTTTGAAGGCACTATGAGTGCTGAAAGGTATATAAAGGTTTTAGACGACGTCTATTTCAGGGCAGGCCTTGTGGATTTCAGCAGGACGATGCACAACCACAGAGTCGACGAGTCCGGTGCTGAATTAGCCTGCAGTCCAGATCTTTCACCTTTAGAGAACATTTCGTGCATCATTAAATGAAAAATACGTCAAAGACGACCACAAACTCTTCAGCAGCTGCAAACCTGAAACCCTACATCAGTCAAGAATGGGACCAAACTCCAACACCAGGAACTCTCAACCTCAACGCCCAGATGTCTTCAGAGTGTTTTGAAAAGAAGAGGAGATGCTACACTTTGGTAAACACATGCCCCGTCCCAACTTTTTTGAGACCTGTAGCAGGCATCAAATTTGAAATGCCATTTCGTGCATAAAATTGTAAAATTCCTGAGTGGAAACATTCATGTTCTCTTTGTTCCATTGTGAATAAAATATTGACTCACGTGATCTTCACAATTCACATGAATTCGTTTTCATTTTACTCAAATTGAAAAAAACGTCCCAACATTTCCGGAACTCGACAAAGTTCTCATCACATTGTGTGTGTATAGAAATGCTCTTAGTTTCATTATTAAGCGTAGCATGTTGAATTAATTAATATTAAGCATATTAACATGTTGAATGTTCAGCACTAACCTTCCAGTATTTAACAACATGTTTGATGATTCTTTTTTTTTTTTTGGATTTTTCCCCGATTTTCTCCCTAATTTAGTCGTGTCCAATTCCTCCCCGTCACTAGGGGGCTCCCACATTAAGGCTACTACTACCACTCAGCCGGGAGGGCCGAAGACTATCACGTGTTTCCTCCGAACCACGTGACGCCAGCCGACCGCATCTTTTCGAACTGCTCGCTCGCGCACCGTTGGGGGCGGCGTAACACACTCGGAGGACAGCGCTATCCGCTCCCTCCGCTGCGCGAGCTCACAGACGCCCCTGACTGGCTGTAGAGCCGTGATTAATGTGGGAGGAGCACTAAGTACCTCTCATCCCTCCCCTCTGAGAGAGCTCGGCCAATCAGCTCTCTCTAGACCTCCGGCTGCGAGAGGTTACAGCACCACCCGGGATTCGGACTAGCGATCTCCGGATGATAGGGCGAGCGCTTTACCCACTGCGCCACTCGGAGGCCCATGTTTGACGATGTCCCCATGCAGGCATCAGTGTTCTGGTGTGTGGGGCACTGAGGAGGCGCTGTACCGTATCCTGGTGTGTGTGTGGCTGTGTCTTTTTCTCCGAGAGCTTCTGTTGCAGCCAGTAGTTTTTCTCTCAGTTTGCTGATGTCACAGTCGGCTTTAGCTCTCACGATGCTCAGCTCTGTGTAGATATCCTTGTACTTATCAGAAGCGTACTTCTTATCCTGCGCGCGCGCACACACACACACACACACACACACACACACACACACACACACACACAGAGTTAAAATCAAAAGTTTACATAGAATTTACCCAAATGAATTGAAACCTTTCACACTTCCTGACATTTAATCCACATAAACATTTCCTGTCCAGTTAGAATCACTATTTCATTTTGAGAAAGTGAAACGTTATAATAATATAAACTTTCGATTTTAACTGTGTGTGTGTGTAATAATACATTAGTGCTGGTAATATCGCCTTTAAACTGCATAACTCGGTCAGACTCTTCGTGTCGTCCTCCACAAGCTTCTTTCACGACCTCTGCTGGAGGTTTAAAGCATTGCGCCTGACAGAACTGGTGGAACTGAGGGAGGCTTATAACTCCTCGACTTCACCAGACTTGATCCATTTTGCCACTGGACGTGTGGTCGTTGTCCATGTGGAAGACACATCTGAGGTCCAAGCTTTAACTGGCTGACCCTACAGTCCCTCCTGCAGCAAACACGTACACTTCTGTTTCATCAGACCGGAGGACTTTTCTCCAAAAGGACAAAAAAGTTGTGACAGTGTGGAAATAATAAAACCAAAAAGGAGTCATCTTAGAGTCCGTTCACTTTGTACTATATTCAAAACTCTACAACAATTATTTGTTCAACACACACTCACTACACTCTGGTAGCCACAACAATCCCAAAAGAACATTTTAAGACTAATAACACTGTGACAAACGAGTGTAAAAGACTTTACAGATTACGAGTTTAATGGCAATTTCCATACAGTCCCAGATTATTTTGGAATTGAGGTTGTAAAAGCTTTTAAGTCTTTTCAGTGCTTGTAATCTTTGTAACTCCGGACTGTCTCCTTAACGCAACACAAAGGTGTGTGTGTGTGTGTGTGTGTGTGTGTGTGTGTGTGTGTGTGTGTGTGTGAGAGAGAGAGAAAGAGAGAGAGAGAGAGACTTTTTTTTTTTTGACTTTTTACAATCCTTTATTTTACAAGTTTTGTTTTATAGGCTAGAAAAAGGATTGTGTTTATAAATAATTGATTTAAAATAGATAAATAAATAAATAGATAAATAAGACATTCATTACATTATAGTCCTTCTTTAAAAACACATAGTTATTGTGCTTTTTTCAGTTAAAATATGCGGCAAAGATGATTTCGTCATCTTCTACCGCGCACAAGGTCTCCTCACAGCACCATATGGTTTTAAACATGTTTATGTCTTTCATACTTTTGTAAAAATTAAAATCAATTAAAATTCTTGATTTGACAAGTCTGGAGAAGATCTTTTTGGGGTCGCAGTCTGTGCTTTGTGCCAGCTTATTTTTTCTACTTATATAAATTGCCATCTTGGCTTGACCAATGGTAAAATTAATAAGCTGGCATTTGAACCTGTTTCTCCGGACGTATTTAAAACCAAGAATAAAAAGCTGATGAGTAAAATCTACATTCAGTGGTAAAAAAATGTGTTTTAAAAGGTTAAACAAAGGTGACAACCTGGAGCAATGTATAAAAGCATGGAAAACAGTTTCTCTCTGTGAACAGAAGGGGCATTCCTGTGTGACGTCAGGATTTAAAATGGAGATAAAAGAGTTCACAGAGACAATTCCATGTAAAATCCTCCACTGGAGGTCAGCAGACTTTTTGGTTAATGGTGGTTTGTACAGTGCCCTCCACTCTGGTTTAAAATCATTATTAAAACCCAGTTCAGTGCGCCATGGGGTGTCGACCCTCCCGTTCAGTTTTTTCTTATTTAGGACCTTCACACAAGCTTTGTATAAAACCTTACCAGACACTGTCTCAAAGTTCATGTCCTCCTCACCCTTGAGCTCCAGGAGGGGGCCGCCATGACCCTCTAGGTCCGGAGTTATCGTCAGCTGTGGAAAAGGTTCTTCTTCTGTAGGACTGGTCTCATTGCTTGCGTGTTCCATCAGCTGAACGCGTTCCTCCGACGTTAGGGCGGTTCTCCAGCGGTGTAGGAGCTGGTTGGCGACCCGTTGAGACCGAAGTCCCATCTGTGCTGCCAGGTTCTCTGCTCGAGACAGGTCTGGTCCGGTGATGTTCACCAGCTGCCGGAGTGTCACGATCCCTGCTTTTATCAGGGTCTTGGATAGTGCTGGGGTGGTTGGACTAGAGATGTCCAGCTGCCCTCCACAGACTAGGGGCTCCTCCAGCAGCCAGTGTAACGTTCTACTTCCTTTGTTTTGTTTTTTAAAAAAGGTCCAGATTTTAAAAAGTCTTTGATAAAATACTGGTAATCCAGTAGTGTCCAGTGCTGTGGGGTCCATTAAAAACAGAGTTCTGTCCAGCCCAAGACCTCCCACCGTGCGTAGGAGTGTGTAGGCTGCCGCTCTCCATCCTTCATCACTCGCTCCGGTGAGAAGTCTCTGGATGAACTGCAGACGGAAGGCTGCAGTTCTGCTGGCTAGCTGCACCAGGCCCTGTCCTCCTTCCTCTTTGGGCAGGTGAAGTAGACTTTGTGGTAGCCAGTGCAGTTTGTCCCAGAAGAAGTCTACCAGTAGGGCCTGTATGCTTGCTAGCAGGTTTGGTGGTGGGTCCATGCATGCCAGTTTGTGCCACAGGGACGATGCTGCTAGGTTGTTGACGACCAGCACTCGTCCTCTGTAGGACATTTTTGGGACCAGCCACTTCCATCTGCTTAGTCTGCCTTTTATGTTTTCAACAGTTCCATCCCAGTTTTTGTTTAAAAACTCAGCACTGCCCAGGTAGACACCCAAGTATTTAAAACCAGTCTTTTTCCACATTAAACCCCCTGGTAGTGTGGGCTGGTCGCCTCCCCATTCTCCTACTAAAATGGCTTCACTTTTAGTCCAGTTGATTTTAGCAGATGATAAAACCTTAAAATCTTCTAAAACACCAGTTAAAAGATTCACATCTGCCTGTGTGTTGACCATTACAGCTAAATCATCAGCATAAGCTGAAAGACAGGTTAAAATATTAAAATGAGGTATATTAAAACCAGAAAGCTGCTCTCTTAGTTTGCATAAAAGAGGTTCGATCGCTAAAGAATATAGCATTCCTGACAGAGAGCAGCCTTGTCTAATACCTCTGTGTACTTTAAAAGGGACACATAAACCACCATTAACCTTCAGTACACTCTCAATGTCACTGTACAGTGTCTTTATCATTGTTATGAAATCTGGGTTGAACCCGAAGCTTTCCAGCACCTTCCACAAGTATTTGTGTTCAACCCGGTCGAAAGCTTTTTCCTGGTCCAACAAAATGAGACCGGTCTTTAAGCCTAGCAGTCTAGAGACATCCAAAATATCACGGATTAAGTGTATGTTATCAAAGACAGACCTACCAGGCACGCAGTACGTCTGGTCGTGATGAATGACCTGCTCCAGTACCTTTGTCAGTCTTGAGGCTAATGCTTTTGAGAGTAGTTTGTAGTCAGTGCACAGCAGTGATACCGGGCGCCAGTTCCCCAGGTGCGTCAGGTCTCCCTTTTTTGGCAGTAAGGTCAGGACAGCCCTCCTGCAGCTCACCGGGAGCTTTCCTTCTTTCACGCTGTCCTGCAACACCTCTAGTACATCCTGTCCTATTACTGACCAAAACGCCTTGTAGAACTCTACAGG
>QNUK01000586.1:370169-377669 GCA_013621035.1 Clarias magur
TAATGTTTTAACTGGGATATTTACTCAAGTACTGGACTTGTGTACCTTGTCCACTACTGACACTTAGCCAACAGTCTAGGGCTTCAAAAAACTTCTTCCTCCATTGTTAGTACATTATACCGTTAGTGTAAATGAAGCGTTTTTACTCCCTGCATAGTTCAGTACAAGATAACTTGAAACACAGCTACCCAGACTAGTGAGCTATCGGCTGCATTATCTGACGTGGCCAATGTGGCCGATGATTAGAACGTTAGGACACACGTGATGTTTGTTACAGACTAATCATATTTGACCATAAGCTGGATTTTAAAAAACTTCACAGTTAAATATTAGCATGTTTATGTTTATATTATGTTTTTAGCATATTTTTAGCATTTTATAAAACTGAGTTTAACATATTTTCGGACAGTAAGTCATGAAGAGCTCCTACTATCCACCTATGAATGACTCACATATTACTGTGTTTTTAATCAACAAATATACAGTGGAACCTTGGATTACGAGCATAATTCGTTCCGGAAGTGTGCTCGTATTCCAAAACACTCGTAAACCATATCAAACCTTCCCATAAGAAATAATGAAAACTCAAATAATTTGTTCCACAGCCCAAAAAAATAAATACAGAAAAATTATTAATACAATATATAAAGTAAAAATAAAACAAATTAACCTGCACTTTACCTCTAGAAAAAGTTCAAATAAATCCCAACAGATAAGTGTTTCCGTTTGTGCGCGCAGGCGCCGTGTATTTGTGTGTTTATGTGTGTGTGTGTGTGTGTGTGTGTGTGTGTGTGTGTGTGTGTGTGTGTGTGTGTGTGGAATTAGCCCCTTCCCTCGCCTCGTCTTACACAGTAAAACCCCTCCTCCCACCTCGCTTTTTAAGCTTCACAACAAACACACACACACAAAGGAAACACTGTTTTAACGGGAAAAAAAGAAATCTCTCTAATGACACTCGCATGAGCGCAGACTAACGGAATCACTGCTGTAAAGTAAAAAAAACAAAAAAACAAATGAACCAGCACCTTACCTTTGATAAGAATTGCGACAGAGCAGAGTTTCTGTGTAGAGCAGAGTGTGTGTGTCTGTGTGAAGCCGGGAAGGGGGGGTGTAATGGCGAGAGAGTGTGTGTATGTATCGGTGTCAAAAAACTCGGCCCTCGTAAACCAAGACATGCTCGTTTTTCAAGTCAAAATGTATGAAGAAAATCTTTGCTCGTCTTGCGGAACACTCGTAAACCGAGTTACTCGCAATCCACGGTTCCACGGTATGTTAAAAAAAAATTTACTGCGGTGATTGACAAACTTTCTGACAATTTCCAGTGATGTTCAGGTCAAACTGGGTCACTGGTTCTTTATAACTGCTATAACGTAAGCAACAACAGGAACCTGTTGTGTGTCTGTTAGATGTTCCAAACATGAAACGTAACTAAAAACTGACAGAAAGTCCGTGATTACCAGCGATGGTGGCGTTCGTCTCCTCCTCCAGCAACCTCTCTCTCTCCTCCAGCAGTTTGTTAACCTCACGCTGATGCTGACGCTGAAGGTCCTCAATCACCTTCTGATGAGTTTCCTCCATGGCCACGAACCCACGCTCACACGTCTCCTACAAACACACGTACATGCACACGTATAAACACACGTCTACCTCCAAGTTGATATCCAATCACCCTACCGTGCTACTGAACATAAGGAGTATTCTTATATCGTCACTGATTCAGAGTTTAATTCTGGATGCGACAGCTATAGAGAAGCTGATCTTCTGGAGATAAAGTTCATTCAAAAGGTTAGCTGTGTTCTAAAGGTTCTTACTTGTTCTTACCAATGGTGGTCACTACTTTCTGTTTATCCAATAAGCAACAGAATCTGTTTAAAATGCCCCTTGAGTGAAGAATAATGATTTAGAATTGTGCAGTCTAGTGCTTAAACTTAAACTACAAGTAAAGCCCCGACTTGCTGTGCGCCAAACCAGCTATCATCATCAAGAGCTAAATCTTTATTTCTCTATGCAGTTTATGTAATGATATAAAATCTATCTGACTCAAGTCTAAAGAGTTGAGTTCTACCAGTGTTTTACATTCTACACTTATTTTATCCAAAGAAAACAGAATATAGTTTGTAACAGTACTGTATTCTAGTGTACAGTGTTATTGTTATTTAGGTACCATCCAGTATTTAAATTCTGTAGGCCATATCTTTACGGTTCTACAACTTAATACGACTACTATTACCATTATTATTAGTATTAGTAGTAGTCGTAGTATTAGTAATTAGCAGAAGTCAGACAATGCAGCATGTTCGTTCTGTGTCGTGCTTAGAGACGGGTTAAAAGCAGGTTGAAGGAAGCTGAGTACACGTGCATCATTACTGTACTTAATTACAAATTTGACATTTCTATACTTTTCTTAAGTAGTTTATTATACTTCTTCTAGATACTACAGAAATAGCTGTATTGTATCTTATTGGCGGCTTTGAAACTAACAACAGAATACGGACCAGACCTCACACCACTCGACTTTTCTATTTGAGCCAGTAGTCTATCAGAACCGTCTCAGAAGAGTCCCAACAGTGGCTCCCAACCTTTTTCCCCCCCTGGAGCTCCATCTACTTTAATCAAAGAAAAGCTAATCCCCCTTACATCAACCCACCTCATCCCATATAAACAAAAGAAAACAAACCTTTCTTTTTAAATCATTTTCTATGCAGACTTTCAAATATACTGTAAGTATTAAAGTAAAAAAAAATTCACATATATTTGTCGATTAAAAATACAGCAATATGTGAGTCATTCATAGGTGGATAATAGGAGCACTTCATGACTTGCTGTCCGAAAATATGCTAAACTCAGTTTTATAAAATACTAAAAATATGCTAAAAACTGTTTTCTAATATCTAACTGCAAAGTTTTTTCGAATCCAGCTTATGATTAGTCTGTAACAAACATCACGTGTGTCCTAACGTTCTAATCATCGGCAAATGTAAATGTGCAAATGTAATTTCGACAACCTTGGAGCCTCAGAGCAGAAAAAGGCTTGTGCACCTCCTGTGATCTTTGGCGCCCCCTTGAGTCAGAGACCCTCAATCTGAGCATCTGCCTAATTCATATTTTTAAACACACTTGGTCTACAGATCCAGACTTTTGGGTCATGTACGAGTCTCTTTTTTGTATACATGTTTTTGCTTATCTTTAAATATATAATATGCATTTACCATAATGCCCCCCATGAACTTTAAATGTGTGACAGATTCCGATATCTCCCGATTATAAAATAAAAATTTAAGCAGAAATGAAGTTAATAATCATTTATCTAGTTTTGACCAAACTCTAAACTCACTTAAGTAATGCTTGTCTCGAAGGATCTAGCACAGGACTGATAAATGTGTCAAAGAACGTTTGATGCTACCTTCGTTTAGTTGTGTTTCAGCTCCACCTTGACCACGCCCCATTGATCACTGCTTTCACCTTTTGCTTGTTAGCCCTATCGTTTTTTTTTTTTTTTTTACTTATCCATTTTGTGTTACTTCTAGTGGACTAGTGGATCATAAAATTTTCATCTAAACAACTCAGCTTCCTTCCTGACCGCTGTAGCATAATAAAACAAAGCTCTGCTGATCATGCTAACCACACTAAATATCTATGTGGAGGTAATCGGTTTAAACTGATAGTCTGAACCTTAAGACTGTCGAAGTCTCTCTGGTACTTTTCTCTCAGACTAGCCATGTCTCCATCTGGTGGTTTGTTCTCCAGTTCATCACGCATGTTCATCGTCTGCAATTCCAGCTCCTGCACACGGCTCCTCAGCAGGGACATCGAGTCCCTGCTCACCTCCTCCAGGTGTCCTGCACCTTGTGTGTCTGCTGTAGATGGATGTTGTGCATCATCTGCTATTGTTTCTAATCTCTCTCCCAGAGTTCGAATAGTCTGACTGTACCGGTCATGTAGTTTCTGAATTTCTTGCTGATGAACATTTTCCAGTTCCTGAACTTTCCTATGGAGTTCCTGCTCCAGTTTGCATATGTGTTCCTTATGCTTTAGTTTCGTTTCCTCAACTTCTTGCAACAAGGTTTCAAGCTTCCCTTGGGTGTTTTCTGCACGTTCAATTAACGCTAACTCACAGGTGGCTCGTTCCTGCTCTGCCTGACCAAGTTCATCAGCATGCTTTTTTCCAATCTCCTGCAACTCCTTCTGGAATGCCTCCTCCATCTGTACGATCTGGTCCCGCTGCCTGTTCATCTCCTTGAGCTGCTTCGTGGCCTCTTCTCGTAGCGTTTCGTTTTCCTCTTGAATGGAGTTAATTGTTTTGAAGTACTGGATTCGTTCCTCCTCCAGGTTAGTCTGGAAACGCTGATGGATGGCTGCTACGTGCTGGGCATGCTCCTGGACCAAAGTAGCCATACTGTGGCTAGTCTCCTGGCAGAGAGAGAGCTCCCTTTCATGGTCAGCTCGCAGTCGACAAGCAACGTATGCTATTTGCACCTGAATCAAAGCCTCGTTCATGCTAAAAGAGTTACACATCAGGACTCTGGGTCCTAAAACTGCTTGGATTTGAACTGCAAGTCCACAAAGAACAGAGCTGTTATCTTCCTCACATGCCTTCTCGAGCTGCTGAGACATATGGTGAAGGACCTTTGCTTGTCTCTTTAGCTCATTAATGAGACTTTCTCGTCTGGTATCCAGTGATGCCACTGATTCTGTGACACATGACTCTATGATTCCAGCTAAGTGCTTTTCTATTATTTCTTGAGCAAGTATGTGGGCTTCTTCCCTCTCAATTTGCTCTGCATAAGGGGCAAGTTCAGCTGGACTGATGTCAGAACCTGAAGTCTTTCCATCAGCACTGAGCTTATCACAAACATCTTGAGTGACACTTTCGGCGTTGTGAGTCATAGCTCCTTCTCTTACATCTATATCCCTTTGTTGCAATATCTCTTTTACCTTGATCAAGTCTCTCTGAAGTTCCTCAAACTTGTCTTGATAAGAATGCTTTAAGTTCTGAAGACAATATGCAAGTTCAGCATTAATACAAGCATTGTGAATTGAACTCAAAGACAAATCAGTATGACCAGGTATCTGCAAATTGGCTTCTTGGTCACCAAGGGTATGTGCTTGTTGGAGCTCATTCATCAGCAGGCTGTGGAGTTTTAGTTTTCTCATCAGAATGTCAGTGTAAATCACAGAAACACAATCCTGGTGGTTGATCTTGACCTGCTGGGATTCTCTATTTATCTCGTTAAGACTTTCCATTAGTTCGGATTTTGGATCTTGAAGAGAACATGCCATTTTTTCCAAAATAGTTCCTTCAAAGGATAACATCCGTGCAAAGACCTTTACTGCACTTTTATCCACTTGAATCTGTGGCTCAATCTGACAGGTAAGAGTACTTTGATATGGAAAAGCAACATGCTTAATGTGCAAAGCTGCATTAACCAAGTCTTTCTCAATCTCAGCTAAGGTGTGAATTTGTGCTTGGGCCCTTCCCTCTACATTGAGAGCTCTGAGGATCTCCTTAACCCTCAGCCTGCAGGACTCTACAAATGCCAGAGCTTTCTTGTAATCTTCACTGTTGAAATTATCCTGTACAATGCCGTCCGAGCAAGAGTGGGATTTACCATCAGGTTCGTCCTGGTATGGTTGAGCAGAGGTACCATCAGAGCATACTTCCATCAAAACTTTGTTATTAGGCTGTTCTTCTTCACCTTGCATCTTAGATGTAACCTCACGAAGCTTATCCTCTGTAGCCTGAAGCTTTGATTCTAGCATATGGATGATGGATAAAAAATTTTCTGTATCACTGCAGCACTGGAATGTGCTGTCACTTACTAAGCTGGTGTCCTGGGATAAATCCTGGATGGTGTCATCTGTGAGGGTTAGGTTTGTTTCTGGTGCAAGGTCCTGCCTTACCTCTTGAGTAAAATCCTGGCTTGAGTGTTCTGTGAGAACCCTGTCAATTCTTTGAGACTGGTGGTATTTGTGGCACTGGATGTTGGAGAAGCGAATTCTCTGCCTCTTGGCAAAGGACACTTCAGACTCTGAGCTGCTTCTTGCAAGAGTCAAAGAAGAGGTAGAACAGGATATATCATGCTTTGCTTGTTGTTCTAGTGCGTCAAGGACATCCTCTTGAGAGCAGCATTGTTCCATTTTAAGGTTTGCATAACCCAAACGCAAAGCATTGAGATGCTCTTCCAGTTCAGATATTCGGTCCCCTGCTACCACCAGCTTCTCCTGCAACTCCTGTTCCGCCTTACTATTCCCAACCTTACTGAGTAGCTCATCCTTTGCCTTAAGGCGATGTTCGGTTTCTTCCAGGCTGCTTCCCAAAGCAGCCATCTTGACAAGGGCTTCATTCAAATCCTGGTCTTTTTGTCTCACCAGTTTCTCATATGTCTCCTTTGTCTGTCGGACTTCCTCCTCCTTTTCTCTCAGAACACGACTGATTCTTGCAAACTCCTCTGAAACTCTCTCATACGACCTTTCCAAAGCGTAGTAATCTGCCTCTTCTGTCTTTAGCTTTACCTGAAGTTTTCCTACCTCCTTGTCTGCCTCAGCAATCTGATTAACCAATTCCTGGCACCGACATGAAAGGTGACCTCTCTCCTCTTCCAGCCTTCTCACACTCTCCCGAAGGTTCTCAATGATATCTGCCTGCTCGGTCAGAACCTGCTGCAAACGTAGCATCTCCTCCCTGACCTCTGATTCTACTCGCTCCCCAACATCTCGTCTAAGGAGGGTTTCTACTTGTTCCTGAGCTTCCTGGATCTGCTCCTCAGCCTGGAGCCTCTTTTCCTCAGACTCCGCCAGCCTACGACTCAATCCTTGCCGCTCCCGCTCATGCTTTTCCTCTAGGCAGCGCTTCTCTTTCTTCTCCCGCTCCTCTCTTAAAGCCTGTGCCTCTTCTGTCGCAATGAGTCGTCCAGTTATCTCAGTTAGCTTTTCCTGAAGTCTCTGCACTTCCTTGTGCTGGTCCCGTTGCAAGGCCTGTTGTCTCTCCACTAACCTCAGTGCTTGGGTCTTTTCTAACAAACTCGCCTCGACGTCCTGGAGGCGTTCCTCGCTCTCCCGCAGTTGTGCCCGTAACGTGATTTCATTTCGACTCCACTCCTCTTTATGCTCGCAGCAACGACTCTGTTCCAGTTTCAGTTCACTGCGCATGCGAGCCACTGCCTGTTCACTAGCAATGATTTCAGTCATTGCAGAAGCAAGTTTTGCCTGCAGTGCCCCGATTTCAGCCTCGTGATGCCCAAGCATATCCTGTGCCTCGCTGTAGCTCCGTCTCAGGTTGTTGACTTGCTGATTAGCCAGATCCTGCTTCCGTCGTTGAGCTTCCAGCTCCGTCTTAAGTTCCTGGTTCAGCTTGCTGAAGGATTGCCAGGGAGCTCGGTGTGATGAGGAAGAAGATGTGGAGTCGGGTGACGGTTGTCCTGGTTCATTGGTACACTTTAAAAGATTAAACAAATTTCAGTTAATTTTAATTATGTTCAAATCTTAAACCACCTCAGGATC
>QNUK01000586.1:382669-388588 GCA_013621035.1 Clarias magur
TTTCCCTCAGCACCGTCGCCCTCGACTCGTTCATCAGGGACCATCTGATCATTCTGACTCACACACACTCACATCTCACACACACTTCAATAATTTTCTTTTGACTGTGTAAAGCTGCTTTGCGACAATGACGATTGTTAAAAAATTGTGCTATAAAAATAAAATAAATTTAAACTGAATTGAACTCTCTCCACCTGCGTGTGTATGATCTGACCTGATTGACAGCATGGATGAACATACAGGTGTTCCTAATAAAGTGGACAAGACTCACATGGATTTGGAAGCCGTAGTTCCTCTGCACGGGAAACTCTGTGACGTCATAACACACGGACAAATCAATCTCTCCGTCCAGATCCGCTGCCTGAAAAAACACACACTGATGTGAGGCTCACCAACGTGCGCGCACACACACACACACACACACTCACACACACACTCACACACACAGACACGCACACAGACACACGCACAAAGACGCACACACAGACACACACACAGACACACACACACACACACACAGACAGACACACACACAGACAGACAGACACGCACACACACAAACACACACACACACACACTCTCGCACACACACACACTCACACACACACTCACACACACACTCACACACACAGACACACACACAGACACACACACAGAGACAGACACGCATACACAGACAGACACGCATACACAGACAGACACACACACAGAGACAGACACACACACACAGACAGACACACACACACAGACAGACACACACACACAGACTGACACGCATACACAGACAGACACGCATACACAGACAGACATACACACACAGACAGACACACACACACAGACAGACACACACACACAGACAGACACACACACACAGACAGACACACACACACAGACAGACACACACACACACACAGCCACACAGTTGAACACAGCACACAGAGCACCGCACACACACAGACACACGCACACAGACAGATGCAGCACACACACACAGACACACAGACAGACAAACAGACAGACAGAACCGCACACACAGACAGACAGATGAACAGACACAGACGAACCAGCGCACACAGACAGACACGCACACACACAGACAGACAGACATGCACACACACAGACAGACACGCGCACACAGACAGACACACACACACAGACAGACACACACAGACAGACATGCACACACACACAGACGAACCGCGCACACACAGACAGATGCAGCACACCCCAGAACAGACACGCGCACACACAGACACGCGCACACACAGACAGACACGCACACACAGACAGACACACACACAGACAGACACACACACACACAGACAGACACACACACAGACAGACACACACACAGACACATGAACACAGACACACACACAGACAGACACACACTGACCAAGCAGACAGACGAACCGCACTTTTACACAGACAGGCAGACAGACGAACAGACAGACACACAGACAGACAAGCACACACAGATTGAACAGACGAACCCAGACCGCTTTACACAGTAGTGCGCACACACAGAAAGACACACAGACAGACACGCACACACACACAGACACACAGACAGACACATACACAGACACACACACATAGACACACAGACAGACACACACACAGACAGACACACACACAGACACATGAACACAGACACACACACAGACAGACACACACAGACAGACAAACAGACAGACAGACACGCACACACAGACAGACAGACAGACAGACACACAGACAGACACACACACAGACACATGAACACAGACACACACACAGACAGACAGACAGACACACAGACAGACACGCACACACAGACAGACAGACAGACACACAGACAGACACGCACACACAGACAGACAGACAGACAGACACGCACACACAGACAGACACGCACACACACAGACACACACACAGACACACACACATAGACACACAGACTAACCTCTTCAGCGATGGAGTCTCTGTAATATCTCAGACTCTGATCTGTCAGAACAAACCAGTGCTTTTTCCACTGTAACACACACACACACACACACACACACACACACACACACACACACCAGTGTTAATTTTGTCAGGTATTTTCACTTAGTCTTAGTTCTGGAATAAATGTCCCTGATAGTCAATCTTATCCTATTTTTGTTAAGTAAAGTTTAAGATTTAAGGTTTAACATTTTCGTCTAGTTTTAGTCAATGAAAACGTAACATTTTAACAATAAGACAAATATTAATTAACACTACAGTCAACCTAGTCGAGCCAGAACCATTTTTCAAGGTTTTTCACAAAATAATTATCTTTTCTTTTCATCTAATGTTTTCAGCTAACTATATTTATTTTTAACATCACAACTGCTGCATGTCCTACAGAAGAACAGGAGCAGTACGGACAGTATGGACACTTTTTTATTTTTTATGAATTTACACACTTGGACTGTTGCAGCACCTCTGGGTCACAATCATTTGCTAACCTGTTAGATTAATGCATCAGATTAACTATGAAATAAAATAAAATACATCACCACATAATTATAATATCAGGCTGTAAAACTAGGTGATTATTATGGGATGCCTTGATGTGTCTCTTCATTGTGTTCCCCCACTGTTTCCCCTCTGATATTACGACACATCAGCTTTTTTCCTCCGGTTTAATATAAAGAGAATGTATGAGGCGCTGTATACGGCTTAAATCAAACTTCACACACACACACACACACACACACACACACACACACACACACATACACACACACACACACACACACACAAAACACATTCATACACACATTAAACAGTCACACATACATATATATAAATACAGTCGTGGCCAAAAGTTTTGAGAATGACACAAATATTAGTTTTCACAAAGTTTGCTGCTAAACTGCTTTTAGATCTTTGTTTCAGTTGTTTCTGTGATGTACTGAAATATACTTACAAGCACTTCATACGTTTCAAAGGCTTTTATGGACAATCACATGACATTTATGTAGAGAGTCAGTATTTGCAGTGTTGGCGCTTCTTTTTCAGGACCTCTGCAATTCGACTGGGCTGCTCTCAATCAACTTCTGGGCCAAATCCTGACTGATAGCAACCCATTCTTTCATTATCACTTCTTGGAGTTTGTCAGAATTAGTGGGTTTTTGTTTGTCCACCCGCCTCTTGAGGATTGACCACAAGTTCTCAATGGGATTAAGATCTGGGGAGTTTCCAGGCCATGGACCCAAAATTTCAACGTTTTGGTCCCCGAGCCACTTAGTTCTCACTTTTGCCTTATGGCTCGGTGCTCCATCGTGCTGGAAAATGCATTGTTCTTCACCAAACTGTTGTTGGATTGTTGGAAGAAGTTGCTGTTGGAGGGGGTTTTGGTACCATTCTTTATTCATGGCTGTGTTTTTGGGCAGAATTGTGAGTGAGGCCACTCCCTTGGATGAGAAGCAACACCACACATGAATGGTCTCAGGATGCTTTACTGTTGGCATGACACAGGACTGATGGTAGCGTCACCTTTTCTTCTCCGACAAGCCTTTTTCCAGATGCCCCAAACAATCGGAAAGAGGCTTCATCCGAGAATATGACTTTGCCCCAGTCCTCAGCAGTCCATTCGCCATACTTTTTGCAGAAGATCAATCTGTCCCTGATGTTGTTTTTTTGGAGAGAAGTGGCTTCTTTGCTGCCCTTCTTGACACCAGGCCATCTTCCAAAAGTCTTGGCCTCACTGTGTGCAGATGCGCTCACACCTGCCTGCTGCCATTCCTGAGCAGCTCTGCACTGGTGGCCCTCCGATCCCGCAGCTGAATCCTCTTTAGGAGACGATCCTGGCGCTTGCTGGACTTTCTTGGACGCCCTGAAGCCTTCTTAACAAGAACTGAACCTCTTTCCTTGAAGTTCTTGATGATCCTATAAATTGTTGATTTAGGTTGATTTATCTTAGTAGCCACAATATTCTTGCCTGTGAAGCCATTTTTATGCAACGCAATGATGGCTGCACGCGTTTCTTTGCAGGTCACCAGGTTACCAATGAAAGAACAATGATTTCAAGCATCAGCCTCCTTTTAACATGTCAAGTCTGCCATTCTAACCCAATCAGCCTGACATAATGATCTCCAGCCTTGTGCTCGTCAACATTCTCACCTGAGTTAACAAGACGATTACTGAAATGATCTCAGAAGTTAATTTTCATGGCAAAGAAGGACTATGCAATTCATCTGATCATCTTCATAACATTCTGGAGTAGATGAATTTCCAATATTTATGTAATTCTCAAAACTTTTGGCCACGACTGTATATATTACTAACTGCTCAAACAACTACTTATCAAGTGCGCGCACACACACCTATGAGACGCACACACACAAACTCTCTGTGTACATAGTGTGAGTGTGTGTGTGTGTGTGTGTGTGTGTGTGTGTGTGTTTGAGTGAACTTTACCATATACAGCGCTTCATAAAAACGGGCCCAAATCACTGCTGTGATGATGAAGCGTTACAGATGACTGAGCTCGTAACACGGGATCACTGCGCGCGCAAACTACTCCTGATCCGCCGCGCGCCGTGACCCGGGAAACACCTGAACAAACACTGTACCGCAGCGGAAATTAAAAATTAAAAGTTGACGAAACTAAAGTCACCGTCACTGTTCTCTGATATCCGTGACGTCTTCATCGTCTCATCATAGTCCCGGAAAGGCGACCAATATTCTTTGTCCTTATTTTCGTTAACGAAATGAACACACACACACACACACACACACACACACACACAGATACTCACTAGCCCATCCTCGTACAGTTTGGTCATCCATCCTTTCTTAAAGTTCAGCAGATCAGGCTAGGAAAGAGTAAACAGAGGTGAAGTGGTCATGACTCTACAGCTCTCAGCACTGCGCTACATTTCTCAGTACCAGCGACAGGTTTTCAGCTCTGTGCTAATAACTGCCAGGGGAATAGTAAAGGCGTGGTAACATCATGTGACCAGTGAAGAGCACGGCCGGCGCTAACACTCGGTCCGACACCGTGTTATTCCCACACCACACTGCTCCACAAAAACTCATTCTAAACAGACTATAAAGAACATATCGTTAAATAGTCTAGTTCAATATATAACCGGTCTACACCTTCACACACACACGCACACACACACACACACACACACACGCACGCGCACACACACACGCGCGCGCACACACACACACGCGCACACACACACTCCAGCTTTGAAACGCAGAATACCTTGTTCTTATTGAGCTTCATCAGTGTATTGGTCTTCACACGCATCTGTCTTCACACACTCGCTGTTTCCCTCCCAATAACTGCTTATGAGTTGTGAGTGTGTGTGTGTCCATGTGTGTGTGTGAGGTAGTTAGGAGTGTGTGTTTGACTCTTCAGAAGATTTGACGCTGCTAACAGCTATTTATATCAAAGGAGTGTGGGGCGAGTTACACTGGCAGTTAAACCTGATACACACACACACACACACACACACACACACACTCAAAAATACTTAGACTCCCTGGCCAAAACTGTCAAAACCTAACTGTAATAGAAACTGAGCAAACACACACACAGACACACACACACAATGATCATATTTATTAGAAACATCTGAATTCATCCCTCTGTAAACTTTAACAAACTTCTGAGACACTGTAATTATTGATTATTGATTATTGATTAGTCATTATGTCTCTCACCGTCATGGACGACTCTGTGACTCGGCGGTCAAGGCTTTTTGCTCGTCTGTAAACAGACATTTTTCCTGAAAAATCCGTCACTGAGGCTCCCGTACCAGCGTCCAGAGAGAGATCCTGAACCAGAGAACATCAACAGAGCCGTCATCACGGATCTGTACAGGGGTGTGTGTGTGTCTGTGTGTGTGTCTGTGTGTGTGTCTGTGTGTGTGTGTGTGTGTGTGTGTGTGTGTG
>QNUK01000587.1:11689-79189 GCA_013621035.1 Clarias magur
CACACACACACACACACACACACACACACACACACACACACACACACACACACACACACACACACACACACACACACACACACACACACACACACACACACACACACACACACACACACACACACACACACACACACACACACACACACACACACACACACACACACACACACACACACACACACACACACACACACACACACACACACACACACACACACACACACACACACACACACACACACACACACACACACACACACACACACACACACACACACACACACACACACACACACACACACACACACACACACACACACACACACACACACACACACACACACACACACACACACACACACACACACACACACACACACACACACACACACACACACACACACACACACACACACACACACACACACACACACACACACACACACACACACACACACACACACACACACACACACACACACACACACACACACACACACACACACACACACACACACACACACACACACACACACACACACACACACACACACACACACACACACACACACACACACACACACACACACACACACACACACACACACACACACACACACACACACACACACACACACACACACACACACACACACACACACACACACACACACACACACACACACACACACACACACACACACACACACACACACACACACACACACACACACACACACACACACACACACACACACACACACACACACACACACACACACACACACACACACACACACACACACACACACACACACACACACACACACACACACACACACACACACACACACACACACACACACACACACACACACACACACACACACACACACACACACACACACACACACACACACACACACACACACACACACACACACACACACACACACACACACACACACACACACACACACACACACACACACACACACACACACACACACACACACACACACACACACACACACACACACACACACACACACACACACACACACACACACACACACACACACACACACACACACACACACACACACACACACACACACACACACACACACACACACACACACACACACACACACACACACACACACACACACACACACACACACACACACACACACACACACACACACACACACACACACACACACACACACACACACACACACACACACACACACACACACACACACACACACACACACACACACACACACACACACACACACACACACACACACACACACACACACACACACACACACACACACACACACACACACACACACACACACACACACACACACACACACACACACACACACACACACACACACACACACACACACACACACACACACACGCACACACACACACACACAACCCCTCTCACACACACCCTTTACACTCACACACACATCCCTAATACACACACACACACACACACACACACACACACACACACACACACACACACCCCTTACACTCACACACACATGCCTAATACACACACCCCTTACACACAAACACACCCACGCCCCCTTACGCGCGCATACACACCCCTTACGCGCGCATACACACCCCTTACGCGCGCACACACACCCCTTACGCGCGCGCACACACCCCTTACGCGCGCGCACACACCCCTTACGCGCGCGCACACACCCCTTACGCGCGCACACACACCCCTTGCACACACACGCGCGCACACACACCCCTTGCACACACACGCGCGCACACACACGCGCACACACACCCCTTGCACACACACGCGCGCACACACACCCCTTACACACACACGCGCACACACACCTCTTACACACACACGCGCACACACACCCCTTACGCACACACAAGCACACACACCCTTTACGCACACACACACACACACACACACCTTACACACACACACACACACACACACACACCTTACACATACACTCCTTACACACACACCCCTTACACATACACCCCTTACACACACACAGAGACACACAAACACACACACATACACCCCTTACACATACACCCCTTACACACACACCCCTTACACACACACAGACACACACACACACCCCTTACACATACACCCATTACACATACACCCCTTACACACACACCCCTTACACACACACACACACACACACACACACACACCCCTTCATCACACTATCCATGTAATCACAAACCCAGTGCAGTGATGTGATGTGATGTGATGTGTTTGGGGCGGCTTAAGTCCCAGTATAAATAACCAACTTTTCTCAAATTCTTCTCTTAACACATGTCTTAGAGAAAGTTTTACACACTTAGAGTGTGTAAATAGAGTGTATATCTCCTGTTGTTTTGTGTTTATTTGAATAGATTGTTTGTCCAGTATCACATTAAAGTGTTAATCAGAATTTAAAAAGTTTTACCAGTAAATCAAACTGGTTTTGAACTGGACGAGCTCTCATCAGCGTGTTAAGCCTCCTGTTGGAAGCGTTTAATCACGAGCGTGACGAGTGTGACGCATGTGACCCTCACGCATGGTGGGTGTGGTCTGTTCCTCGGTGGGTGTGGTCTGAACCTCGGATTGCGAGTAACGTGGTTTACGAGTGTGTGGTCTGTTCTTGTGCAGATGGCAGATGATTTTCAACCTGAACATTTGGAACCGTGTCGCTTCAATCTGGAAAAAAGTATTTCTGGCGATTATCATCATCCTCATTGTCCTCTTTCTGGGTATGTGAAGTGACCGTCATCTTAACAACATTAACAACAATATCTGATATCAGTACATAAAGTGTTTGTTTTTAACAGATAATCACAGTAATGAATGTTTATTGTCACTGCTGTAGAAAATGCCTAGAAAGCAGTTCCTCCAAAATATCACAGGTATTCGACTGTATGCCAGTCGGCCTGAGACTTTGTCTTGTCCTCTAGATGCTGTGAGGGAGGTGAGGAAGTATTCCAGCACTCCCATCAGTAAAGAGTCGAAGATGTACACTAATGCGTTTGACCACGTGCATATGAAGCTGTTCAGATCTCAGAGGAACCTGTACATCTCCGGCTTCGCCCTCCTCCTGTGGCTGTAATCTCATCAATCCCTTTAAAGACACTATGGACACGCCCTTGTGAAGGCACTTATACGAGTTCTGCATCCACCTGTTTGATTTCTCTGTGTGTGTGTGTGTGTGTTTACTGGCAGTGTCATGCAGAGAGTCATCATGCTGATCAATCAACTTGCCGAGGCTGCGAACACCAACTCAGCACTTAGCCTTCAGATAGAGGTCTCTAATCAGGCTGCCAACAGATACATGGAGGAGGCTGAGGAGCTCAAGCAGGTTTTTCGTTTTGTATATTTATTTAAATCGCGTCAGTAATGTCAGTGTAACAAGCGAGGAGCTGTGAAGGTGTGTGGGGATGAGTGCCGGGGATGGAGTGTGCTGCAAACACACCGTGATGGCCATCAAGTTGGTGGTGATCCTCATCAGATGTGCAACACCAACAGCAGCAATACACATTTCACTCTGCACTGGTCTAAAGGATATTAAGACCATTCAATGAGGTTTTGGACTCTCGGCCTGTCTCTACCCTACTGTGTTCTTCTCCGGTCTAGGAGGCTCGCATCACTGCTGTAAAAAAAAATGGTTGTTGTGGGCTTGTAGGACGTTTCAGAAGTCATGAGAGAAACCTTGTCTTCAAGGTTCAAGATTCAGAAGTTATTAATCTTCCCAAAGGGAAATAGTTTTACCTTATTAGAATTGCTCACTGGAACCAGATTAACACAATTACAATTCCAGGAAAATCAAATAAAAATAATAAAAGCTATAGATGTGAGGAGCAGAGTTTACAGCTGTGTTAGCCTGCAGCACGAATGTGACGTGAAATAAAATGACAAACAGTGTCGGATCATAGCCATGGATGAGTGTGAGAAATAAAACTCACCGTGTGCTAACAGAGATAATGTGCAGTAACTGTACATGAGTATCGCACGTGATTATGGGTAATAAATAGATTTAAATAAAACTAAGTTTTATTTCACAAGTAGTACCATATGCGTGGGGGGGGGTCATAATTGTGCCAACTTTCAGTTACAGTTTCAGTTTCTATACAGAAGAGTTTAATGGCGCTGGAGGAAAGGAGCTCCAGTGACCTGTAAGAGAAGGCGTGAGTGATTTCACTGCTGGCGTCTTCCTATAGTCTCATAAACTTGTCGAAACCGCTGTGGAGGAAACGCGTCCACTACACTGCCCTGAAGAGCCCACGTGACAGCGAGTCTCTATGATGAATACTTTTTTTTTTGCTAAGGAACTTTTCAACGAAATGATCAGGAGCACTGCTTGCCTTCTCACATGCATGCATATGCTGACTGTGTGGATTATGATGATGATGATGTATGACTGAGACAATGTTTCCTCCCGGCTCTAGGCTTTGAAGGATCACACGGGAGACGAGACGAGAGTGAAGGAGAACAAACGTCTCAGGAGCGAGGTTTCTGAACTCACACAGGAGCTGAAGACATCTGCTGAAGGTTAGCTGATCCTCATAATGCACACTTTAGTCAAATACAACAAACAGAACAAGGCGGCGGGATTGGCCAGTGTGTATAAAATAAAAAAACAATCTTTATAAAAAACATACATGAATACATGACGTACTGTATAACCCCGTGCGCTATGCAACAACAACAACAACAACAAACAAATTAAATATCTATGCGTACTGTAAAAGGTGTGTTTCTAGGAAAGGACTGTTTGCTTTTAACAACAACAAAAAGTCTGTTAGAGTGGAACCTCGGATTGCGAGTAACGTGGTTTACGAGTGTTCTGCAAAGCGAGCAAAGATTTTTAATGAATTTTTAATCGGAAACCGAGCAAGTATTAGTTTACGAGCGTTGTGTGTATGGAGAGAGATGATATTTAATAAATACACTCCTCTCTTAAAGCACATGCGGGTTATTCTTACACAGAATGCATCAGAAAATAAATTCTAAGTTAATTCTAAAGATTAAATCAACAACGAAATTTCTTATAAATTCTTGAATAAGAACTTTGGCTACAAGCGTGTTTGTGCTTCAGCAGCAGATCTAATGCAACACTTCCGTTTACCTACACAATGTTTACTTTCATCTCCCACATAAAGGTCTTTGCATGTAAGTATATGGAGGTTTGTAGAAGTGAATGTTGAATGTTGTACAGTGACTGTTTCTGACTTCACAGCTCTGAACGTTTCCAAATCAGAAGCAGAAGCCCTTAAAAAGCACAGCGAAGCTCTGGCCAAAGACTACGATCTTTTACTTCAAAACCAAATGAAACTGCAGGTGATTTTTTCCAAACTGTTTATGAATCGCTTTACTGTTTGTAACAGGAATAGTCACGGCCTTGTGCTCCGGACTAGAGACAGAACAAAACCTTTATTTCCTTTAGTCTCCGGGATTTTCCACCTCTATTCATCCTTAGATTCTCATCTTGAAGAGTTTTAAGAGTTTCGCTCATCCATCTCCTCACTAATAGCAGACACACACACACACACACACGCACATATGTTAAGAGTTCCAGTGAGTCGAGGCTGTAAGACGGTGCGGCTCGTGTTACCTCGTGTGTTCTAACCCAGTTTTTTGTTGTTTTTATCGTAGCGTCTGAACGAGACTGAAGATAAGAAAGATGTCTGAGTCGTGTCCCGGTGCAGCCGGGGTCATTTCCTCCGCCCCAGGGTTACACATGGCAGGTTGTAAAGCAGCGCAGATGTTGAGGTGTTTACAGCAATAACGCAGTGAATCTGCAATCTTTTACAATTTCCTTTTAATATTTGATAAATATTTTGATTTATAAACATGTACTGTAGATCTGTCTTTAGCACATGACCAAGAAACTCTTTAATCATAAATGCCTTCAGCAATAAGTAAATGTAAATGTTTCTCTGTTTAATAGTGATGGTGATATAAAGAGCCGGAGACGGTAATTAATAAAGTCCATGTTGGGTTTGTAAAGTGCCTCAGTTTTATACAGAAATTAGTGAGCGAGTTTATTGAGTGTCTTGGAGGAACTGCCTCAGCTCACTGCAGTAGACCTTTTGTCAAAAGATTTTATTTACTGATGTGATTTGACGTTTTATTTGTTGACACCCACGTTTTCCTGACACACAATTTTTTTTATTGTCCAACCAATATTTGGAAATAAAAAAGAGAGTATATTTTGTACTGATTCAATAATGCAGATGTTTATAAAAGAAACATCTGGTGCCTATTTGCCTAAAACAGGATTGTCCTGTACATTCACTGGCCACTTCATTAGGTACACCTAGCTAGTACGTGGTTGGACCACTTTTACATTCAGAACTGGATTCATTCTTCATGGTACAGATTCAAAACATTCCTGAGAGGTCTTGCTTCATATTGACATGATGTCACGTGTTTGTGTGTGTGTGTGTGTGTGTGTGAGACGCGACTCTCCCGGTCCACCACGTCACAGCTGCTCTACTGGACTGAGATCAGGTGAGTGTGGAGGCCGTGTGAGTTCACTGTCATGTTCAAGAAACCATGAACATGGAACATAAATACAGTGAGATGTTTTTAGGTAATAAAGGGATGGACTCGCTCGGGAACAGTACTCGGGTAGGCTGTAGAGTTTAAACCACACACAACTAAGGGGCCCAAAGTGTACTGAGGAACAGGATCCCCCCCCCACACACCATTACATCACCACCACTACCACCAGGCTGAGCCGCTGATACACGGCCGGATGGATCCATGCTGTCATGTGGTTTACACCAACTTCTGAGCCGCTGAGTCTCATCAGACCAGGAGATTTATTTCCAGTCTGTCCTTACCTGACGGGAGCCACACCCGATGTTGTCTCCTGCTGCTGTAGAACATCTGATTCAGGGTTTCCACGTGTCGTGTGTTCAGAGACGCGCATTCAGCAGACCTCGGGTCTAACGAGATGTTATTTGAGAGCCTGTTGCCTTTTTATCAGCCTGAACGAGTCTGGCCGTTCTCCTCTGACCTCTGACCTCCACAGGCATTTTCACCCAGAGAACTGGCCTCACTGGGGATTTTCTTTTTCTCTGTCAACTTTAGTACACACCTAATGCAGTGGGCATGCTTCCATGTGATTGGCTGATTAGAGATTCGTCTTAAAGTGCAGGTGACCAGGTGTACCTAATGAAGTGGCCACTGAGTGTATATGTGCGATTAACATAAGAAGGGTTAAGTGATTTTATGGAGCTGAGCTGTGCAGTGTTCAGCGCTACATATGCAAGTTTAGACGATATGTTTGTACAAAAATAAAGTTGCTGGATGTCGTATCACCATTTTGGTACGAATTTGTGATCTAGAAGTGTAATTTGTGTTAGTCGGTCAGGTGCAGGAAGGAGAGTAATCCCCCTTATAATCCCAATAATTGTGTTTATTATTTCGATATCTGTTTGAGCTGGTCGTGTTGCACCTGTAATAAACCTGATCACGTCCACGTTCAGTCACGTGTTTAGTTAGTTAGTTTACTCACAGCACTGAGTCTGACTGATCTCTGTTCACTCAAGACCAATGTAGGAAATGGATCCAGACACTCTGTCACGTTTTGCTGTTATTTTTATTCTTTGTGTGACTTTATTTATGCCAGGTTTTCTTTCAGCAGATAAAAATGGGGTGGAATATGACAATGTTGAATACATAAATATGCACTTAAATACATCAATAAATGGTGAATATTTTAACTAAAAGTGTCATTAAATTTAATTTGATGTTGAAATTGACAAATAGTTTGAAGTACTTCATTTGCTTTATATGATTTTTAGTTTATAGGATTTATTGACTGCTTTATTTCATGATTTCTTTCATTACATCTATCTATCTGTCTATCTATCCTGTGGCCACTCCTATCAATCACCCATCACTCAGTGGGCGGAGTCTAATGCTGATCATCGCAAGTCAGTTGTCGTGGACTGCCAATAGTAAATCCATCCGCTTTTAAGGTCAGTTCTCCTGTACAGAGTGATGGGCTTGTAACATTCCACCCTGGAAGGCTATAAAAGAGCATGTTAATATAGTGTTCACTGTAATATCACACTAATCTGCCATGAATCTGGTCATCTCATTACACTGAACTGTCCTGAACGCCCACTCGTCTCCCATAACATTAAATCCTACTACAACACTTAAAGCATGATGTGTTGTCGAATATAACAGCTGGTTTTGAGCGAGTGTCCTGATTGAACGAGACTCATTCCATGAGAGATGATAACGGACAGTAACAGCACTGCGGACGTGTAACTATACGTATCGCTCGACATCACAGTCGCTCGCCAGCGCCGCCAGTTACTTCGTCAAGCTTTGAAGGATATGTGTGAGCAAAGCAAAATAACTGGTTACAAGATGAAACAAATCCTAATCTGTTCATAATAAACGGTGTTTTTGGAACTGTTGTGTAAAAGCAATATCACACTCAAGCTTGTGCTGTTGTGCTGAATATCAGTACGGCTGTGATATCTTCAGTACCCTCGTGCCTCTGACCACGTCACAGCCGTGCTGATATTCAGCACAATCTTGAGTGTGCTATTGCTTCATTAATGAATTAAATATTGTAAAAATGTGTAAGTTGAGGTGGTTTAATAGAAATGACTTACTATATGGCCAAAAGTTTGTGAACACCTAACCGTGCCATTCATAATGTGCGAGCTGAAGATCCTATTCCAGATTCGTTCTTTATTTGGGTTAATAACTCCTGAGCTCAGGTACTGATGTGGGGATGTTGAGGAGGCTGCAGGTCGTCTCAACGCTCTTCAGTGGTGTTGAGTTCGGTCAGCGCTCCGTGCAGGACACTCGCGTTCTTCCGCTCCACTTCAGCACAAAGGGGCATTAACTTCTGAATACACTTGTGTGTTTCCAACTTAGTGACGATAGGTTGGGGAAGGACCACAGATTATTGGCCATCTGGTTCCCCACCCCGGTCCTGTAGGAGCCCCTGATCAGCACGCTTTACTGTTCTCTCCCAGCGGACCTGATTGAGCTAATCCTCTAACTACCAGCCTTTTCTGAATAGAAGTGTGTGTGTGTGTGTGTGTGTGTGTGTGTGTGTGTGTGTGTGTGTTTGGAGTGGGGAAAAGACTAAAATCTACATGGCATGAGGACCTCCAGGACCAGGGTTGGAAAAGACTGAAGACTCTAGTGAATCTGTAACATACTGAAAGTCTAATTCACATATTACATCTGAAAGTGTGTTTCTTTATTTGTTTCTTATTCTGTGAGCGTTTCCCTGCTGGAATGAATCATCACTTGAAAGTACACAGACAACAGTAGATGAAACTCTAGCTGGTTAGGATGACTGAAGCTCAGGGTTCCAACTGCTGAGTGACTAAATCACGCGACTGTACGAGTCGCGGCCAGATAATAGTTACGCTGCACTTGTGCTCATGGTCGGTCAGTCCAGTGCACATTCAAGCTTCACTCTTGTGTTGCCAACATAATGGGAAACGTGTGTGTGTGTGTGTGTGTGTGTGCATGAGTTAAAAAAAGAAGTTTTGCTAATCCTCATTAGTAACGTTAAAAATGCTTGATTGTCTGGTCTCAAAATACATCACGGACTAACTAATGATAACTGAGTGTGCTCCGAATTATTTAAATTATTCCCAGTAGTCCCGCCATACAGCAGTATATTCTGTTTGGTAATTAGAAAAATACAGACAAAAATAAGACTTTTTCTTCTCTTGTTGGAAAGTTAAGCTTTTCCACAATTAACAACATTGAGAGAGATCTTTTTAAAAATGAAAAAAATCTTCCCCGAATTTCTTCATTCCTACAAGCGGGTACCTTCAGGGACTCATGAATGGCGATGTTCTGACACCGATCAGCCGATGGTGTTCATTTGCTCTTCTACAGTAAAACGCATCGTCACAAGCGCGTCTCCCTCTCGGGGTCGTAGTCCGAGCTCCGTGGTGAGCGATCTAACCCGCTGCTGACCTCCTCTCGTCTCAGAGCTTGCAGTTCAGTGGCGGTGCTTCCATTGGCGAGCGCGCTGCTCTTCTGCCTCCTGAGATGCCGCTGTAGGACCAGCAGTCCCAGCGCACAGACGAAGAAGGAAGCAGTCCTGAGGCCCAGCGAGAGGCCCAGATATGCCGTCCTGAAAGATCGTAGCAGACGACATTCGAAACAGCTTCGACTTGGAACATACAGTGACGTGTACACGTGTTCAAGGTTAATGGACCGGGATTATATATATCACGACTTTATTATACACAGTAGCTCAGTGTGAGTGGAATAAAGCTTAATGGCAAAAAGACACAGAGACAGAGGTTTGGATCTTACTTTGTGAAATGGACAAAGAACTTTCTTTTCAGCAGAAATCGCTGCCCTAAACTCGGCTGAGTCTTATGTCCAGAGATCCTGGATACTGGCTGTGCAAACCACATGGCATACAGTATAATGACTCATGTTGGACTGTCCTGAGTTTAAACCCCCTCACTACCACGTCGACACTTTTGGGCCCTTGAGCTTGGGCCCTCAGCTGCCTCGCCGTAAGATGAGACACATGTAAGCCGCTCTTGATCACGGTGTCTGCCAAGTCTGCCATAAATGTAAACGCATACTCTTCACTGGAGATCCAGTAGGACTGAAGGTCTGGCCTCCTCCTCTGCCTAACTCTTGCAGACTGAGACAGGACCAGCCAGAATCAAGCCTCGGAACCTGGACTGTCCAGAAGTCTTCAGAAGATAATCAGGGATCCTAGCAGAGGAAAACCTCCTGCGCGGCTCACAGACGTTTTCCAGACTCTTCACTCTCAGCGCTCCTGACTGCTTGGTGTCCGATGGTGGAATTATAATTCACTGTTGAGTTTTGTTGATGTGTTTGAGATGACAGGAACGTTACATCATATGAATTACATCAGTTAACAACTGAAGTACATGAGAAAGGAGGAATGTGTTTGTGAGGTTACTGTATATCAGATAACTTTCTGCTCCATTGTTTTTCTCTTTCCCAAGAGACAGTCTTACCTTTCTTGGCTCTACTTGGGGAGACTGGCCAGGATTACTGTGTATCATCCGTTACTAGTCACGGCAAAGTGAAGCACAGGATGTGATCTTCCTGACCATTTGATTTTACTTTATTTGAGTGTCGTTCAGCTCCTGGAAGGCCGTGGCTGCAGAAGTCCCTCGCTCGTGTGTGAGAAGCTGTTTCAGTATGAAACGCCATTTGGAGACTCAGCAAGCAGGTGAAATGTTTCTCTGGTCTAAACAATAAGTAATTCAACATGCAAGGCTTTTAGTCCTGCGCCAAATGTACCCAGATAAGCTAACCGAGAATCTCTGGACTGAAGCACAGCTTCACCTTCCGACAACAGGACGACAACAACCAAAGCTGCACTGAAGTGGCTCAAAATTAACAACCTGAATTTGTCAAAGCTTCATTTAGTTTTTGTGGCCAGGCAAAGATTTTCTTTTGCTGTCTATCAATAACTACTTTCAACCCGACAGAGCTTGGGGTGACGAGTGTGTCCTGTAGTTCCTCTTAGCCAATCATCTGCCTCCATCCCACCCTGTCGTCTGCATCCTCTTCTCTCACCCGCAGCCATAAGTCTCCTCTTTGGTCTTCCTCTAGACCTCCTGCCTGGCCGTTCCAACCTCAGCATCCTTCTACCGATATACTCACAATCTCTCCTCTGAACACGTCCAAACCAGCTCAATCTGGCCTCTCCAAAACATCTCACGTGGGTTGTTCCTCTGATGGTAACAAGTATGCAGTAAGGTGGACTAAATATTGACCCAGAGTGACAGGCACCTGCTTTTTGTGTTTAAATTTTGTCCAGACTGAAACACCGTGAAATGTGTTAAAGCGCCGTACATCACTGGGTTTGGCTGATGTGTGAGTGCAGCAACATTTGACAAAGTTTCAATTAATGAAAAAAAAAAAAATGAACACTTGAATGTCACATTATCACCTGATGAGAAATAACTTTCTGTGTCTGTGATATAAAACATTAAAATCATTTTCAGACTGGTTCATGACTAGACTGTGTCTCTATGGTGGAAATCAGTGTTTTGGTTTCTACAAGTAATTTTTCACGTGAGTTGTTATATATATATACATACAGCCGGACTGAGTGCAGCCGGAGCTCATGCGCTGTGAAGCGTCACCTGTATGCAGCAGTGTTGTAGAGTCTGCACGCTCCTTTTCCTCCACACGTCTTCTGGCTCCACTTCAGACACGTGGTGTCAATGAGCGCTCCGTAGTAGATTGGAGACGGAATCCCAGCTGGGGGAAGAAGTACATTAATGCTACAAGTAAGGATGTAAACCTGCTTCGGCAAAATGCAACGATTTAGTAAAATCATTAGAACGAACGTTTTACCCAGAGTTCGTGTTATCAGGGTGTGAAATCCTAAAGCCAGAGACTTCAGCTCCGGTTTGATGCATCTGAAGTGCAAAGAAATGTAATTACATCAGCACAGAGCACACTCACACTCACACCGACTCCAGAGTGACTCCACGGTGTGTGTGTGTGTGTGTGTGTGTGTGTGTGTGTGTGTGGGCAGAGCCCGAGTCTCGCTCACCTGATCAGCAGCATGTAGCCTGGGGTTCCACCCAGAGAGATGATAAAGGAAGTGATGACGGACAAAGCCAGGAAATAGGGGAAGACTCGCTGACAACTGTCCCCATGTCCACACTGTCCCACGGAGGCGGTGAGGTTTCCCCCCGCCACACAGCTGCACTGCTCAAACATCTGGACAACACATACACACAAGGTCAAACAAGGTCAACACAATCAGGGGAAAGGCGGTAAAACGGATGTATGAAGTATTATATTAAAACAATGTAAATAACAATATAACGATATACATCTCTTCACCTGGACACCAGAGACCATCCTGGTTTTTGTTTTTTTTTTCAATACAGTTTATGGTTTTTCACTTTGGTTAAAAGTCAGACATTTATTATGGTTTTATGTTTTACATGACAAAAGCTGCAGATTTATGATCAGCCTGCGAACCTTTATGTTCACCTTAGAGTTGTTTAGATGACGTCAGTGTCATAAATGTCCAGCCATGACATTCTTTATGCTAATACTCCGAACCATGTCAGTAGTAGGTGAGGCACTAATAAAGGGATCTTCCATTTTATAATCATACGAAGCAGATCTGCAGAGAAAGCCACTTCTCTACATCACTGTTCATTAACTTCATACCATCATGGATTATTTCCTCATCTGGAAAGTAATAAAGTCGTTCATTCACGCGCAGTTTGACTGACTAAGTCGTCAGGTTAGATTTTTTGTGATTTTTTTCGTCATAGTAAATTCCTGCATTCATTTATGTTTCATCATGAACAAACTTTTATTTACAAACTTTTATCACAAAGTTATAAGAAGTAAAAAAAAAAAAAAAAAAAGACATCCATGACAGTGCAACAATAAAGACACTTTATACACACACACACACACACACACACACACACACACACACACACACACACACACACATTGTAGGTCTGTCTTACCATGTCCACGCCAGAGCCACGAGACATCCGGCACCCAGCCAGGCAGGCAGAGACGTACGTGAGACCGTCCTCGCCACACACCGGGTCCCATTCAGTCTCTGAACACACGCAGTCTGAGTTACAGCTCACAAACAGTGAGCTCGCCTCGATGGAAATGCTCTCTATTCTGTTCAGGGAGCACACACACACACACACACACACACACTGCATTGTTGTAGTTCAGGCTTTGATCAGTGTATTATGATGATGTCCTTGCAGTGTATTTTACACAATGGATTTAAAGCAGCGACTGGAGGAAACTAAATAAATCCCAGCACACGTTCCACAGAACCCCGAGCGCCTGATGATGTCCTCATGATGTCCTCACGATGTCCTGACGATGTCCTCAACATAACACAACAGTACAACTGTCCAAGGAAAGGAATTCCCATCCACACTTTCTTGTTCGTTGTGGAAACAGTTGTACCACAATGCAATAACAAACACATTATTTCTTGTACAGCCAGAACTGCTACTCTTAGAGCCACGCTTATAGAAACGTAATGCACACCTTCTGATCCGAATGTCGAGCAGCATTACACTAAACAGTATAATGTTTAGTATAGAACTGCATGATTGCAGCATGAATATGTGATGCACAAACAAACACTAGTATTTGCCGCAGTATTCAGTCTGTTTTCTTTAAACTTTATTAAAACATCAGTATTCACCCAGTCTGTACAAGATGTGTAAATGTAAACGTGAAACCATAGATACACCTGTGCTAGCTTGTTAACATTCAGTCGTAACGATTGAGGATATTAAATGACGTACCCATCATAAGACACAGTAACACCAGCCACTCTGGCGTTCTCACACCCTAATGCAAAGAAGAAGAAAGACAGGAAGTAGCCCAAGAGAGATGTTCCCAGGGCAAACTTGGCAGCTCCCATGATGCCTAACTTGAACTTCTTCATCAACACGCCCCCTGAGAACATTCCTAAGGCAACAGCTGGGATGTTGATCATTCCTGGAAAGTAGAACAGCATTATCTATCTGGTCCATCAGCAAGATGAGCGTCAACAAAACACTGCGGTGCTGAATGAGGAAAAGAGAAAGGAGTGTGTCGCGGCAACAATCAATATGTCACTTCAATCGTTCATCCAGGCTAAATGTCAACACGTAAGAGCATTTCCTGTCATGTGAAACGGAGGTCTGCTCTGGTCTGCTCTGGTCTGAAGCTGAGCGAGAAGCAGCACGAGCAGGCAACTGAAGAATCCGTGTCAGTCGGCACCTGTTTAGACCCCATAGTTAATGATTCCAAACACCCATACATACACCTCCAAAAACAACACGTAAATTAAACTGAGATACATTTGATAAAAAATCATTTCATATACAATTTTCCCATTCCATGTCCTTATCACTAATCATCATCATCATCATCATCACTCATCCTCGATATCGCGGGGTCACGGGGTCACGGGGTCCTGGAGGTGATCACCCAGGCACGGTACACCCTGGGGAGCACGGGGAGAACATGCAGCCTCCACACACACACACACACACACACAGACCCTGAATCGCACCCTGACCGCGGAGGTGTGAGGCGACACTATCACCAATTCTTGTTTTAATCATTTGTTTCCTGGACTTCCACATGGAGTAGACGTGTTAGTGAGCTGCTCCGATAATTTACAATTTCTTCACTCCATTATTCGTCTCTCTAAATGTTAAATTAAATCTTTAGGATACAATAACTTTGTACCTTTCCCCACGTCATCTATTTTCCACTTATTATGTTAAAACCGGGAGAGAAGACGACACTGCGGCCGCTCTAACAGTCGAGGCTATTTCTCCGCTGTCAGACAACTGACTTTAAAATCCTCGTTTAGGACCATGGTCAGCGCTTGCCTTCATTAGAGCTCGGTACGGATGACCTGAGCCAGCGTGTGAGCGGGTTGGAGAACATCTGCTCCGGTCTTCGGGAAAACAACTCGAAGTTAACGGCCAAAGTCGCAGACCTAGAGGGCCGGAGCAGGAGACAAGATCTGCGTGTCCTGGGTCTTCCAGAAGCTACGGAAGGTAGCTACCGAGATCTTCTCTAAATTTCTGTGCGAGGTGTCTGGTAGTGAAACGCTGCCATCCCCGCCTGAGATTGACCGAGCCCACCGTGTACCTGCATCCAAACCCGCTTCAGGACTGAGACCTCGGCCCGTCATTCTCTGTGTACATCGGTACCATGTGAAAGAGCTTCTGATTCGAGAGGCACGGCGGAGAGGGAAGCTGGAGCACCGCGGTCAGCGGGTTCGCATCGTGGAAGACTACGCTCCCGAAGTTTTAAGCCAGCGAGCCGAGTATAGAGACGTTATGACGGAGTTATACCAGCGTGGACTCCGGATCACTCTCACTACCGGACAGGAGAAGTGGCTACGCTCGGTAGAAGAGGCGCAAAAACACATAGACAGCTTGCCGAAAACACCGTAGTACACTAGATTTAAAATGTTCAATATACAACTACAGTTCTCAGGAAAGTATCCTTTTTTAATTTAAAATTCAGCCAGGTTTACGTTTTCCTGGTAAGAGTACTGCGTTAAACTTGTACAGTGGTTATTAATCTTCTTGTTATAATTATTTCTGTTTTTAATGACGTGTGATTTATATATTTGTTTTTGATTTTTATGTTCGTTTTTACAGTCTAACGTGGTGGGAGGGGGGTACAGGGGGGGGGGGGGGGGGGGGTTGTTTTGTGTTTTTCTCTCATTAAGAGATTTCAGTATTGGAGTGTTGAAATGTTTTAATTCTGAGTTTATGTAAATTACGTCTGAGCTGAAGATGGGGTGGTCAGCGGCAGGAAGATCTCTTGGGTGAACTATGGAGGGGGTGGGAGTTTTTGTTCGGCTGATGCCAAAATAAATAAAAAAAAGCTAGTTAAAACTGAACAGAAAACAGTTGGGCTGAAGAGTCTTGTTCAAGACACAACCATGCAAGTTTGGCCGTGTTGAGATTTAAACACAGAGTGTTTGAACTGTAACTTAAATACATAGCTACAGGCTTGCACCAGCTCCAGCACCTCACCTCAGTTCATTAATGTATTGGTTTCCAAAATCGACTTACCCATCAAAAAGTTGGCGTTGGATGCTGATTGGCCGTAATGTTGCTCAATGTATTTTGGTTTATATGTGACCATGCCTATCAAAGAATTAAACTGGATGACTGTTACACACAGGTACACCATGTACACAGGGTTCCCCAGGAGTGACCTCAGTGTAGGCAGAAAATCTGCAAGACACAGTGAAATATTCAAGTCTTACATTTTTTAGAGCAGAAAATAGCATGAATGTTTTAGACAGAAAACTGGTTGCCTTGATAGATGACTACCTTTGGCCAATTCTACAAAGCTGGTAGCCTCCTCTGCCTGACATTTGTGGTGCATGACATGCGAGTCTTTGATGAAGTTGGTCTGCTCATGGGAGCACTTGGACAACCGACCCTCTAACACAGGGAGAGACTTGGGCATGAACCACAAAGGCCCAGCTGACAACAGTGTGATGAGCCCTGCTACGAGGTAGCCCAGCCACCATGCGCCCACCCAGCGAGCATCTCCTGGTGTGATTGTAATACTCTCTATAAAAAGATAATACATACAGGTATCAATAATTAATATCCACTTATAAATGTATACAGTTATGTATTCATGCAAAGGAAGCACATTTTGGTAAGGAAAAACAATATTGTAAAGGAAAGATTTTGATACCAAGAGAAAATTAACAATTTAATTCTTAGGCATGAAGTTTTATGGTTAGCAATTAATTCACCAGTTTATCAATTCTACCGTGCATTTGGTAATATTCTAATTAGAGCTATTAATAATTGAATCCTAATATATTTGCGGTTTATGATATTTATATTGATTTTTATCTCACAAATTACAAACATGCCATATGAAATACAGTAAATATGTTGAACATATTTTTCCTTTGCCAGCGCTGGGAAGTCAGGTCCTGCTCTAAAGATGTAAAGAGGGTGTTTGATGCCTAGGCAAAAAAATTCCCCACACTGTATTAGTTGATGTGGATTTGCTGGTGTGTTTGGGATCACTGCATGAGCTGCTGGATAGATAGACTCACATTTGTCTAAATGTTGTGGTGACTGTCCTCAATCACAGTATACATTTTTTTAACCGATTTTCTTGACCCTTGGCCACTTTATCACCCTTAATGTGTTGGAGTAACAACAGCCATGTGGCTGTGGCGCTCGATTAAAGAAAGGGATGCAGCTGGTGCTACAGAAGGGATGCAAAGGGATGCTCCAGAAAGAGTATTTCTTAAGAGTATAAAAGGAGACCAGTGGAAGACCAGTGGAAAAAATGAAAAAAAAAAAACAATGGCAGTGAGGGTCCCAGTGCAAAGAAATGTCGAAAGCCATGACCACCTTCAATATTCAGGCCCAAAAATCCAACCTAACCTCACCAAGGAAAGCATTTTTCCAATGTGAGACTCTAAATTCAGATGAAGGCGTTTGGAGAAAAACAAGTCAAGTGGACGAACCAATGCCCATGGAACCCAAATAACAACACCCAGAGGTTTCAAAGACCTGGTTAGCACAGGGAACCTGTAGGCTCCACTCACTGGTACCCCCATGAGCTCCCACCATTCAGGTCACCTTCGATGGGACAGCTGTTACAGCCCTGCTGGCAGGGAGCCTCCCAACACCATGAGTCTATGGGGGCTTCTGTGAAGTTCCCTCTGCTGAGGTCTGGATCAGGAACCAAGAAGGCAACTTGCTGATATGCACAGGTCTGATCTCTGACTTACAGGTACCTTGAGTGGCTTTGGCAACTTGGTGCCCACCACCAGTCAAAGGAAGAGGAAATCTTCACCAAGGCGCCAGCAATCAGCATACTACAAATGCTGGGCCTCTGATGAGGAAGGGGGCAGAAGTAGAAGTGAAAATACTCACCCAAGGGTGTGACCTCCTGGTGACCCCCTGTGCCAAAATTGACATGGAGGTGCACCTAGCCCGCATACATCTGGGAACAAGAACATGGTGGAGAAAAATACAAACTGGGAACCAGTTCTCCTGTTTAGCTCTGTGGGGTTGCTGACAGAACAGAGAACCCCATTTGTTTACAAGCTAAGGTTGCTGCAGATTTACAAGCTAAGCTAAAGTTGTTACAAACTGCTTGTTGCTGCAGATGAGACATGGCTGCACCTGGGTGTATCATCCATAACCTGATTGCTTAGTGGGCCATTTTTATCAAGCATCAGTCCTTTATCAGTCTGCATAAGAAACTCCTGGGCAGGAAAAAAAAAGAAGTCTTTCCTAGTGCCTACAGACATTCAAAATCCTCCTCTCCCAATAGACTAAAGACACAGAGCACACTAATGTATAAGTGAACAGAAAACCTACACCAGCTAAAAGAAAATATGCAGCTAAGGAATGGAAAACCTCACCATCAATTAAGCAGAATAAGACCTCCTCTACTACCTGGCAGCAAGTCACCACTTTAAATGAGTAAAAAACCTCTTATACTGGATGGTGAAAGCGAAATACACAAAATTCAGAATAGCACAGAGTTTTATCTCTATACAGGACTTTTCATTTTAGGTCCAGTATAGTTTAGAAATAAAATATGAAAATGTAGATGGCCTACTAAAATCGGCAGTATTAAAATCCGCCTACTACATCCGCACTCTCCCCAGATCCCTCCCTTCTCATATTAGCTACTAGGGATATACAATCTGGATTCTGTGTTGGTGGAAGGTTCCAGTTTTAAAAGATTATCGGGAAAAAAAAAAAAAAAACAGATTAGCTGAGTGGAGAGTTGCACTGACTGTTTCATTCATTCTAAAGGAAACCCATGTGGATCTGCATAAAGGTTTTTATGAATGGACCTTCAGGTATGCTGTATGTCCTTTTAAGCTACTTTTAAACTCTGTCCAGAGAACTCCATTGTTTTAAATAAATGAGTTGTACAATCATTCAAATGGTGACTATTCTGGATGTTCTGCATCCAAAGACATGCAGATTAGGATAATTGCCATTCCCAAATTGCCTATGGTGTGTGAATGAGTGTGTGACTGTGTGTCTGCCCTGCGGTGGATTGGCATCCTATCCAGGGTGTACCCCGCCGTGTGCCCCAAATCTCCAGGCCCCTCGCGACCCTGTATACAAGATGGCATGGTGAAAAAAGGTATATATAGTGTTGCTCATCTGCGTTTGTATTTGCCTAATACTGAGATCCTTTATGAACAGAAAAATTTTATTGTGTTCTTACACAAAGACACATAAAATTAAAAGAGGGGGTACTAACTTTTACACATAACTGATTTGCTTAGACTATTTACAGTCTCTAAATTTAGAATTTATCATGTTTTGGTTACATGTGATATCTGGCACAGGACAAACCCAAACAATTATGATACTGTCTGGGTCTTACAGACTGGCAAGCAACTTTCTGCCTTCACCCAAAATTAACCAAACTGTTTTTACTCCTCCGCAATAGCTGTACTATTTATTGAAGTTATTTGTTTAAACTTATTATTATCGTACACTTTTCTTTTAAACCTCAGTTTGACAATGTGTATCTGTGAGCGCTGACAAAAAGAAAGATCTATTGAGAAATAAATTTGACTTTTACCTGCTAAAGCTAAAATATACCAGGTGTGGTATCCGTTATTTCTAAATTGAATATTTTTAGAAACAGTTTGTGGCTGATGAAAAAGAGGGAATTCAAAACTGGGGCGTCATACTACCATACTGACAAACTAGCGTAAAGATCTAAGTAAATGTTTAGCTGGTGTTTCAGCACCTGGACAGCTCTGGTCACACCCCCTATATGTATGTGCATAATGTATACTTACAAAACATGCTGCCATGTTAACAAATAAGTTAAACGCAATGCAGACAAAAGAACCTTTAACCCTCATGGGTTCAAAGCTCTCCAAATATTAATACTGACTGTGTAGTGCTTAGCCACTGTAACAGAACATAACCATTGCCGCTCATGTATTGCAGTGCAAAGGCACAGGAGCGAGAGACCAGGAAACTTTATTTGTGAATATTTTTATTGTAATTCTTTAGGCCTCTCACTTTTCTTGAGCATTTAACAAAAGATAAGATAAATATCTGCTATAGTGTTCATTCTCTCTGTGTTTTATATCTAACTGCATTTAAAATGAATCATATTTAACACATTTAAATTAAGGGCAGAATTTCCATTCAGGTAAAATATGAAAGTTGACCAAACTGGCATATAAGTAGCTAGACTATTAAATATAATCGCATACATTTACAAACATAATTTATTTATTGGACAAACAGACGTTCTACGAACATGTAAAAGGCCATAATTACGGCTGCAATATTTGATTAAAAAAAAAAATCATACTGCAGTTATTTTTGACATACAGTATATTGTGATTGTGAACTGTTATATGTAATTAGTAAATGTATTATTTTGTTAAAATAAACATACTTATCTAGGCTAACAGCAGATAACATATGGCACATTGGGAGGATTTATTTATCACCTCAGAAATATTTTTAAAATAAATACTTAAATTATTGGCAACTCTACGTACGTAGACTATGTTGACTATGCATATACAACCTGTAATAAATTGCAATAAATGACTTGTGCGGCAATATCTTAGGGATAACCCCTGGATGGCGCTCTGTGCACATGAACGTCCTATCTTGACATGTGTTTCCGGACCATACTTCCCAGCATGATTCTCACTAATTATGTCATCTCATTTACAGTCACCTGACCTTAGATTAGTCGGATTAGTTTGTGTATAAATAGGCCTGGTCTTGAATATTCAAGACCAGGCCTATTTATACACAAACTAATCCAACCAGAACAGAAGAACTGTGATTAACTAGGGAGGAAATAAACAGCGATACACAACAAATACAACAGCACAGTCATTAACACATGAAACAAAGACATATGTCCTCCCTAGTTAATCACAGTTCTTCTGTTCTGGTTGGGTTCACAGTTCTATGTTTCGTTATTAAAGTCTTAACGTCTGCAATTACGCCATGCCTGCATCACCCTTCTCTGGCAAACTACTGTTTTAAGACTAATGTCTGGAGTTCTTGATGCAGCTCTCACGGTCATGTGTAAGAGGACAACCTTGAAGTCCTGAACGGCGTGAAAGTAATTATAATAAGTGAAAATGTCACTCAGGCACATAACGCTCCTCTGAATGAGGAAGTTTGTTAAACAGTAGAATGCAGTATACTGTATTGCTTTGTGCCATAAGGAAGATGAGGAACATAGTGGGAATACAGACAGAATCAAACAGTCATACAGTGTCTATGACAGATTCAGGTAACGTTCTTGGCATCACAAACAAACTCAGCCAGAGAGTTTAGGAATGCAAAATACAGGCACAATATAGTGAAGTGTTCATCAACTAATCAAGATAATTAAGCTCTATGTATTCCTTTAGACCTTAAGAGTCAACAATACTCAAACTTTGCAGTTGTTATTAGAAATGCAATTTCTTTTTTAAATAAAAATACAAAAATTCACCCCAAAAAAAAAACAGTTTGATTCATCAACATGAGAACCCACTTCCACTCACCCATGTTGACAAATCCAATGTCCACATATAACTTTGCACAAAGAGATCCAAGCAGATAGCCGAACACTGGCCCGATGACCGATACTGTCTGAACAAACCCTGAAAAACACAGCAAGAATAGATTGTCAATAGACAGGCTCTCATGTAAGTGCTGGGAAGATGCTGGACTTCACTTTCCAGCAGTCACGGCTAATCACATGGCAGTATCACATAAACACATGTTTTGAGTTTAATTCCTGGTCATGTTGCACCTTGGTGTTGTCTATGTCACATTTAACAGGGTTTTCATAATGGATGGATGGATGGATGGATAGATAGATAAATATTCAGCAGCAATAGAGTATACAGGGAACACAGGGTAATGTGAGAACTGACCAGAAGTTACTAGTGCAATGCTCATAACAAAAAAGTTATGATATATAAAGAATATAAATGCTTTTAAAAAAGTTTTAAAAAATGAACTAATAAGAGAAATTAGTTAATTGCAGTGCAACCTTAATGTGCACTTTTATGTCTGGCAAAGTGACAATAGTGCAAATTGTGCAATGAACATCATGAAAGTGACAATGAAACTGAGTCTGTCTGTGATGCCAAAATATGTGATCGTGAGAGTAACTGAGCACGCCCTGAAGCTAACAGGTGACTCACAGTATGAGTATACACTGTGATGTATATAGCAGAAGAGCCTTAAGCCTAGATCTCCCGGTTTAAGTCAATTCAAGTCGTTTTTTATTGTCATTTCAATCATGTACCTTTCAGTACACAGTGAAATGAAACAATGTTCCTCCTGGACAAAGGTTCTACATGCGTACAACACAAATTAACAACATAAATTAACAAAACTAACCAGCTCACTAAGACACCTAATGAGCTCACTAGCTGAGGCAAAACAATTGACCACCATAAATTAACAAAAACTATCTAAGCACTGTCATGATTCATGTCCTGTCTGCCACTTTTTCCCACGCTGTCACCTTCCCCATGTGCTTTTGTTTTCCCTAGCCCGTCTTGTGTCCTTTCCCACGCACCCGTTTTCACCCTGTCTGCACACCTGTCTCGAATCTGTCACTGATTCCTCCAGGATTTAAGCATGCACTATGCGCGTCCTCGTTTTAACTATGGCTTTTGGCTTTTTGGATAGTGGCCTTGCTGCTTGATTTCCTGCTTACCGATCTAACGTTTGCTATTTTGACTACAGCTCTCGTTTTGTGATTTGGCTACGCTGACTGATACTCTGCCATTTGACCCTCACTTCTGCATTCTGACCACGCTACGCTCCCTTTTAACGCTGCGATCATCCATCTGCACTTGGATTCACCTCATTCTGCTCTGCCCCGTGAATAAGCCGCTCCTTCCTCTCTCAGTGCTCATTGATTTTTGAGCTGCAGACCTCCACCTTCACTTCCGAACACTACGATGTGGCATATGTGATCACGTTCCTCTCAGGAAGAGCCAAAGAGTGGAGTACGGCACTCTGGGAAGCCCATGACCCTTGTTTCCCAAACTTTGAGTACTTTTCTAAGGAAATGAGAAGGGTGTTAGATCGCTTATGTCACGGCAGAATTCTGGACTGGCCCTCTCAAGTGGATGGAACGCTCAAGCACCGACATGTTCTTTTTAGGGTCTGTCAGAAGCACTTAAAGATGAACTAGTCTCTCGGGAACTCCCCTCCTCGCTCCAGGAGCTCATGGATCTGGATGGCCGAGTGGATTCTTGTCTCCATCTTCGGAGATCAGCCAGAACATCACCACTCAAAGTCACTCTGAGACCCCCTTCACCATGAGCCTGCAAAGGAGGAGGCCATGCAACTGGGCAGGACCTGCATCTCCCCTGAGGAGCGACAACGATGCAAAGAAGGGTGGAAGGGGCCTGTTTCTATCGCAACTCAAGTTCTGTCCAGGAAAGAGGGGGAGCCTTTTAGTTCAACTGAGAGGGTTAAAGGGTGCGACTTCAAAAAGACTCCCAGACCAGCATCGGCTACTCCCCGTCTTCCTCATCCACGAACAGCAGTCCCACCTGGTGCAGGCATTAATCGACTTAGGTTCAGACCGTAAGCCTCATGGCAGGAACTTCAGAAGTTCCTGGGATTTGCGAAATTTTACTGCCCCTTCCTCTGGAGTTACAGTTCCATCACCGCCCCTTAACAGCCCTGACCTCTCCCAAGACACGGTTCTGTTGGAATCAGAACACTGAGAAAACCTTCTTGGAACTCAAGAAATGGTTCACGTCCGCTCCCTATTCTCACCACCCCGGATCCGTCCCATCAGTTTGTCATAGAAGTTGATGCCTCCAGCACAGACGTATAAGATGTATTCTCCCAGAGGTCTGCTCACGACAATAAGGTGCATCCCTGCCCCTTCTTTTCACACCGCTTAACCCCTGCTGAAGCAAACTATGGCTTTGGTGACCAAGCTCCTAGTCATCAATCTGGCCCTGGAGGAATGGAGACATTGGTTAGAGGGATCAGAGGTTCCGTTCCTTGTCTGGACCAACCACAAGAACCTTGAGTACCTATGAGGCGCCAAGAGGCTCAACTTCCGCCAGGCCTGGTGGTCGCTGTTCTTCACCAGGTTCAACTTCTCCTATCTTACTGGTCTAAGAACTCCAAACCAGATGCCCTCTCCAGACAGGACTCCACTGCCTGTGACACTATCCTCCCTGCTTGCTCATAGAAGTTGAGCTAGACATAGAAGCCAGGTCAAGCAGGCCCTGTCCCACAAACTGGGACAGGGCCCAGTAATGTATCCCCCAAATTGCCTCTTCGTTCCCTTTACCCTATGATCTCAGGTCCTGGAACGGGGACACAGCTCCAAGCTCTCCTGCTACCCTGGTCTCGAACCCCGTCCCAAGTCCAACAACATTTCTGGTGGCCAACATTGAAGGAGGATGTTTCCCGATTTGTGGCAGCATGCCAACACCGCTCCTGCAGGCCTCCTCAGACCGCTACCAATTCCATACCGCCCATGGTCCGACATTGCCCATGGTACGACATTACCCACACCCGACGACCACACCTGTATCATGACTGCAGTTGATCGGTTCTCTAAAGAGATCCAAGGTGAACTTCATGCTCAAGGAACATCAGTGTCAGATCGCACCATCCGTCGTTGTTTGAGCCAAAGTAGACTACATGGGAGACGACCAAGGAGGACACCATTGTTGAAAACAAATCATAAAAAAGCCAGACTGGAATATGCCAAACTACATGTTGACAAGCCACAAAGCTTCTGGGAGAATGTCCTATGGACAGATGAAACAAAAATGGAACTTTTTGCCAAGGCACATCAGCTCTATGTTCACAGACGGAAAAATGAAGCATATGAAGAAAAGAACACTGTCCCTACTGTGAAACATGGAGGAGCCTCTGTTATGTTCTGGGGCTGCTTTGCTGCATCTGGCACAGGGTGTCTTGAATCTGTGCAGGGTACAATGAAATCTCCAGACTATCAAGGGATTCTAGAGAGAAATGTGCTGGCCAGTGTCAGAAAGCTGGGTCTCAGTCGCAGGTCATGGGTCTTGCAACAGGACAATGACCTAAAACACACAGCTAAAAACACCCAAGAATGGCTAAGAGGAAAACATTGGACTATTCTAAAGTGGCCTTCTATGAGCCCTGACCTCAATCCTATTGAGCATCTTTGGAAGGAGCTGAAACATGCTGTCTGGAAAAGGCACCCTTCAAACCGGAAACAAGTGGAGCAGCTTGCTCATGAGGAGTGGGCCAAAATACCTGCAGAGAGGCGCAGAAGTCTCAGTGACAGTTACAGGAATCGTTTGATTGCAGTGATTGCCTCAAAAGGTTGTGCAACAAACTATTAAGTTAGGGGTGCCATCATTTTTGTCCAGGCCTGTTCCATGAGTTTATTTTTTTTTATAATTCTGTTGAAGCATGGTTGAAAAGCAATGTCTGACTTTCATTGGTTAACATTCATAGAATTCTTATTTATTTTTTACTTTTGTCAGATTAAAGTTATTTCTGTGACCATTGTGAGTTTTTCTTTCATTGACCGAAGGGTACCAACAATTTTGTCCACGTGTGTAAGATAAAGTGCAATGCAAATGTATAAACAAGAGCGACACTCAACAACAGTTCACATTCACATGCCCCTGTAGAGAGGTGCTGAACCGCTGACTGGCTCAGGGGACAAAGGATTTCCTGAGTCACTTTATCAATGCTTTCCTTCGGCACTCATTGCATTGCTCATTAGCAATCAGCTCATTTTCATAGTCCCTGACTCATAGCTTATAGCTGCAGTCATAGGTTTCCACCATCATGGACAGGAATGCCGTGGGAAGAATGATATGACGATGATGGTACAACATACATCATTAATTAAATTAAATTAAATTCAGTTTAATTTTTATAGCGCTTTTAACAATTGCCATTGTTGCAAAGCAGCTTTACACAATCAAATTAATTATTTTAGTTTGTATGGAATGTGAATGTGTATGAATCAAAATGATAAGATTGTCCCTGATGAGCAAGCCGAGGGCGACGGTGGCAAGGAAAAACTCCCTGAGATGGTAATAGGAAGAAACCTTGAGCGGAACCAGACTCAACAGGGAACCCATCCTCATCTGGCTGAACAGAAGGCAGCAATTGATCTGCATTCATACTGTGTGTTAGGTGGCAGGCAGTTCAGTATAACAGATGTTAATTGATGTTAACACGGAATCCAGGTAGTTATTGGAGGCTCAGGTAGATTTGTAGGAAATTCCAATCCTGAACTATTGAGTCACAGCAGCCAAGTTCACAGAGAAACAGCTGTCAACATCAGTCGAGGCCAGAACCGTCTTCATAGTAGAGTGAAACCGTCTCCAGACACCGGACGCATCCCAAAGACACACACGGAGCATCCAAGTGACGAGATCTACAACCAGAAGCGGGGCACCAGGATAAGTCAGGCAGGTCCAAAGGACAGAGGGAGTCTGGATCAATGGCAGCTCAGGAACGACAGAGAGAGGGTAAGAGAGAGAGGGGGAGAAGCGAGAAGGAAACACAGACATGAGGGCTCCCTGATCACCTCACCTCACCGTCAACAAACCTGAGTGATCAATGAGAGTGGGTAAGACAGCATCTCAACATACCAGTTCACCAGAATACTCTACGTCCATGAGTCCCCCAGATCTGCTCCTTTACCTAAGGCTCATCTATTTACAAACATGCTGCGCTAAATAAATAGGTTTTTAGCCTAGACTTAAACACTGAGACTGTGTCTGAGTCCTGAACACTATTTGGAAGGCTATTCCATAACTTTGTAAGAATAAGCTCTGCCCCCTGCTGTAGTTTTCATAATACGCAGTAATGACAGGCAGCCTGCATCCTTTGATCGAAGTAGGCGTGGCGGATCGTAAGACAATAGCACAGACCCGGGCATTTTAAGGCCCGGAGGCCAAATACGGCCCGCGGCCCGACTCTGACTGGCCCGCGAAAGGTTGCTTGGAATTAAGAAAATAAAACCTACTTTCAAAATTTGGCATAATGCATGGACTAAAACAGCAGTGCTTTTACTAGGGCAGGTGTAGCTCAGTGGTTAAGGCATTGGACTATGGTTCAGAAGATCCCAGGATCAAACCTCACAACCACTGTTGGGCCCTTGAGCAAGGCCCTTAACCCTCAATTGCTCAGATGTAATGAGATAAAAATGTAAGTCGCTCTGGATAAGGGTGTCTGCCAAATGCCTAGATGTACTTTGGTACCTGTTTACTGTGTGCGTGCGTCATTTACATACAGGTACTCTGAAACAAGTCTGAGTGCATGTGATTAACAACAAGTCATTGTAATGGTATCCCTTCGAAATGTTTGCACGTGCCTAAAAGAGAAAGGACGACGCTGAAGGCTGTGGTTTCAAGAAAATATGCACTACTAAATATTTATTTACTGGAGTCGTGGGTAAACCCGTGTGTTTACTTTTGTGGAGAGCAGGTCGCAGTGTTTGTGGAGTACAATGTGAGTCGGCATTACGAGACGAAGCATCCGGCCCTCTACAATATTTTCTGCTTCTCATTTGGCCCCTGGGGAAAAATAATTGCCCACCCCTGCACTAGCAGTTCACTCAGACCATTCAATGCTTTATACGTCAAAAGTAGTATTTTAAAATCAATGCGAAATTTCCCAGGGTAATCGTTTGTAGTTTTTTTTTGCACTGGGCAATTCTGTAATGCAACTTTGAATGAAGCAGTTTGTGCAATTTGTGCTTCTTCTTCTGTCTTCTTATAGCCTGGGCCATCTTTATGTAAAGCAACAATTCATTTTTTTCAGGTCTTCTGAGAGTCGTTTGCCATGAGGTGCCAGGTTGAACTGGTGACACCTGAGACAGTGTAACACTAATGAGTCACGTGATAAAGGGGAAGGAAATGACTAATTGTGCTCAATTTGTACATTTTCACTTTCTCACTTTTGTTGCCAGGGGTTCAGCTATTATTGGCTGTATTTGTAGTTATTTTGAGGGGACAATAAAGTTACACTGCTATACAAACTTTACACTGACTAATTTTCATTGTGTCAAAGAGTCATTCATGCAGTGTTGTCCTATGAAAAGATAGAAGTAAATATTTGCAGAGATGGGAGGGGTGTACTCACTTTTGTGACATACTGTATATTATACTGAAAGTTTCCTTATATTGTTCCATTGCAATTAACATGCCATGATGTTTTGCATTATTGTTGCATTATGGTTCCACCTTTTCTCCCCCCCCCCCCCCCCCCCAACTGATGTTATTTTAATTTACTTGTATCCAATGATCCATTTCTGTATGTGATTCTTTTGTTTTGAGTTTACGATCTTCATTTTCAATAAAGAAAAGCATGAATTAGATTAGGTACTAATAATATATCCTATTATTTTCCACTAATTTCCTCCCGTTCATTGCGCCACACCGGTCATGACTGTATTTCCCACTAGTGGGGCGCACTCCACACTTTGAGAACCACAGACAGTAAGGCGTCACAATAGTCCAACCTAGAGGTGATAAAAGCATGAACTAGTTTTTCTGCCTCGTTTAGTGACGATATGTTTCTTATCTTGGCAATATTTCTGAGGTGAAAGAAAGCTATCCTGGTGATATTATCTACATGAGCTTCAAATGAAAGACTGGAATCTATAATCACACCGAGGTCTTTTACTGTTGCACATGATGGAACAGAAAGGCCATTTAAAATTACAGTGTGATCGAAAATCTTGCTTCTAGCTGCATGCGGTCCCATGACTAGAACTTCTGTCTTATCAGGATTAAGCAGAAGGACGTTAATTAGCATCCAGTCTCTTATATCCTTTATTAATCCTGTAAAACCTCAACAATAGAGGAGGGTTGTTCCCAAAGGGTTTACCAATCAGGAATGGGAGATAAACGTTGATTATTAAGCATTATTGTATCGTGGGTAATGTTACCCCACGTGGGCCAAAAATGCACAAATAGTGAGTGACCACATGATGTTTTCGAGCGGCTACTGACAGCATGGATAAACACACAGATGCTGTAACATGTTATGTTCAGCATGTTGGTGAGGACTGACTCTTGCCATTTACGTCAGCTCTCCTACATACTGTAAACTCCACTAACACAGGTCAACTCTCAGCTGCTCACCTCGGACACATCCCAACCTCCTCACACGTCCAAGGTGTTGACCTTGCCAGGAAAGGGATGCTAACAAGTTGTCTAAGAGACAGAAAAATCTTAAAAGCTGCTGGACCAGACTGTTTCCCCTTCCCTCTGAATCACTTTGCTCACCAGCTTTCTACTGTGTTTAAAGATATTTTTAACCCCTCACTGGAGGCATGGTTTAAATGGGTTGCGTTAAATCCTTCACTGGCATCCCTGTTCCCCAAAAGCCAATGACAACAGGACTTAATGACTACAGACTATATGAAGCCATTCCAGGGCCTTGCGCTGTCCTATCTCAGAGACATTACAGGCCAACTCGTGGATCCCAGCCAAACTCCCACCTGAATGTCTCAGACCTCATCTGCAGGAGCATCTCAGGCTGCCTGACACACAGGAAGCAGCATGTGAAGCTGGGGAAACCCCTCTCTCATCCCCCACCATCTGCACTGAGATACCACTGATGCCCATTTAAAATGATCATCACATCAGTTCAGTCAATTAACAGGAACAGTGAGCGGCTGATCGTGGTGCTGAGTAGGACCTCAGCCGTACACTCCTAAATACTGCCTATGCATCATCCTAAACCTACAACATAAAGGGAAACATTTCATACCAATGTAGAAGGCAGCATTGTCCTTCAGAGCATAATCGTCTATGTATGAAATTCCCAAAGGCTGGACCGGTGTTTCACCAATTCCTCGCAGGATGTTCCCCAGTAATATGTAGATCCACATGGATATCCTGGACTCCTTCTCACAACCTGATGTAAAAAAAAAGTACAAATTCAAAAGTACGTCCCATAAAACCAACTGAATGTACTATATACACGGCATATGATGCACAGATTCAACACCAATGTTCATCAACTGATTGCGATTGATTGTATAAAGCTGCTTTGAGACAAAAGCGCTATACAAATAAAATTGAATATAAGTGAATAAACTGAGTAAATGGTACCTGCGTGTAATACTGTAGACGGGTGGCTGCCCACAGACAGCTTGCTCGGTGGACTGGCTGCACACGGCGTCATGTTATGTGACGAGTTCACTGAAGATCTAACTGATGATTCAAACTTATATCTGAATACCAAAAGCAAACAGGCAAGTAGGCAAAAAATGCACATTAGTCACGAGGTCGAGCACTTCACCAAACATTTAGACTTTTATTACCCACTAAAATTATTTTGTGGCATAACATGAATTCACAATGTCCACAATGGGGAATTTGATCCATGTCAAGTCATGAAAATCTATTCCCAGCTATTATAGATCATTTCTCTAGCTCAGTTGTGGCCAAGTTCGGTCCTAGAGAGCCGCAATCCTGCAGAGTTCAGCTCCAGCCCTGAAAAAAAAAAAAACTCTCCTGCCAGTAGCCTTAGTAGTCCTCAAGACCTTGATTCGCTTGTTCAGCTGTGTTTGATTAGGGCTGGAGCTGAACTCTGCTGGATGGCGGCTCTCTAGGACCGAACTTGGCCACCCCTGGTGTAGCCGTAGTCTTTGTTTGTGATTAAGTGTTTTCTTCATAAAGCCATCATTAAGTGATATCACCTTATCTTTAAATTGAATAATTTAATAACGCTTATGCAGTTATAGTTCAACTTTTGGTTTGGAAAATTGGGTTTATGGCCTTCGCGGCTCTACAGCCAATCAGGGGCGTCTGTGAGCTCGCGCAGCGGAAGGAGCGGATAGCGCTGTCCTCCGAGCGTGTTACGACGCCCCCAACAATGCGTGAGCGAGCGGTCGGTTAGCGTCACGTGGTTCGGGGGAAACAGGCCCTCCCAGCTGAGTGGTAGTAGTAGCTTTAATGTGGAGCCCCCTAGTGACGGGGAGGAATTGGACACGGCTAAATTGGGGGAAAAAAATCCAAGAAAATAAAAAATTCATAAAAAAAGAAGAAAAAAAAAAGAAAAGAAAATTGGGTTTATGTTTAGAAATGATCAATAATTCATTTAGAAAATTCACTGTAACAGAATATTCAACAACATTGACAATGGAATCAATAAAGTCCAGTTAATTGAATACTTTTGCAGGACACTTTATTTTCAGGAACAAAATATATTGTATTTAATTTAACACCAAACAATCTAAGGTTTAATAAACAGATGACAACTGGAAATTCTCCTCTGTAACATGACAGCTAGAAATTTTCAACAGGTTCTGCTAGCCTTATCTGACAAATATGTTGGCTTCCAGTAAAAATGTAAACGGACGCCATCCTCTTTGCCAGTGATGCATTTCAGAGGCAGACAAGAAAGAATGGAGCCACTGGTTAGAAGTTCCAAACACCCCATTACCATTATGATGAATCACAAAAATCTGGATTACTTTAGGCCAAAACCCCTACCCCCCTTTTTAAAAAGATTTTTTTTTTTTTTTTACATCTTTACATGCAATAAATTTCAATCACTCATTATAACCTAGGGCAAAGAATAGCAAAAGTGATTCCTGATGTTAAAGTCATAAATATTCTTCCTTCCACCACGTCCCCAATAGTCTAGTGGACAGGTGCAAAATTCGCTCAGATATTGATAAAGGCATGAAACAATACTTCAACAAACAAATGGTGGAGCCGCTGTGAAATGTATAAAGCATAGCAATGGTTTCTAGACAACATGTTTTCCATAGCAACCAGCACATTAGAATGCAAGTGTCCACCACTGATGCATCTAGACTAACTGAACTAAACAAAATATCACTCACTCACTCACTCACTCACTCACTCACTCACTCACTCACTCACTCACTCACTCACTCACTCACTCACTCACTCACTCACTCACTCACTCACTCACTCCCTCACTCACTCACTCACTCACTCACTCACTCACTCACTCACTCACTCCACTCACTCACTCACTCACTCACTCCACTCCCTCACTCACTCACTCACTCACTCACTCACCTCACTCACTCACTCCACTCACTCACTCACCACCACCACCACTCACTCACTCACTCACTCACTCACTCACTCACTCACTCACTCACTCACTCACTCACTCACTCACTCACTCACTCACTCACTCACTCACTCACTCACTCACTCACTCACTCACTCACTCACTCACTCACTCACTCACTCACTGTGTACAGGGTCGCGGGGGGCCTGGAGACTTAGGGGACGAGGCGGGGGACACCCTGGACAAGGCTCCAGTCCATCGCAGGGCATTCATACACACTCATTCACACAATGAGTAATTTGTAAACACCAATTATTAAATTGTCCTATTTACTGTATATAAATTATTTAAAATTATTTTATATGAAATTCCTAATTTCAGACTAAATTTTGCATTTTCACTTGGAAATCTGCTGGTGTTGGTCCTGACTTTTGTTTTGTCATGTCCAAAGTCAACACAGCCTTTACAAGGAGATATTAGAGCCCTTCATGCTTCCGTCTGCTGACAAGCTTTATGGAGAGGCAGATTTTCCCCCTGAAAGCACACATACATCTGGCCAATGTTCACCGGACACATACGGTTACACCGGTAGGATATAGCATGGAGACCGTTTGTTAATTGGCAATATGGTATCAAGACATCTGCATTTAATCGAAAATGCTCACCAAACAATATTTGGGTGATGAATCAAAGCAGTAGTGAGTGGTGTGCTCTGAGGAAAACCAGACACAACCACCTCAGCCCCACTGCACCTGCTGTTTAACAGTTTTTCCAGCATTGATTGAGAGACTGTGCATTAAAGCAAGCCCATGTATTTTTATTTCACTTATGAATAGCATCTCTTCTCCTGCATTGCAAGCAACTGACTGGTGTCTGCTCAAACAGATCTGCGTGGTACGGGGTTCTGGTAGTCGGCCGACGCGGAGTGTTTGATGAACTGAAGAAGATGTCCGCTGATGCTTGTCAGACTTGATATTTATATATTGATGAAGTAATTCATGCTAAAGGAGCCCTGACCTATTGATCAAATATTTGAATGTTTTGTGAAACTTGTTTTGTGTGAAATTCTGTTTTTAATGTCTCATGCATGTGCAGCAGAGAATATTAAACAGAGCTGTGACAGTTAGGAAGGATAAAGTAGAATGTTATGTTTTTTTTTTTTACTTCCCGAAATCTTTAACTGAAACAACAACAACAATAATAGAGGTATCACCAAAATTAAAATATCCAGAAACAAATGTTTTTAAAAGTGTCAATACATGCATTGGGACTGTTGTGCACTGTAGCCCTTCAACTTACCGCCCAATAATAAAATGAGGGAGTGCGATTAGGAACGTCCCCAGTGACATCAGAAGACACCCAGTGGCAATGATTTTTGGGCGATGAAGCTTGGCACCAAAATAACTGACAAAAGCAATAACCAGCAAGTTTCCTATCAGAGAAAAGAAGAAACAGGGGAAGAGAAAAATGGCTGTTAATATACATATATGTGTTAGTAGATAGGGGCCAAAAGCATCATTGTGCCCTTTCCTTCTGATTGGATGTCCAGGTAGTGCTCCAGAAATAATGTGGCTTTATGTGGACCTGGCAGACCTTTGAGGGCAAAACTGGCCTGTTAGGGCGGGACGGTGTCCATCCCACTCGGGAAGGTGCGGCTCTCATTTCTTGCAGTATAGCACATAGTCTCAGAAGAGGCCGAGTTAATCGATGACAATCCAGAGCCCAGGCCAGGGAGCAGACAGACAGGCTAAACCGACCGTCTGCTAGCTGCACGGAGTCGTCACTCAGGGTTCATCATATTGAGACACATTGTGTCTGTTCCCCGAGATAAACACAAATTTAAAAAGACTCAGGAAGTCTGTTTTAGTAATTTAATTAACATAGACACCACAAACTCAGACCACACTGAATGCGCAGCCGCACCTCTGATCTGAAGCTAGGACTGTTAAATATTAGATCTCTCGCATCTAAAGCAGTTATTGTTAATGAAACTATCACAGATCAGGAGTTTGATATATTATGTTTAACAGAAACCCGGATTAAACAGGACGAGTATGTGGCTCTAAATGAAGCGAGTCCTCCTGGATACAGCTACATACACCAGCCTCGGCTAACTGGTAGAGGAGGAGGAGTCGCAGTTATTTATAACCATAATCTGTCTCTCGTACAAAAACACAGACTCAAATTTAATGCATTTGAAGTTCTCTATAGTAACATAAAGTCAGCTCAGTCGATCCCGCTAATCATCATTTACAGACCCCCTGGGCCGTACTCGGAGTTTCTCTGCGAATTTGCAGATTTCCTCTCAAACCTGGTGGTTTCTGTAGACAAAGCGTTAATTGCTGGAGACTTTAATATTCATTTTGAGAATCCAGAAGACCCTCTGAGAACAGCATTCTTGTCCATACTGGACTCAGTAGGAGTAAATCAGTGTGTAGTAGGACCCACTCATAAAGCAGCTCACACTTTGGATTTAATATTATCCTTCGGATTAAGTATAGGAAATATAACCACAATTCCACAGTCTGAAGTTATCTCGGATCGCTACCTTGTCTCGATTAAAGCGTGTTATAGTAATAATGTACGCACTGCACCGCGCTTCCACCTTAAACGTACATTTACATCAAATACCGCACAGAGCTTTATCAATAATCTTCCAGAATTATCTACTTTGATTGGATCGCCATCTGACTTCACAGAACTCGAACAGGCGAATGAATATTTAGAGTCGTTATACCTTAGATAACGTAGCTCCAGTTAAAAAATATATATATTAGAGATAAGAAACTCGCTCCCTGGTATAATGATCACACACGCACTTTAAAACAGACCGCTCGGAAATTTGAACATAAATGGCATCAAACCAAATTGTTAGTATTTGAAATAGCATGGAAGAAGGAGAGCATCCTGAACTGTAGAAAAGCTCTTAGCGATGCTAGATCAACGTATCTCTCCACTCTTATAGAAAATAACAAACATAATCTGAGATTTTTATTTAATACCGTAGCCAAATTAACCAGAAATAAGACCCCTGCAGAAATCTCCACAACAACATCGTGCAGTAGTGAGGATTTCATGAACTTCTTTAATAATAAAATTGTAAACATTAGGCATAAAATTGAGGTTTTGAAACCGGACAATTTAATTGATGCAGATGTTAAACTAACCATGTCTGATCGGAATCTAGAACACTTTACTCCCCTTGAAGAGAATGAATTAATTTCACTCATCTTTTCTGCAAATTCATCAACCTGTATATTAGATCCCATACCAACACATTTTCTCAAACACATAGTTCCAGAAGTAACAGAACCCCTGTTGAAAATAATTCATTCTTTTGGGTATGTTCCAAAATATGCTCAAATCTACAAAGAAATAGGAATTAAGGGAACAGACCTCTCCTGGCTCAGATCCTATTTGACTCATGGTTATCAGTATGTAGATTTAAATGGTGATTATTCTGCATGTTCTCTAGTGGAGCCTACATGAGCTTCAAATGATGCTCTTCGTGGTCAAAAGTTTTGAGAATGACACAAATTTTAGTTTTCACAAAGTTTGCTGCTAAACTGCTTTTTCGATCTTTGTTTCAGTTGTTTCTGTGATGTACTGAAATATAATTACGAGCACTTCATACGTTTCAAAGGCTTTTATCCACGATTACATGACATTTATGCAAAGAATCAGTATTTGCAGTGTTGGCGCTTCTTTTTCAGGACCTCTGCAATTCGACTGGGCTGCTCTCAATCAACTTCTGGGCCAAATCCTGACTGATAGCAACCCATTCTTTCATAATCACTGAGTCACGGACTAGTGGCTTTTTTGTTTTGTCCACCCTACTTCTTGAGGATCGACCATGTCTCAATGGATTAATTCAGAGTTTCGGTACAAGGACCCAAATTCAAACGCTTTATCCGAGCCACTTAGTTCACTCTCTTTTTGGTGCCCACCGCTGGAAAATGCATTGTTCTTCACCAACCGTTGTTGGATTGTTGGAAGAAGTTGCTGTTGAGGGTGTCGGTACCATTCTTTATTCATGGCTGTGTTTTTGGGCAGAATTGTGAGTGAGCCCACTCCCTTGGATGAGAAGCAACGCCACACATGAATGGCCTCAGGATGCTTTACTGTTGGCATGACACAGGACTGATGGTGGCGTCACCTTTTCTTCTCCGGACAAGCCTTTTTTGGCCCAAACAATCGGAAAGAGGCTTCATCCGAGAATATGACTTTGCCCCATTCCTCAGCAGTCCATTCGCCATACTTTTTGCAGAAAATCAATCTGTTCCTGATGGTTTTTTTTGGAGAGAAGTGGCTTCTTTGCTGCCCTTCTTGACACCAGGCGGGACTATGTAATTCATCTGATCACTCTTCATAACATTCTGGAGTATATGCAAATTGCTATTATAAAAACTTAAGCAGCAACTTTTCCACGACTGTATAATCACACCGAAGTCTTTTACTGTTGCAGGATTAAGGAGAAGGAGGTTAATTAGCATCCAGTCTCTTATATCCTTTACACATTGTTCAACTTTAGCAAGCTGGTTTTTCTCATCTGGTTTTGCTGAGACGTATAACTGTGTGTCGTCAGCATAACAATGAAAACTAATACCATTACGGTATTATGTTGCCCAAAGGAAGCATGTAAAGGGAAAAAAGCACTGGGCCTAAAACCGAACCCTGTGGAACACCAAATTCCATACAAACTTAAATAATTCTTTTGATTGTGTAAAGCTGCTTGGCGACAATGACAATTGTTAAAAGTGCTATACAAATAAAATTGAATTGAATTGAATTGATTTAGCACCCCTTTTCAAGAACTGTTATGGACCATTAGTCCATATGGTGAGTTCGCATGTCACACCTGCAGAGTCCCCTACGACAGTGAAGATTCTTTCTACAACCTCCACACAGAAACATGCCATTTCAGGACAGGTTTGAAAAGTGACACTATGGATCTTCACCAAAAAGAGAATACAGAGGAACCTGTACGTTATGCAAGTGTCCCACAAGATGATAAATATTTTAAAATAAATTTTTACTTGAAAAATGAGCAGGTCTTGGTTTACAAGTACCAATTATCATGTATCATGCATGCACTTCTTCTTTTGGTGCAGAGCGTCACGTGATCACAACTCAGCCAATGTATTTTCTCTCTCTTGCCCTGTGGAATTGTGGGTAATCGTCTGTCTTAGTGTGCGTCCCTCACTGGTATAATCAACATCCGTGCACGCGTGTACTGTTTACTATAACACTGTGACTACGTGTGCCTGTAAAGCATCTTTTATTTTGTGTTTGTACAGTGCGCATGTAATGTTTATTATAACGTGTGTGCACGTGTACTGTTTATTATAACACGTGTGTGCGTGTGTGTAAAGCAGAACGAGTCTCATTAAAAAGGTTAAATATCCATTTTCTCTCTCTCTCTCTTCAGTGTGTGTGTGTGTGTGTGTCATTGGACACCGCGCCACCTTCCTTCTCCTCACACCTTCACACACACCCCTCCTCCCCTTGCCATCACACACACACACACACACACACACACACACACACACACACACACAGGTTAATTTGTTTTATTTTTACTTTACAGCAGTGAGTCCGTTGTGTGTGCGCGTTCTCGGGTGTCAGAGATGTTTCTTGTTAATTTTGCAGACGAGGCAGTGTTTCCATTAGTGTGTGTGTGAAAGTCGTCCTGCGCAGTAGTCCTCCCCTCTCTCAAATAAGAGAGGAGGAAGGGTTACTGTGTACGACAAGAGGAGGCAGAGGGTGTAATTCTGCCTCTCCTCTTACTTTAGCTTCACACACACACGGCAACACACACATACACAGCGTGTGTATAGAAACACTAATGGAAACGCTTATCTGTTGAGATTTATTTGTACTTTTTTTCAAAGTAAAAGATAAAGTGCAGGTTAATTTGTTTTATATATTTTTTTTTCATTATTTTTTATGTATTTATTTATTTGGGTTGTGGAACAAATAATCTGAGTTTTCACTATTTCTTATGGGGAAATTGTTTTACGAGTGATTATACGCGCATACTTCTGGAACGAATTATACTCGCAATCCAAGGTTCCACTGTATATTCAACACACTTCCCAACTTAACCCCTACAACAAAAGAAAGAGTAAACCCAGATCCTGTAGTAAATAAAAATGGTAAGGAGTTACTGCAGCTCTGTCGTGGCCTGGGCCTGCACATGCTTAACGGTAAGATCAGAGGAGACTCCTTAGCTCAGGTCTTGGGTCGAGGGTAGTCGACTACGCTGTCACTGACATGGACCCCTCCTGTACAAGTGCCTTCACTGTCAGGCCACAGCTACCCTTATCAGACCTGTTATACAACTTCTGCTCTCCGTTATCACCCAGATGAGGATGGGTTCCCTGTTGAGTCTGGTTCCTCTCAAGGTTTCTTCCTATTGCCATCTCAGGGAGTTTTTCCTTGCCACTGTCGCCGTCACCCTTGGCTTGCTCATCAGGGAAAATCTCATTATCTAGACACATTTTTCTTACACATATATACATTTCCATAAGTCTTCTTTTCATTTTCTTTTCATTTCTGTGAAGCTGCTATGAGACAATGACCATTGTTAAAAGCGCTATAGAAATAAAATTGAATTGAATTGAACCTGCCAAATTAATGTGTTCTTAAAAAGAATCCAGCAGCCAATTAACACGAGAGAAAACTACAAACTACTGAGTCTCTAACAGTGTGTCTGAACTTTCGAACGCAATGAGTTCTACAGAAGTAACTAATCTCATTAACACCTTCCTAACAACTGAGTTCCAACCCAATCAAACCAGTGTAAACCTCGCAGTAGAGCAAAAATTTACCACATATCAGCAACTAAAGCTAATCTGTGTAAAACAAACAATAGAGATCCAACACTGAAAAACGGTTTGACGGGGAGTGTGAGTCTGCAAGAAAACAGCTCAGACAGCGATCCAACCAAAAACACCCACTACCACAAAACACTGAACTCAGAGAAAAATACTGTGAAACACTGAAGAACTACAAACAGATACTTTATGAGAAAAAATAACAGCTCTACCTTCAGGCACTAAGAGAAATTGCAGAATCTATCAATGAAAACCAGTTCTGGGAAAAATAGAACAGCCTAAACCCGACACACACACACACACACACACACACACACACACACACACACAGAACGCATCAGTAAAAGATCCAAGACTATGTACAACCTTTTTAAATAAATCTCCCCACAAAGTCTTACAACAAATCAAAAAGTAATCCAAAATAAACTAGAAAATTTAGAAACCATCATAAAAAATAAGCAAAACCCGTTTGTTTACCAAATGACACTAGACGATTTGGTGTGAGCAGTAATCTGGGGAAGTTCTGCTGTATCATCAACGTCCAGATCCAGGCCTTCCTTAGAGCACAGCGTTCTGTGTCAGATCGGCTTTTTACCAAACCATCGCACCACTGATCATATTTACATCCTACACACCATAATCAACCAACATGTTCACCAAAAAAAACAATACGAACATTTTTGCATGTTTTGTAGACTTTAAAAAAGCATTTGATTCAATTTCGCACACGTGATTATTCTATCAGGTTTTAAAAATTGGTGTAGGGGGTAAAGTATGACATCATCAAGTCCATCTATCTGAACAACAAATGCAGCATAAAACTTGGCAACAAAAGGACAGAATACTACAGTACAGGGGCGTGATGTGAGACAGGGTGTGGGGTGAGACAGGGTGTGGGGTGAGACAGGGCGTGTAAGAGACAGGGATGGGGTGAGACAGGGCGCGGTGAGACAGGGCAATTAAGAGATAGGGTGGGGTGAGACAGGGTGTGGGGTGAGACAGGGTGTGGGGTGAGACAGGGTGTGGGGTGAGACAGGGCGTGGGGTGAGACAGGGTGTGGGGTGAGACAGGGCATGGGGTGAGACAGGACACGGGGTGAGACAGGACACGGGGTGAAACAGGGCGTGGGGTGAGACAGGGCGTGGGGTGAGACAGGGCGTGGGGTGAGACAGGGCGTGGGGTGAGACAGGGCGCGGGGTGACACAGGGTGCGGGGTGAGACAGGGTGTGGGGTGAGACAGGGTGTGGGGTGAGACAGGGTGTGGGGTGAGACAGGGCGCTGGGTGAGACAGGGCGTGGGATGAGACAGGGCGCGGGGTGAAACAGGTTGTGGGGTGAGACAGGGTGTGGGGTGAGACAGGGCGCGGGGTGAGACAGGGTGTGGGGTGAGACAGGGCTGCAGCTTGAGTCCAACTTGCATTCAACAGTTTCTTCATTCCTTCCCTTACTTTCCGTCCTCCCTCCTTTAACCCTTTCCTTCCCCATTTTTCCTAAATAAATGACCCTTTATCCCGTAAGACCTCGCCTCGTGTCTGTGCTTTATGGTGCTGCCCGTGCAACATATAGTCGAAGCCGTTACATCGGATAGTTGGTATGTTTGTTTGTATATGTTATATATTTTTTATTATTATTTACTTTTATTTATTTATTTGGGTTTTATTTTGTTTGTGTGTACCTAATACGATATTCTTTCATATCCAATATGTTTATAACGTTTATATAGGTTTATACATTCAGATTGCTGTTATTTATAATGTAATTAATGATTTATAATTCCTTTGGCAACAAAGTAATATTTTTGTTAACATCAAGCCAATAAAGCTCTTCTGAACTGAATTAGTCTGCTCACAACTATGCTGGGCTTCTTGCAGTATTACTGTAGGTATGTTGTATTATTGCTGCTGTCATTAATCATCATGTACTAAGACCTTACCTGAGAGAAATGCTGACACTCCTAATTGACATGATAGTTACTGTACACTCCATTCATGCTAGTTTCGTGCTGTGATACTTGTCTTATGGAAATGCTATGGTAGTAGCTGGGACAAAGCCTGTTACTTCCATAAAGCATTCTCTGCAACCTCAGGAATGATCTGATGCATGACAATGAAATGGCTCTTACCTATTTCAAAGCTGCCATCAATGATGCCTATTAAGTAACTGGGGATGTCAAAGCGGCGCTCCAGCTGAGTTATTGTGCTTTTCATATAGCTCCCAGATAAGGCCTTTGAAAAGTATGCGAAGGACAAGGCTACAAGGAACATCTGGAATGAAAAAGACATAGGTTTATCATTTTAATCACTTTCTTATAACCTATTATAGTGCTACTCTAAATGCGGAATATGAATTATGAATAATTTGGAGATGTCATAAACCTTTTAATTTAACTATTTAAGTCATTGTACATGACTGTGAGTGACTGCAGGCTTAAGCACAGGTTCTGGTGGGACAGGGTAACATTAACATATTTTTTCTTTTTCTCAGCCTTGCATGAGGAAACGGGTACAGTGGAACCTTGGATTAAGAACATAATTTGTATATCAAAACAAATTTCCCCATAAGAAATAATGGAAACTCAAATGATTCGTTCCACAGCTAAAAAAGATAAACACATAAAAAATAATTCATACAAAATATAAAGTAAAAATAAAACAAATTAACCTGCACTTTACCTTTAAAAAAAGTAAAAATGAATCCCGACAGATAAATGTTTCCGTTTGTGCGTGCAGGCGCTGTGTGTATGTGTGTGTGTGTGTGTGTGTGTGTGTGTGTGTGTGTGAAGCTAAAGTAAGAGGAGAAGAGGAATGAGCCCCTCCCCTCTCCCTCTTCTCATCTTACACAGTAACCCACACGCACACACACAATGGAAACACTGTTTTATCAAGAAAATTAACAAGAAATCTCTCTAACGACTCTCGACCGAGTGCAGACGAATGGAATCACTGCTGTAAAGTCAAAATAAAACAGATTAACCTCCACTTTACCTTTGAAAAGATCTCGAGCAGGGGAAACGATAACCCACAATTCCGCAGCGTAAGGGAGAGAAAACCATCGCAATCCGAGGTTCCACTGTATATTAATTTATATTTCTGATATGGATATAATAAACTTGATGGGGTGCCTTTCCCTTTCGCAACCTTTTCTATATAAATGATGATGACTTGATGATTGCAGTTTCAATTTCTGATCACTAGGTGCATGAATAACTAGAAGCTACACTAAGTGGGGAGGCATCACACTGACCCATTATTACATAACATCCAGGGTTAGAAAAGAAATCAGTGGCTAATATCTGTCACATGGCAACTTAAATAAGGTAATTAGTATTTCAATTGAATTTAGAATATATGGAAATGTAAACAAGAACTTTATGACTTAATAACATTTGTTGGATGGCAGATATACTGTAAATGACAGGCCCTACGGCTGAGCCTCACGATCACAGCTCAACATGGGTACATAAAAGACAATGCCGTAGACATATATGCGCACTCCAAGTTAGAGATAATGCCTCTAGTTATTCTGTTTAATTGTTTAAAGGTTTTTAAAAGTTGAGGCTTTGGGTAGATTCTTGTTGTTGTAAAAACAACCAAAGCTAGCCACTTCCTTCCCTCCTATCACAAGCACTGGAGCACATGTCTAGAGTACCATGGAGCTATGGTATCTTCATCCACCAATTCAGTAATACATCATACAGATCACAGGATGGAATGTTGCCTGTGAAGCAATTTTGACTTTGCCTTATCTGCTGTTGTGCCACAGTGCAATCTATTTTACTATCAATCTTATCTAGCAGCCAACAGAATCTGTGCAATAAAAGTGATCTCTAAACTGTAAGAAAGGTTTATCTACAGCATGAATGCTATAGTTCTTTAATCTTTCTGTAAATCTATATTGGAAAATCATTCTGATCTGAATAAAGAGACCAGTTCAGAAAAGCCATTAACTCCTTATGTACAGTGAGGTCAGTGAGAGTCATCTTGTGAGACTTTATGCTGAGACTTCAACGTCTACAGAGGTACTGTACAATATTGTACGGCTATGGTTTCAATAAGCTTACCACATAACATTTATTCCCATTAATTAACATTAATTCATTAATTTGTAAGATCTCGTACTGATGATGGGATAGTCGGGCCACTGGGTAAAGCCTTCTCCATCAAATCCCAAAGATTCTCAATGGGGTTAAGGTCCATATGCTGTAGTAGCAAATCCATGGGGGAAAATTATGTCTCGTGCTCCCTGAACCACTCTTTCACATTCTGAACCCAAGGAATCGTGGTATTTTCATTTGGGAATATGGCCATGCTGTTATGGAAAAAAAATGTTGACGGAAAAACCTGGTCATTTAGAACCTTTAGCTTGTTATTATTTCCACATACTGTACATGTAACATTGCTGAAACTACAGTAGACTTGACCAACAGAAGCAACCCCAGATCATAACACTGCCTCCAGAGGCTTGTTTTCCCAAAACAGTCCAGTCTTTATGCGCCCGAGCAAACTGACACCTTGTTTGCTGTTTAGTCTCACTGATAAGTGGTTTTCTTAAGGCTACACAAATGGTTAGTCCCAATCGCTTGAGTTCTCCTCCAAACATCGCAATGCTTACTTTCACTCTTAAACTCCGTGTCTCTCTCAGTAGCTCTACTCAATACTCAGTGTCAGGTCAGGTTATACAATACCTGCTACTGGTAACATTTAACCCATGCAGAGAAGGGAAACTCTGTTCAAATCCTCCAGTGCCTTGTGGCAACATCCTTTTATAGAGAAAGGTAACATCTGCACAAGACAAGGAAAAATCAAGAACACGTAACAAAGACAGAGGTCATCAACAATGAGCTACTGAGATTGCAGGTAGACATAACGGTCTCAGGATCATTGAAAGAGAATGATTACACATTTTTCTGTCAGAGAAAGAGCGCTGAAGAACACGAGAGAACTCATGTCGCAGGTTTTGCAGTCAGCTTGCTGAAGATGGTTGAACTAGGCCACAAGAGATCACAACACCTGCTGACTGTCCACTTCCATACCTCTGATGGCCCAGTCACTCTCATCAGCGCCTACGTCCCAACTTTGTCCACACCCGAGGCTAAAAATGAACTTTACACCAACCTCAGTGATGTCATCAAGAACACCCACAGCAGCAACCATCTCATCCTCTTTGGAGACTTGAGTGGGTGCTGACCATGACTCCTGGTCTTCTTGCTTGGGTCCCTTTGGAGTTGACAAGATCAACGTGAAACAGGTAGGTGCCTCTATGTGACCAACTTCTTCTTCCAGATGAAGCAACAACACAAAGTGTTGACCTTGCTCCAAGCACTGGCACCAACTCAACATGGTCATCATCAGACGTACAAGCCCCAAACATGTGCTTCTTACTTGCTCATACTACAACGCAGACTGCGACACCGTTCATTCACTGGTATGCTGCAAGATCAGACTGCAACCAAAAAAATTCCATCACTGTTAAACAAGAGGGGAAGCCAGACTTTGAAACCATTAAGATGCAATATCCAGAGAAGGTTGAGGAATTGGCAAAGTCCCTCAAAGACTTTGCTCTGTCTGCAGACTACCCACATAACACTGCTTCTGAATGATGGAACTACCTGCAGAAGACCATTCAAAAATCACCTTATGCTACCTTTGCTAACAAATTCTAGTATGAACTCAATTGTGAGATCCACAATGGAAAGGATCCAACACCCATAGTATTGAAACCCCATGGTAGGAAGCTCACTGTTAGAGGAGCCCATGCTTGCGCGACACGTAAAACAACTGGACATAAGGGTCAAAAGGTGCAGTGATTAACCTGATCTAAGCTAATGAAGTTATCCAGGTGATGTTCACCATCATTAGGAGGTTGATTGGGTGAACACAATCAGAATGAGCTTTGTGCCTCTTTCTACAACAAGCCGTAGACTCATTTTTTCTCATCTGCAGTGGGAATCAGGTACACTACTTTAGCATTTATATTTGAATATAAAAAAAGTATGAATATATTTCCTTCACAGAGAGGATAACTAGACTGTTAATTGTGTGTAAGCATGGCCTTGTGTTCACAAAAAGGTTCAGTATTATCAACTGAGAGCTGTTTGAGTACGACTGGTTTCCAGTCATTGGTACCCATGTGGTCAAGAGTCTGAAACCCTTCTTTGTTCACGAGATTAAGCACTTCACAACAGGATTCCTCCACAAACCAAAGCTAAATCTTGTTTTGATTTAGTGACGTCAATAGCCACCATGACCGAAAGCAAATAAAACACACCCCCAGAGTCCAATACACTCAGTGATTTGTTGTGTTTGTATTGTTCTAGAGAAAAGCTCGCCACAGAAACTTTGCCTTACTTTTAGGCCAGGACAGCTTGAGCACTGCCTGCTCATTCTAATCCCATTTTCTGGTGACCAAGTGGCTTTTCTTGGTGGGTCCACCCTCCTCAGGAATGTTACATTTCCTCCAGTGAGATTTCTTGCCATTGATGCACACGTCGCTGCAGAAACACAACAGAACCAACCAAATGTTATATATAAAGATACTTCCTGATGCTTGCAAATGTCTTTATAATATTCATATACAAATCTTTATTAATTAAGAACCTTCTGTCTTTTTCTTTTAGTTCATAAACGTGCATAAAGGGAGTTGACACTGGCATACTTTTTTTTTTTTTTTACTTCCTTTAAGGTATAGTTAAAAAAGTTTATTTTCAAGTAAACAAATAGTTTTATTAATATCCACATACAGGGGGGTGAAAATTAATTAGGCAATAAAAATGGTAATAAAGTCCATATTTCTTATACAAACTTATCGAAAAACAAATTGTACCAAAATGTCCAAGTCCTCCAGTGTGCTCCAAGACTTTGTCATGTAACATCTCCTCCTTTTGCGTAGCCTCACAGGAAAAAATCACATGGCGTGAGATCTGGACTTTGAGATTCTTGGAGGCCATTCATGAGGTCTGTGTCGTCCCAGCCAACATCCTGGCAAATACTGGAGGACACGCTGGAGAATTTGGAGGCACGGAATCAGGAGATTCTCAGCAATATCCCAAATGACTTCCTTCAAAAGACTCTGCATTTCACCCCTGGCTGTTTAAGGAAACTGGTTGATGCCTCCGGTGCCTATGTTGAAATTTAAAGATTTGCTTTCATTTTCCTATGTAATAAAGTACATGTACAATGTGTTTCAGTTAATTTGTATTAGAAATATGGACTTTATTACCAATTTTTAAAGCCTAGTTACTTTTCACCACCCTGTAGATTACTAGTTTGGCATACCGCTCTTTCAAAACAATTCACCACTTGTTGGCTAAAAGGGCACTGGCCACGTGCCCAGGGCATGCGAACGCTTACAAAACTGCTGTGTCTTATTAATTAAAATCACACAGAAAGTTTTTATTGAATTAAAATATGTTTTTTTTTTTTACATATTATATAAGTGTCTTATATCATTTTATATATTTAACTATCCAAGAAAACCATCCAGAAGTAAAACAAACAAACAAACAAACAAACAAACAAACAAACAAACAATTGGATAATTTACATTGGAATACATAGAGTCATATACTCAACTCCAAAGGCACATTTAAACATTTCTAATAGCAGCAGGAGTATAAGACTCAAAAACAAGGATGTTTCTGTCCTACGCTGGTCCTGGCCAATAACGCAGATTACGTCCTCAGTATTATGACAGGTCATGCAGTGTGCCCATATCTGACCAAGCAAAACCAACATGTGGAGAAGGTTAGCTTAAATGTAGAGTGTGTTGCATGTGTTGCATAAAAAATTTTCTTACGTTGTCTTAATTTTTTCTGTGAATATAGATTTATATAAATATAAATACAGACACTTACAAAGAGTAATAACTAGATAGATAGATAGATAGATAGATAGATAGATAGATACTGTTGAGTGCCTTGCAAAAGTATTCATATCCCTTGAACATTTCCACATTTTGTCATGTTACAATCACATATGTAAATGTATTTTATTGGGATTTTATGTGATCGACCAAGTGGGACATAATTGTGGAGTGGAAGAGAAATGACAAGTAGTTTTCTGACCAGCTTCCATGTCCCTGCTAAAGAAATGCATCCTCTGTGCTGCCACCACCATGCACAGTGGTACTTGTCACCACACATACTGGATTGTTTTACATTTAAGCCAAAATGTTCTGACCAGAGCACCTTCTGTCACATGTTTGTGGAGTCCCACACATGGCTTGTCGCAAAACCGGGACTTCTTATGGCTTTCTTTCAGCAATGGCTTTTTTCTTGTCACCCCTCCATAGAAGTCAGATTAGTGGAGTGCACAACTACATACAGTAATAGCTGTCCTGTGGACAGAATCTCGGATCTGAACTGTGGATCTCTGCAGCTCCTCCGCGGGCCTCTTGGCTGCTCTCCGTGTGTGTCGGTCTATCGCATAAAATCCCAATAAAACCGATATTTACATAGATAGATGGACAGATAGATAGATTGTGGCTCGAAAGCTTAAAGCTCTGGGTTACTGGTTGGAACGATGGAGGTTCAAACCCAAAGATAGCCGAGGTGCATCTGTACCCCTATCTGCTCCAGGGGGCGCTGTATCCTGCCTGGGAATGTGACGAAAACAGACTCGCTGTGCCGTAGCGTCCATGTGACACATAACTGGATCTTAATCTGAAAGCTTTAGCTACACAAGAACAAGGGAGATCCGCTCCCTGCTGCTGTAGGAGTCACGCGCTCAGGTGGACGTGGCACTGGTCCGAGCGCGCGCAATCACACCTGTCTCATGAGCAGCACGGGTGCACTAGCACGCACACACACACACACACACACACACACACGCTTACCTTACGCGCACACATATGCACACACATACATACACACATACACACACACTTACTTTACGCACACACACACGCACACACACGCCCACGCACACATATGCACACACACACACACACACACACACACACACATACACACACACTTACTTTACGCACACACACACACGCCCACGCACATATTGTATGCACACACAAACACATATAGTCTCACACACACACACGCACACTTTACGCGCACCTGGTCCGCTCTGCGTGTCCTCCGGAGCGCGCGGGTTTATAATCCGCACAAACATCAAACGCATCATTAATGAGTTACATTAATTACAGCAACACGCGGATACACACGAAAAATCACATACTCACACAGTCTGAGCGCTTTAAAGCCCGATCCTCTGCGGTGTGTTATATAACACACTGGTGTAGATCTGGAGAATGAGACACACAAACACACACACACACACGCACACACACACACACACACGCACACACACACGCACACAGTAGATCCCGCGGGACCGAAGGACACACTTCTCATAAGGTTATATGAAAGGCTTGTACTCCGAGTCCCACACACACACACACACACAGACGCACGCGCGCGCGGTTCTCCTCTAGCCCTCCTGAGGAAGACTTCCCACAGGAAGAAGACTTCTCCAGGTCATGGAGACGCTCGAGGAGAGGATTCTCCTCGAGCGTCTCCATGACCTGGCTGGACACGTGACTCCTCTGCTCTTCTGGAGATGATGTTCAGCTCAGCCACAGAATCCTGGTGTGAAGAATCTCAGTTCAGATGCAGCTTGTAGAAAGAAAACAACAACAACAACAACAACGTCTGACAACAACGCGGAGCTTCACCAGGGGACAGCAGGTTGTGTCCGAGCCTTCAGCAGGAGTAAACACGCAGCTGTCCAACTTCTCCAAGCAGCAGCGCGCGCTTCAGTCCTGTCACTCACCGAGCACGTGGCCCACTGCCTCTGTCCAAATAAACTCAAACATCACATCAGCCAGATGTGGCGTATGGAAGTTAATATTTTACTTTGCATATTTCAGTTCACAATAATATAATATAATATATAATATAATATAATATAATATAATATAATATAATAATCTATTACTTTATTATCTTAATTAATAACACTTAATTAATTAAATAATAATTTTTAAAACTGCATGTTTAGGAGGTTATCTTTGTGTAATATTAAAATCTGTTTGATGATCTCAATAATTTAAGGAAGGGAAAAACTAGGGAGCAAATATCCTCATATTACAATGCATTTTGTTTTGGATGTGTCCCAGTACCTGAATATAATGTGGTTGGTCATTTGGGGGAGAAACGCAAGTTATAATTTATAGTTAACTACTATTATATTATATTATATTATATTATATTATATTATATCATTATAGTTAATTAATTATATTACTATAGTTAATATTTTTTATTCTTTTGACCCTCATTTGCATAGTTCAGAGCCCAATTAATCAGAATATCATTTAATCATAGATAATATAACCATGTCCGCTCTGGTTTGCTCATTAGGGACACACTGTGTTCACTCCGTCCAGCATTTACTCAGCCTCAAGCCCTGAATCTCCTGGCATAGGCTCCAGGCATCCTGTGACCCTGTATAGGTTATTCTCTGTATATAGAATATAGTGCTGTGTGTGTGTGTGTGTGTGTGTGTGTGTGTGTGTGTGTGTTTGTGTGTGTGTATGAGAGAGAGAGAGAGAGAGAGAGAGAGTATTACATTCACATGAGGTTCATGAGGGATTTATCAGAAGAGCAGGCAGCAGTGGCATTAACAAACTGCTGATCACAAACAAGTGATATTTCTGTGTCAACTTTCAAGACTACAGCTAAAGTTAACATGATAATAAACAATAGTCAAAAATCCTAAAATGTAATATAAATATTATTAATAATGTTTATTTTGTTATTTTACTTTATTACACATTGACTGGCCACTTTATTAGGAACACCGGCACATTCATACAGTTATCCAGTCAGTCAACCATGTGGCAGCAGCACAATGCAAAAACAAACAAACAAACAAGAAATATTAATAATAATAATAATAATAATAATACTGGTTTAAGTTAATATTTACATCTAAAATCAGAATGAAGTAAAAGTGACTAATGGTCTCATACTCATGTTGTATCTGGCTAGAGGATTTCAGATACTGCTAATCTTCACATACGACAGTGTTTACACAGAATAGTGCAAAAAAATACAAATAAAATAAAAACACAATGTGGGCTAACAGTTTTGCGTAAATGCAAATGCCTTGGTGATGAGAGAATTCAGAGGGAAAATATGTCTGATAGGTTTGAGTTGGCAGGAAGGACATGATAACCCAAGGAAGAAAGACACCTTGTTCAACTTTCTTTTGATGCAAACTTGATCTTGATCTGAATGTTGCTGCAGAGGAAATCACATTCTTTGTAGACACTGGAGTCACGTACCCTGTAATCCGTCAAGGCCAATTACCAAATGTCACATTTCTAAGTCTCAGTTGCTGCACTGGGTGTATCTGAGCTCCCTCACACTGAACTCTATAGAATCAGATCAGCTGCCATATTACAAGGTGTTAAACGGTAATACTTTTTTTTTTTTTTTTCTGATTTATCGATTGTGCAAATGAAATTTGCCTTTTTTTCTGCCAGTTGGTTTGGATGCCAATCTGTTACCAGTTCGGTTTTATGCAATTATTCCCCAAAGTAGAAATGATTATGTCAACTCTTGTGACATCATGGACTCTTACTGAAAACGACGGATGCTGTGTCTGCTGCTCTCTTGCAGTTTCACAGTGTGTTTTATTGGGGTGGTGGTGGGGGAGCTGCTATGTGCGGTTGAACATTTTTGATATAGTGTTCAGTTTGCATGGAATAACAGAAAGTCCACTAGTCATTCTTTTACAACCCAACCAACCAAAGCGTCCAATTTGATGACATCACCTGATGATCTTTACAGAACTAATACCATGTTGAAGTTTCAGCTATTGTTTATTTTAGGGTGGATTAGATTTCCCAGGTATTTGGTTTACTAATAATGCACTGATGAGTGAGTGGCGGTGATGGAAATCAGATACATGCCTCGAGACCAATGTCTCGGTTTAGGGTTTAGGGTTGGGCACATTCTCCTCATGACACCCACAGCAGTTTGTGTTATGGAGAGAGAATCTCTCATTACTGTAGAGTACTGCAATACACAGCAAGATGTGACATTTTAAGATGTTGTTTCTGCTATAAAACTAAGCAAATGTAAGAGGAACCAATACAGATCCAGATGGGTCCAGAAGACTACTGAACAAGGAATGGATGTGGGAGACGTGAGACATGCAAACTCCATGCACACAGAGCCAATCAAACTCCAGCTCTGGAGGTGCAGGGCAACAGTGCTAACCACTATGCCATCGTGCCACCTGGACGTGTACAGTGTAAAGTATAAACTTGCATTATGATGGAGAAGATCTGAGGTCATGGTGTTGGGAGGCTCAGTCTTCATAGGATTAAATATTAATATAAAGGAACAGTTGGATTAAGAAAATCTTGAGAAGAATTTCCTCTACACTTGAAAGGTGCACGATCTCTCGTCTTGACAAGCTGGGCACACGCGTATGAACTGATTTCATTCCTAGTAGTTTACAATACTATTCAAACGTTTGGACTCACAAATGAACATGTGTATGACAGAAGCATATTATCTTCCATTTTTAATCTGCTTGTTTGTCTGGATCCATTAGTGTGTTTGATTCTGATCTCAAATTGACCAGAAAAAAAAAAAAGGGGGTTTCTTTCTGTTTGAATTACTCGTGGCATCTTAGACGTTTGGAGGGAACGACTGAATTCAGTACATTCTTGGTCTGAGAGCAAACACACATTAGCTCACACATTAGCGCAATTACCATAAGAAGATTTGACACAGACACAAGAATGTAAGTCCAGTTTGTACAACGGGGAGATTTCACAGGGAGATTAAATGCTTGTATTGTTTCCCCATCAGAATCCAAATTACTCACCAAGTGGCATCGAGGTCACATGGTGAATCCGGGAAAATTATGTAAATCAAAATGGATATAGGTGGAGCACAACTGATTTTCCAACTTAATCTCCTTAAACCATGGAGAGAGCTGGTGCCTCCTGGTGCCTCCTGGCTTTGGCAGTGTTGTTGTTGGAGAGGTAGTAGGTTCGACCAGAGGTGGATCTACAAATGAGCCTTGTGAAGACCTTTCCCTGTCAAAAATCACAGAGTTTGTTATAGAGGCTTTATAGAGCCAAAAGTGTGTGTGTGTGTGTGTGTGTGTGTACATAGCAGACTGCTGAATAGCAAAGTAAAAGACAAAATAAAAGATTTTAGACTCACCAGGTCTGCTTCAAGATTCCAACAGCACAAACAGTGTTACTCCTGAAAGCCAATGAGTGAGAGATTATTCTTCCTGCTCTTTAACCTCATCCCGACCCTCTCCAGCATCCACCACACTGCAGGAGCTCCTCCAACCCCACACCAAGCAGAGACAATGGCTGCTTTTAAGCTTGCTGCCAGCAGGGAGCGCTCCAGTGGACGATACAACTGTCACTATGGATCACACATCATGGACAGCCTCATGGCCTTCTGTGAGCTGGTTGAGCTTGACGCAGCATTGTTGGGATGGCCAGCACACTGGGCAGCCCACTGACAACATCCTGGAGGATGCTCATTCCAGTGCTTAGAAATGTGATCATGCAACAACTTCAGCTATTCCTGTTCCCTTTGCTTTCACTCGGCAGCTCTGAGACACTTGTCATGTCTGAGAAACACGAGCTGAGAGAGTAAATCAACCTGCTGGTGCTGGAGCAGCTCCTCATGTGGAGTGTAGGGGTAACGTCATCAACTATTGTCACTTGCTGAAGCAACATGATTGGCTGATGATGACCACCCTGAGCCCATGCACTTCCTCATTCTGGATCTTTTCTTTCATAATGAACTCTTCAGCCGGACACCCAGGGGCCAGTTTCATGACCAGACACTTAAACACGCCTTTGATCAAGGAAGATCAATTGATGGTCATCAAATTCATTCTAATGTCGCACTTTCCCACTTTAGGCTTTATCGAATAATGCAGGACACTCAAACTAAAGACGAAGACAGAATTTGCTGAAGATTGACATAACGAGTTTAGGTGTAGCTGAAATACTAAACTGTTTCATGGACATTTGCAAAAAAGTCTACACCAGTGCCATTTCCAGCTGGTAAATTTGCCAGCCGTCTTCTCTCTCTTATTGAGGTCCGCTTTCAAAGAATTTTCCTGGACCTCACTGGGCCACATCGCTTTGTGCTGGTTATACTGGACTATGCAGTGTGACACAGAAGCAGTGCCTCTTAGCAGCCTTCCTGCAAGCACACTTTGTGTTATCCCAAAAGAGATCCTGACTCATGAAGGCCCTCTAGGCACTAACTCTCTGGGTTTGACAAATCCTCAAGCCACCGGCCTTGATCGGTGCCATCAGGAAAGAAACCCTCCATATGTGTGATGTGCTGGCGATTCAGTACATTCAGGTGGTCATGTGACTTCATTTTATCTCCACATAACGTTGCTGAGTCTCGACCTGAGCGACTGAAGCGACCCCAGATCATAACACTGTCTCCAGAGGCTCGTACAGTGGACGCTATGCATGATGGGAGCTTTTGCGATGACTCTTTTTTGCTAGGCAGTTTACATGTACAATTATTTGATTAATAAGACTTATAGAAAACTATAGGATTGTGTTTTCTGCTCAGATTCAGATAAATGTTTAATAATGTATTAGATGCTGTCTGACGGCACAGATGGACAGATGGAAAGTGATCAGTGATCTCCACTTGGAGAGCAGCATAAGACTTTCTGTAAGGCAGAATGTTCTGCAATAGGTTCTGTAGGTCTAAGATATGAAACCTGTACAAGTATGACAATGACAATGTGTTAAAAATGCTTAGGTTTGGTTGTCCAAAGACTTTTAGTCCGTCAAGAACGTTTGACACATAATTCCATGTAAGTCCTACACTGGTCACCTGATTTTGATTAAAAAGCCTCAAAATAAAGTGGACAATTTGCACTCTGATGCCATATTCATTATTTAATTTACACTCCAATATCCTGTGGTAGACCTCTAAAATAATAACTGTGTCCTGACACATTGTACAGTATATACAGTGTAGTTATAGTGTAGACCAAGAGAGAGAGAAAGAGAGACAGAGTGAGAGGTTTGAGGTTTTAAACTCACTTTATTATGTCAAATAAGTATTACAATTTATATACAAATTATTAGTTGATATTGTGTATATACATAGAGAGAGAGAGAGACACAGAGAGAGAGACAGAGGGAGCGACAGAGAGACACAGAGAGAGAGACAGAGAGAGAGAGAGAGAGAGAGAGAGAGAGAGAGAGAGACTTTTGACTTTTAACGTTCCTTTATTTTACAAAAATATTTGTATCCACACTTTTTTTTTTTTTCTTCTAAAGACAAAAAAGATCTGTCAATAAGATAAAAAAATTAGATAAGTTTGCGTGAAACAATACAGACAAACAAAATAAATAAATAAGTTAATCAATTTAAAAAATAAAAAAAACTAATTAAATTATTTATTTATCTACCTAAGAATGAAAGAAAGTGACTAGTTTTTTGTGAATGGAAGAAGAAAAAATAGAACAAATAAATAAGTAAATATGTAGATAAAAGTCAAAAACAATAATAATAATACAGAACTTAGCAAAAAGACTTTGAAATGAAATTGGTAAAAACGATCAATCAGAAACATTAAAAACTAAAAGGTCGAGTGTGTTCGGTGCTGGACTGGTGTACTAGAAGCAATATTTAAAAAATATGAGTTAGTACAGTAATACACATAGTACATAAAACCAGCACCTAAAAAGAGATAAAACACAAGTAAAAAAAGAAAAGAGATAAAAGCGATTACACACTTGTCTTTAAAAATTGAGAATTAAAACCTCCCTGTCTCTGGAGCATAAAACGTCCCCATGTGCCCACATCTGGTCAAACTCTGGTAGTCTGTTGGTCATCTTCAGGAAGGCGAACTCAACTTTTAGCCTCGCTCTGACCAGTGCTGTCAGCATCCTCTCAGCATCGTGTGTGCCCCCACCGCCCTGCATTTTGTTTTTTCTCGTGAGCCAGATGGAGAGTTTTGCCTGGCCCATGATGTAATTTACTAGGGTGACAGTTTTGTCTTTTGGTTTGTACCTTGGCCCGTGTATGTAGAGATTCTCAGTCCACGTCACTCCTAGCTCATTTGTCCAGCTCTTTAGCAGAGAGAACAGCCTTCCCAATCTATTGCACTTTAAAAACAGGTGGTCTACCGTTTCCTCCCTCCCGCAGAAGAGACACTCGGTGCTTCTAGTGGGGTCCATGTGTGCCACGTGTCTGTTCGTGGCCACAGCCCCGTGTACTATCCGCCACTGTAGATCAGCTGTGCGCTTTTCTATGGGCGGTTTGTACAGGGACCTCCAGCGTCCTCGTGGGGACGAGCCTGGCGTCAGCCACTCTGACCATCGTGAGTCCCTTACTCCAGCTAACGAGCCTCTGTGCACGACCTTCACACACGTCCCGTACAGCGCTTTCTTTGAGGCGGCCTCGAAAGTTGTTAAGACAGGTGTCTTGAAAGACAGTATGGCTCCTTCCTCTTGCTGAAGATCTTCAGCTGCTGGGCGTATGATTATTTGCAGGGTAGGCTGCTGGTGCTCTTCAAGGCTTTTCCCCAAAGATTCTCTGAGTTGGGAGGGCAGTGCTGATGTTACCTCTCCCAAAAATCTCTCCATTAGACGATTTGATTTTAGTCCAGTTTGTGAGCACATTTCATCTGCTGTCTTCCACGCCGTTCCATTCCTTAGATCCTTGATCTTAGTGATTGCTGCACTCCGGAAGCGATGTCGAATGAAAGTTGATGACAGCATTCTGGTGTTTATGAGTGGGTTGTGAAATAGCGGCTCCTCATCTGCCCTTTGGAAAGCTTGTGTTTCAGTCCTACTCGTCTTTATTACTGATGACCATGCTTTAGGTACGGACTGATAAAACTGGGTTGTGGCTGATAAATCCATTTCCTTGAGGTTAAGCTCAAACAGGTGTGTATCATAGTTTAGTCCTTCTACTAGATGAAGTAGGGCTTTGGCTACGCCTGTCCATGCCAGTCCTTCGCTGTAAAGGAGCCTCTGTGCAGCCTGCAGTCTGAAGGTTTTTATTCGGCAGGACAGGTCAATCAAGCCCCGCCCCCCTTCTTGCACAGGTAAATACAGCACAGAAGCACGAGTCCAGTGTTGGCCAGTCCAGAAGAAATTCACCAACTTCCTCTGCACATCCCTGATTAATGTCTCAGGGGGCTCAAGGACAGTGAGGCGGTGCCAGAGCATGGAGGCGATCAGATTGTTGACAACCAGTACTCTCCCCCTGTAGGACAGCTGAGGCAGGACCCAGGTCCATTGAGACAACTTGGCACACACTTTTTCCACTACACCCTCCCAGTTTTTATTTTGTAAATCTTGTGTCCCTAAAAACACCCCAAGGTACTTGAGGCCGATCTTGCCCCATTGGAGACCACCTGGTAAGATTGGGGGTCCTGTGCCCTGCCATTGCCCAATTAAAAAACTCTCACACTTTTCCCAGTTCACACGTGCTGAAGAGGCTCTTGCGTAAATGTTCAGGTTCCTATTCAGAGCCCTAACATCATCTTGATTATTGATAAAAACGGTTACGTCGTCTGCGTACGCTGACAGCACAAGTCTCTCTTGTGACCCACTAACAGGGAAACCCTGTAGCTCGGCTCTTAATTTGTGCAGTAATGGTTCTATTGCGAGACTATAGAGTTGTCCAGACAGTGGGCACCCCTGTCTAATTCCCCGTTTCATTTTAAAAGGACAACTAAGACCACCTCCAATCTTAAGTGTAAAAACCGCTTCAGAGTATAAAAGTTTAATCCAGCATAAAAAATTGTTTCCTATGCCAAAGGATTCAAGAGTCTGGAAAAGATAATCATGGTCAACTCTATCTGAGCCCCCCGCTATATCTAGATCTTTCTGTGTGTTCCGCGTGATTCTTTTTGCTCTGGGCTCTCCAGCCCTCTCCACCTCTCCACATTCACTAGCCCTTTTTTCCTTGTGTGACCCATCATTTAGCTTCCCACGTTTTTTTTTCCTGTCACCTGTTCACTGTCTGTTCGTGCTCCTATCTGCTCACCATCAGTCACAACATTGCTCTCTACCGTGGGTTGGCCCCTATCCTGCCTCTCTGCAGCACCTGACTGCTCCGCACTGGAGCTCGCTCCGTCCGATACCGCTCCACCACCTGTTAGCTCCATGCTGGAGCTCACTCCATCCTGCACCATTACACCACCATCCTGCACCATTGCACCACCATCCTGCACCATTGCACCACCATCCTGCACCATTGCACCACCATCCTGCACCATTACACCACCATCCTGCACCATTACACCACCATCCTGCACCATTACACCACCATCCTGCACCATTACACCACCATCCTGCACCACTGCACCACCAGTCTGCTCCACACTGGAGCTCTCCCCATCCTGCACCACTGCCCTGACCCCACTAGGCCCCGCCTCCTCCCTGACCTGTGCTCTATGTGGGCAGCTGAACTTTTTGTGCCCGATGTCCCCACATTCGAAGCACCTCATGCTCCCAGTGCTGGCGTACAGCATGTATGACTTTCCCTCATGAGTGACTCTGAATGAGATGTCCAGAGTGGACTCGGTCAGGAACATGAGCACTGTACGCCTGAAGGAGACGACGTGCCTCAGCGCGGGGTTTTTACAGTTCAGAGACACCACTCTCATACTGCTCACTATCTTACCGAATCGAGACAGTTCCCTCTCTATATCCTCATCGGGGATAAAAGGGGGAATGTTCGACACAGTGACCTTCATTGTTGTAGCACCCAGCGGAGTAACGGAATAAAGTTCTCCACTTACCGTTATTCCGTTTTCAATCAGCTGATGCACGAGCTCCCTCTCCTTAACAAACACCACCACAGCCTTGTTCATCCGCGACGCGGACACGATGTTCTCACACCCGATACACTCCCCGACGGCCAACAACACCTGCTCCACCGACACCGCGGCGCTCACCTCACAGCGGACCCCGTGACGGAGTGAGAGAGGGCGGGCTGCACCGCTCGGGTGAGCCGCCATCCCTGCACCCCGCCACCAGATCAACATCCCCACACACCAGCGGGTTAAACTAATAACACCGTGTGCGCGGCTGTTTATAGATGTTTAATATATTTAATATATAATTTTTTGTGCTTAGAAAAGTTAGAAAGAAAGTTTCCAAACAAGTTGGAAAACGCTCATCCGCTCTCACACCACGCTCCACACGCTGCTCTCACACCACCTCCCAGCATGCACCAGAGAGAGAGAGAGAGAGAGAGACAAAGAGAGAGAGAGAGAGACACAGAGAGAGAGACAGAGAGAGACAAAGAGAGAGAGAGAGAGACAGAGAGAGAGACACAGAGAGAGAGAGAGAGAGAGAGAGACACACAGAGAGAGACAGAGAGAGAGAGAGAGAGACACACACACACACAGAGAGAGAGACAGAGAGAGAGAGAGAGAGAGAGAGACAAAGACTTGACTTTTAGGTGTCTTTAATTTAGAAAACTTCATAACATTTCCATCTTATTTGAACATGTGAAAGAATTAAGTGAACTTAGATTTTTTAGATATTTAGATAAATAAGCAGCATATACACACATATATATACATACACACATACACACACACACACACACATACATACACACACAAATATAGATGCACATACATAAATACATATATACACCTACACACACATATATGTACACGTATATGTATACATACACATGCACACACACATACACCCACATACACACATGCACATCCATATAATAAAAGTTTTACATTTTCACATGAGTACTCTGAGTTAAAAAAGATGAAAAAGGATATATAGGATAAAACCATCAATAAATAAATAAATAGGCACAAGATAGAAACTATGATGGTTTGATTTCGTTATGGTACATAACATAAAAACACCCATAAGACCGGAAATGATTAATAAATAAATAAAATAGGTCAATAAATAAGTAACTAAAAGGGGTAAAATAAGATGCCTTTGTAGCTCCATATACTGTGCATGTTCTCATAAAACTTCTGCTAAAAGGTTAAAATTAACAGATCGTTCTCTACACAGCATAAAATGTCCCCCTGTCCCCAAACTTTACAGAAGTCCTGCAGCCTATCCGTCATTGTTGCATATGTGAATTCGATTTTTAGTCTAGTTTTTACAAGAGTTTTAAACATGAGCTCTGGGTTCAGAGTGCCATCATTTTTAATTTTGTTTTTTCTTGTAAGCCATGTGGCCAGTTTTGCTTTGCCAATTAAAAAGTTAGTAATACAAATCCTTTCCTTGTCTGCAGCCGAGTATTTCGGGCCAAGAATGTACAGGCTTTCTGTTAGGATTTGATCGAAACTTGCTGTCCATCCTCTCAACGTGTTAAACATTGGCCTTAACCTTTCACACTTTAAAAAGAGGTGGTCTAAAGTTTCCTCCCTCCCACAGAAGGGGCATGTTGTGGCTACGGTGGAGTCGATATGTGCTACGTGTCTGTTTGTGGCCACGGCCCCGTGCACGATCCTCCACTGCAGATCAGCTGTGCGCTTCTCTACAGGGGGTTTGTACAGGGACCTCCAGCTACCTCGTGGGGAAGAGCCCGGTGCCAGCAGATCCGACCACCTCGACTCCTTCACCCCGGCCAGAGAGTTCTGATGGGACACCTTCACACTGACTGTGTACAGGGCACTCTTGGTGGCGTTTTTAAAGTCCGTCAGTTGAGGTATCTTGAAGGACAGTATTCCTCCGTCGGTTTCTGGTTGCTTTGCTGCTGCAAGGATGGAGAGAGAGGGGAAAGGTTGCCAGTCCCCCCCAGAGTCCCGTTCTAATGCCTCCTTAAACTCTGGAGGTAGCGCTAGAATCACCTCTCTCAATATTCCCTGCAGCAGTCGATGAGACTGGATTTTTGTCTCCTCCCTAAGTGTGGTTGGAGTTTTCCATGCTTTACCAGTCCTCAAGTCCCCAAGCTTTGTAATTCCAGCTTTTTGAAGACGCTGTTGTAGGTTCCTTGATGTCAGGATTTTTGCTGGTATCAGTGGGTTACTGAACAGGGGCTCTTGGTTTACGCCGAGGCATGGTTGTTCTCCCGTTCTGCTGCTTCTCAGAAGTGAAGACCACACCTTTAAAACTGTCTGGTAAAACTTTGTTGTTTTTGATGTATTGATTTTATTTAAGTCCATTATGAATAAATGTCTGTCGTATTTTAAATCTTCGATTTTGTGAAGTAGAAGACATGCTATGTGAGTCCATGTTGCCTCATTTTCGTAAAGCAGCCTTTGTGCGGTCTGAAGACGGAAGGTTTTTATTCGGCTTGGTAGGTCGATCAGGCCCTGGCCTCCCTCCTGTATTGGCAGGTAGAGAACTGGTGCCCGTGTCCAGTGCTGCCCATTCCAGAAGAAGTCCACTATCCTTCTCTGAATCTCTCTGACTGTTGTTTCTGGTGGTTCCAGGGCTGTGAACTTATGCCACAGCATCGAGGCAACCAAATTGTTGGCGACCAGTACTCTCCCCCTGTAGGACAGTTGGGGCAGGACCCAAGTCCATTTTGACAACTTTGCACTTACCTTCTCCACCAAGCCCTGCCAGTTTTTCTGCAAGTATTCCTCGTCCCCTAGGTAGACTCCCAGGTATTTAATACCTGTTCTTCCCCATTGCATTTTTTCTGGAAGTTTGGGAACTTGCTTTCCTTCCCACTGACCTGCAATATAGCTTTCACATTTGCCCCAGTTAACACGTGCAGAGGATGCAGCCTGGTACATTCTTAGACTACTGGAGAGGGCATAAATGTCCTCCTGTTTAGTGATAAAAACCAGTATATCATCTGCGTAAGCTGATGCCACTACTTTGTTTGGAATGCCACACTCTGATAACCCACTCATGTTTCTCCTTAGCTGATATAAAAATGGTTCAATCGCCAGGCTGTATAGTTGCCCTGACAGTGGGCACCCTTGTCTGATCCCTCGTTGTATTTTAAAGGGACAACTAAGTCCTCCTCCAACTTTAAGCATGACACAAGCATCTGTGTATAAAAGTTTGATCCATGCTATAAACTTTGTTCCCATCCCAAAAGCATTTAATGTATTAAAAAGATAAGTGTGGTCCACTCTATCAAAGGCTTTTTCTTGGTCTATAGATAAAAACCCAAGGTCATAAGAATTCATTTTACACAAGTCTATCATATCACGTACAGTAAAAATATTGTCCATTATTGTGCGTCCAGGTATGCAATAAGTTTGACTTGTGTGTATTATTTCGCTTATGTATTCTTTTAGTCTGTTTGATAAAACCTTCGATAATATTTTATAGTCTGTACATAAAAGAGCAACAGGTCTCCAGTTCTTTAAAACGCCCAAGTCCCCCTTTTTTGGGAGCAAAGATAAAACCGCCCGTGTGCAGCTTGTAGGTAGTCTTCCATTGTTTATAGACCAGTTAAAAACCTCGTGCAAATCTGCTCCCAACGTTTCCCAAAACTGTTTATAAAATTCGGCTGGGATTCCATCAATGCCCGGTGCTCGTCCGGTGGATAGCTGCTGTACTGCAGTAGTTAGTTCCTGAAGTTCAATGTCCGTGTCTAAGGCCTCCTTTTGCTCCTCTGTTAGCTTTGGTAGTTCCTTTGTTATTTCCTCTCTGTGTTTTGGATCAGTAGGCTCCTCGTTGTATAGGTTCTTGTAATAGTCCACTGCGATGGCTCTCATTTCTTCACGAGATGTAGTTGTGCTTCCATCAGGACGTTCTAAGTACAGCATTTGGTTTTGTCGTCGGGTTTTCCGTTCCAGGTTAAAAAAGTAGGTGGTTGGGGCATCAATGTCTTTGATATTGGAGATCTGTGATTTTATAAGGGCTCCTTTGGCCTGCTCGTGTAGATAAGAGCTTAGTGTCTTCTTTTTTGTTTCTAAGGAGTTCCTTTTTTCCTTTTCATTTTTCTCCAGTACTGCATTCTCTAGGGCTCGTATCTCCCTTTCTAATTCTTCAACTGCACCTTTTTTTATTGCGTTTGTGTGTGCTGTATATTGCTGGCAAAAAGTTTTAATTTGTGCTTTCCCCACCTCCCACCATGTGCCTAAGGATGCGAAGTCCCCTTTTCTTCTTCTCCATTCTTCCCAAAAGATTAAAAATTTAAAACAGAAATGTTGATCTTGAAGAAGTTTTAGATTAAAACGCCAGTAAAATCGAGGTTTTGCTTTGTCAGACAATATAAAATCTATTGTGACCATGTGATGATCTGAAAACCCGCTGGGGTGAATGGAGCTCTTCAAGATTTTGTTTCTGTCCATTTCTGTGATGTAAAATCTGTCCAGTCTTGCAGCACTTATTCTTGTGTCGGTGGTTTTAATCCATGTGTATTGTTTTATTCCCTGGTTCTTTTCTCTCCAGGGATCTACAAGTCTACATGTTTTGATTATGTCACTTAGAACCTCAGCAGATTGAAAGTGTGGTTCTTCTGTGTTCCTATCTGCTGTAAAGTCTAAGGTGCAGTTCCAGTCTCCGCCCATGACTACAATGTGGTTACTACCATGTTGTGTGATTACGTCTCTTATTTTATAAAATGTGTTCACCCTCTCACTTCCTTTATTTGAGGCATAAATGTTCATAAATGAGAAATTAAGCCCTTCGATTTCAGCTTGTACTAGTAGAACACGGCCCTGTTCTACCTCAATGCTTTCAGTGACGTTTGCTTTTACTCTTTTTGAAATTAAGATTGCTACCCCTGCACTGAAATTTGTCCCGTGACTAAAGTAGATTGGGTCTTCCCACTTCATCCCCCATTCTATCACGTTTTCTTTGTCACTATGTGTTTCTTGTAGAAAAGCAACGTCTATATTTTTCTGTTTAATGAGTTCTATGACTACAGCCTGTCTTTTTCTGTCCCTGCCCCCGTTAATGTTTAAAGTACCTACTCTTAGCTTTTCCATGTAAAAGAGAGGTAAGAGGGAAAAAAAGCATGTGAAGACAGCTGTAGACAGAAAGGAAACACCCCTGTGATGTGACTTATTCATTTTTCAAGTTTTTTTCTAAGAGTCTTTCTTTTTTCTCTTTTCGTAGCTTCGTCGCCATTTTCGCCAGGCGAAACCTCTTTTTTTTGCTCAATTGTGCTAAAGTGGTAGTTTTTTGCACTTTTTCTATTGAGACCAGAAATTTGTCTGTATCTGAGAAGTAGTCAGATACTTCTATAGAGTCTCGATATGTTGTATCGAGGAAGTTATTGATTTCTTCTAGTGTGTACATTTCAGTGGTTATGCTGTTCTTCTTTCTCTTCTTTGCAGTAACATTGTTCTCTGCCTTTTCTTCTCCAGACTCATTGTCTTCATCATCCTCATCGTCCATGTCTGTATCTGTTAGCTCCAAATCAGGTTCACCATCCATGCTAGCTTCTTCTGTGGCACTTCTGGGCTTCTCTTGAAACGTTTTTTCATTGTTCTTCTTACTGTCAGGCTTTTCCAGAGTTCTATCTGCATTTTCTTTAGTTGTGTTTATTTCAGTTTTTTTGACATTGCTATTATTTCTTTTTTTCCTTTTATTATCCGTATTACTTACTGCTGGACCCGTTTGTTCTATTTCCACACCATTGTTTTCTGTTGTTACATTCTTACTTTCCACCAGTGCGGCTCCACCTTCATTCCCCTCCATCACATCACTGCTCTGAGTTTCCATCTCAACCCCATCCTCATCTACACTGTGCTCCATCCTTGGAGTCTCACTGACCCCCCCTGCCTGCTCCTCCGCACCATTAATCCCAGCACTACCCTCAGTAACACACACATGTTCACCCTGACTAGGATGAACATATAAATATAGGATTTATATATAGGATTTCTCCCTTTTTTTTTTCCTTTTTTTGTTTTTGTATTTTTATTTTATATATATATTATTTTTTTTTTTAACCCCCCTCCCCTTATACACACACACACATATATATCTATATATATATATATATATATTATATATATATATATATATATATTAGTATACTGTGTTCCACCAAAAGACGAGAAAAAAGAAAAGAAAAAAAGAGTTTAAACAGTCGCTCTCACACTCCATGCACCGCTCTCACACCGACTCCCAGCATGCACCAGAGAGAGAGAGAGAGAGACAGAGAGAGAGAGAGAGAGACAGAGAGAGAGAGAGACAGATAGAGAGAGAGACAGAGAGAGAGACAGAGAGAGAAACAGAGAGAGAGACAGAGAGAGAGAGAGACAGATAGAGAGAGAGAGAGACAGAGAGAGAGACAGAGAGAGAAACAGAGAGAGAGACAGAGAGAGAGAGAGACAGATAGAGAGAGAGAGAGACAGAGAGAGAGACAGAGAGAGAAACAGAGACAGAGAGAGAGAGAGAGAGAGAGAGAGAGAGAGACAGAGAGAGACAGAGAGAGAGAGAGAGAGACAGAGAGAGAGAGAGACAGAGAGAGAAACAGAGACAGAGAGAGAGAGGTTTGAGGTTTTAAACTCACTTTATTATAACAAAATTAAATAAGGGACTATTTTACAATTTATGTACAGTTATAAGCATATACACAGAGAGGGGGGGAGACAGAGAAAGAGAGGAGGAGAGAGAGAGAGAGAGAGAGGGGGGGAGAGATAGAGAGAGAGAGGGGGGAGAGAAAGGAAAGAGTTTTTTTTTTTTTTTTTTTTTTTTTTAACTCACTACATATACACATGCACACACACACACACACTACATATACACACTAGCACATACATACATATACACACACAGACACTCATACACACATACATATACACACACAGACACTCATACACACATACATATACACACAGACACACTCATACACAATATATAGATTCATATATATATATTTTTTTTTTTTTTTGCAGTCATTCATTCTTCTTTATAGTTTTTGGTTTGTTCAGCTTCTGTCCATTTTCTCTTCTTCTTGAGTGTCTGTGGGTTTTTGAGCTTTTTTTTCTGCTAATTTTGCCTTTTTTAGTAGCGTTTTTACTAAGTGTTTCTTTTTTATGTCTGATATCTGTAATTGGTCTAGTTCTTGTAGGTATTTGTTTGCTTGTTCCTGAATGTCCTCTATGTCTTTTTGTGGTTCCCCCTGTGTGTGTGCGGTGCTGCATCCGGCTTCTTCTGTGTCCAGTGTTGTTGTGTTCAGTGTTTGGCTGCGGGTTTTCCGTTTGTTGATTTGTTCTGTAATGTGCGTCTCTTCTCTTTTCCTCCTGGGTTTTACTGTGGTTTTCTCTTTGGGGGTCGGTGCTGGTGTGCAGGTCTGAGGTTCCTGTGCCTCTCCGGTACTGGTGCTGGGGGCGTGGTCAGCGTTGTGGGCGGGGTCAGCGCTGACTACTGTACACGCGCCGGGATGTTTACTCACACTGTGTACAGTAGTGGCGGTGCTGGAGTCAGCGCCGGGTGCGGTGTGTGTCTCTGCGGTGGCGGTGTGTGTGAGACTGACCTTCGGGAGCGCTGACTCGGGCGTGTCGCTGAGGCCCGCGGCGGACTCGGACTCCTCGGTGTTCTCAGGCTGACTGTCCCCGCTTTGCCGCTGCTGCTGTTTCCCGGCTGCGCGGCTCCGTGTGGACAGCTCAGCCTTTTGTGTCCGACGTCCCCGCACTCGAAACACCTCAGCGGCTCCGTGGTGGCGAACACGGTGTAGCTGCCGTCCCCCACTTTGCACTTAAAGTTCACATTCAGTGTCCCTTCCTGGTTATTTAGCACCATTAGTATCTGCCTCCGGAAGGACAGGACGTGCTTCACGCTGGAGCTCTTACACCCGAGCGGGATGGCCCTCATGGGGCTGACGAACCTCCCGAACCGGGCCAGCTCCCTCATGATCGCCTCGTCCTGTACAAACGGAGGCACGTTGGAGATCATGACTCTCGTGGCGGGGGCAGACAGAGGGGAGACCGGCACCGCTGATCCTCTCACGGTTATTCCGCTCTTCACGAGCGCGCTCACGAGGTCGGTCTGTTTTAGAAACACCACCACCGCTTTGTTCATCCGGGAGGCTGAGTAGATGTTCCCGCACCCGACCTCCTCTCCCACCGCTAGCAGCACTTCTTCAACGAAGACCCCAGTGTCCACGACACACCTCACGCCATTCCGGAGAGACAAACTCTCCACACCGGCCTCGGAGGACATGGTGCCCCGCTCGCTCTCTCTCACAAAAAAAGTTTCAAATCATATGTATTTTAACTAACGTAATTAATGGAAATGAAAAAGGGGAATAAATAAAAAAATAAATAAATAAATAAATAAATGGATAAAGAAGTGGGGGGGGGGAAAAACGGGAAGTTTTTTCGGAAAAACTTGGCAGGACGCCAAACAGTCTTTCACGCGCTCCCTCACACCCAGCGCATGCGCAGAGAGAGAGAGAGAGAGAGAGAGACAGAGAGAGACAGAGAGAGAGAGAGAGAGAGACAGAGAGAGAGAGACAGAGAGAGAAACAGAGAGAGAAAGAGACACAGAGACAGAGAGAGAAACAGAGACAGAGAGAGAGAGAGAGAGAGAGAGACAGAGAGAGACAGAGAGAGAAACAGAGACAGAGAGAGAGAGAGACAGAGAGAGAAACAGAGACAGAGAGAGAGAGAGAGAGAGAGACAGAGAGAGACAGAGAGAGAGAGAGAGAGACAGAGAGAGAGAGAGACAGAGAGAGAAACAGAGACAGAGAGAGAGAGGTTTGAGGTTTTAAACTCACTTTATTATAACAAAATTAAATAAGGGACTATTTTACAATTTATGTACAGTTATAAGCATATACACAGAGAGGGGGGGAGACAGAGAAAGAGAGGAGGAGAGAGAGAGAGAGAGGGGGGAGAGAAAGGAAAGAGTTTTTTTTTTTTTTTAACTCACTACATATACACATGCACACACACACACACACTACATATACACACTAGCACATACATACATATACACACACAGACACTCATACACACATACATATACACACAGACACACTCATACACAATATATAGATTCATATATATATATATATTTTTTTTTTGCAGTCATTCATTCTTCTTTATAGTTTTTGGTTTGTTCAGCTTCTGTCCATTTTCTCTTCTTCTTGAGTGTCTGTGGGTTTTTGAGCTTTTTTTTCTGTTAATTTTGCC
>QNUK01000587.1:84189-109189 GCA_013621035.1 Clarias magur
GATTCTTTTCAAAGGTAAAGTGCAGGTTAATTTGCTTTATTGTTATTTTCTATTTTTGTATTTCTTATTTTTATATGAATATTTTTGGGTTGTGGAATGAATCGTCAGAACTTTCATTATTTCTTATGGGGGAAATTTACTTTGATATACGAGTATTTTGATATACTGTACAAGCACGCTTCCGGAACCATTCATGCTCGCAATCCAAGGTTCCATTGTATAATATTTGTTTAACATTTCCATTTTCTGGGTTTCTACATTGGGTAAGAATTACCATTTAGATTTGTTTTTCTCCTTTTATGTTGTCTTACCAATAATTGCTTGTTAGAACGAATTCGCAGAAGCACTCGATTTTTTGTACGACACTCCTGTTGCTTGAAATGTCACATGAAATTCTCTTGCATGACTTTAGCGGATCAGTAATAACTTCCTCCCGTCACACAGTGCTGTCAGTTAGCGATCGACGAGAGTCAAAAGGACTCGGCTAATGCCCAGAATGCAAAGCAGGGGGCGGAGGTAATTGCTCGGAGAACTGCTCTGATTGTGGCTGATGGATTGAGAGGAAACAGGCACTGATTAACGAGCACCACTTGCTGTTGACGCGAGCGGAAATTAAGCATTTAGGTTTAAAAGCGACATTTGTCACCTTCTGGCGATTCAATGAAGACATTAGTCAAAGGGTTTGGGGTGGGGATGTTGCGTCTACTGTACAGACACGAGGACTGAATTCTTAATGAGGACACGCTAATGATGGTGCAGTAGTGCGCGATCGCTGGGTGTGGAAAACGGAGTCAGCGTTTAATTTTTCAGCGGCTTATTGAAAGAAGAAGTTCAGCCAAAAATGGAATGGAAATAACGTATCTGATCGAGAGTTATAATTAGACTCAGAACCGCAGCACTGTTTAATTCTCTTCAGTTCCGATTAAAGGTGTTGATTAACTTTATCTTACAGCAGCGCTATAAACTCGTGTTCCAGCATTTTATGGTTTATACAGTAACAGCTCATTAACGGTGACAGATGCACTTATAAGAATTCAAGCATAAGAAATCAACTTTATTTGTTATTTAAAGTCTTTTTGTACCAGTCAGAGATAATGCTGTCCTGAAGCTCTTCAGGAGACGGAAATCTACATTAAATTGCTGGTTCTAAGCTCCCATTGCTTGTTAGCTGCATTATGCTTGTAGCTTCAGGCACTGAAACGGTTTTGTGGGAAAATTCTGTACAATTGATTAATTTGAATTAGCATAATGATACTGTAATGCCAGGATGTAACATCAAGTGTGTGTGTGTGTGTGTGTGTGTGTGTGCGTGTGTGTGTGTGTGTGTGTGTGTCCGCTGAACTTAATCTCTCCCTGAATGACCTTGCCCAGTAATGTGAGCAGCTGTGTGTGGCTGTTTGGTTCTGCTGTGGTGCTCCACATTTCCTATCTGGCTGCATTAGCAAAGCCTTGAAGTGTGTGTGCGTGTGTGTGTGTGTGTGTGTGTGTCAGATTCATGTAAGCTGGTCCAGTATCAGTCGATAGCAGCCAATTTAGAAAATCAGCCAAGTTTGCAACAGATCCATTGAAGCAACATCGGAAATAAAAGACGGATACACAGTCTGACGCAGTGGGCTACTTGTCATCCTGGGACAAACCTGTGGAGAGAAAGAGAGGCAGGGATCGAGGCATAGACACTAAAGTAATCATTTTAGAGTGCTAGATATGTTACACCACTTCAGCTAAAGCAACTAAAAGACTTGATTTTCACCTTAAATTAAACTTCTCATCTCTGGTACTTCAGCCAAAACTAAAATATTATTGAATAATAAGCTGGCATCGTCAGAATAACATAGTGGGAGTTTGGGATCATTTGCAAATTTTTATTCATTTTTTTTTTGCTCAGTTATTTATTTTTACATTCTACAACAATACTGGGGATTTCAAAACTATGAAATAACACATGAAATTAAGTAATTATGTAACAACAACAACAACAACAGCAAGTTATTATTTTAAGACACAGAGGTCAGCCTTTCTGTAATAGTTGCAAGAACAGTATTATCAAAGTGCATTTGCAAAAACCCATCAAGCACCATGATGAAACTGACTCTCATGAAGACCATTCTAGGAAAGCAGGACCAAAACTTAGAGGAGAAGTTCATATATATATATATATATATATATATATATATATATATATATATATTATATAGAGAGAGAGAGAGAGAGAGAGAGAGAGAGAGAGAGAGACATTCTTGAAAACTGGGACAAAACATGTCCAGTACATCATATTTTGTTTTTGTTTTTTCTGTAAAATTCAGAAATTTTCAAAGCTGAATCAACTCAGCATAACAAAATATTTTATTTGTTAAAGTGTCCACACTAGACCTGAAAAAGTCGAGGGTTCACATTTTCAAATTGCTAAAAAAAAAAAAATCATATGAAAGAAATCACTTATTGTATGCTAAGTAAAATACAGTAAGTACGTGTTAATTAATTAATGGCTATTAAAAAAAATATTTATTATATGTTTTAACTAAAATTTACTGAATTTGTGTACTGACATTCTGTCAACACGATCAGACATTTATAAAAAATAAAGTCAGGCTATCTTGTAGTCAATTGAAACTCCAAGGACATCTTCACGTCTCCCTGTTTGTTCTACAACCTGGTCAACTGCTCAGGTTCTTGTAAGTTTGATATTTTTTATATATATATATCTTAAAGATTTGACATTGATACTGCTTTGGTCACAACTATAACATATCAACACCATGCATTTAGCAAATTATGGCAAAATAAACTGTCTGTGTCCACATCGGCTTACTGGAAAAGTGCTTGGATAACATAAAGACAGACAGTTTTCTCAGTACACCAAAGCAAGGATCAGACAGCCTGCTTCACTTCTGTAATGCTGGCCTCCCAGGAACTCCTTTAAACATGAATGGTTTAAACATAGGGTAAAGGCTTGGATCAAGTTCAGACTGTAGGGGGATGTGGCATAAACTCCGACAAGTTCCCGAAGGTCAAGGCATGTGAAATCACTGAAATGTTGGGCATGAGGGCACATAATAATCTGGCATGGGAAAAGGAAGAGACCATGTATCCCAGTAATTTCTTGAGTTCTTGGTTGATGTGTTCAGTCTGCCCATTACTCTAGGAGTGAAATCCTGAAGAGACGCGGTGTATACTGTATGCAGGTGTTCTTGTTTGAGAGGGGTAATTCAGTGACGGAATCAATGGACATATTTGACCAGGGATGTTGAGGAATGCGGAGGGGTTTAAGTAAACCCTCTGAAGGATGGTTTGGAGTCTTGTTTCTGGTGCAGGTGTCGCATGAAGCCGTAAAGTTCTTGACATCCTCTGTCATGGATGGCAATCAGAAATGTTTCTGTACCAGAGGGAGGGTTCGGGTCATCCAGGGGCTGCATGCTAATCTTAAGCTGTGGCCACAGTCCAATATTTGGTGCGACCAAAAGCAGTGCTGGAGGACAGTTACTGGGACCTGGCTCCTGTTCAAGACCTGGTTCTTCATTTCCAGTTGGGTGATGGCCATAAGACACTGAAGCGGTAAAATGGTATCAGGAGTGGGCATGTCCTGAGGGGTGAAGAACTGTCAAGAGAGTCGGGTTTAGCATTCTTGCAGCCTGGGTGGTGGAAGTTGAACCTTAAAGAAATCAAAATAGGTACCAGCGTTCCTGGCATGAGATGAGTCTCTTGGCTGACTTTAGATATTCTAGGGATCCTGTGATCTGTGCATATGAGAAATGGGTGGTCAGCTCCCTCCAGTGTCTCCATTCTTTGAGGGGGAGGTTAACTGCACTTGGGGGATGTGAGTCAACAAGAGAAGAATGACCATGGGTGTCTTAAAGAACAAATCTGTTGTCTTGATGGGATCTCTAAAAAAGCACAGCTCCGACTGTTTCAGATGCATCTACCTCCACAACAAATTGAAGGGAGAAGTTGGGAAAGATGATGAAATCGATGCTTGAGGATTCCACCAGAAAGGAGTCTTTGTGGACTTTAGGGACATGAGAGGAGTTGCCACCATGCTATAGTTCCTAATGGAATGCCTGTAGAAATAGGAAAAGCCCAGGAAGCATTGGAGCTCTCGTCTAGATGATGGTGGTGGCCATTCAGTGACTGCATTTACTTTAGCTGGATCCATTTGAATGCCTGATGGCGAGATGAGGTAACCTAGAAATGAGGTTGATTCTTGGTGGAACTCACACTTTGACATAGAGCTTGTTATCCATCAGGCATTGCAGGACTTGTCCCACATGTCCTCTGTGTTCCTTTAGTGAATGGGAGAAGATCAGGATGTCAATGAGGTACTGTAGGCGAAGAAAAGATGTTCAAGAAGTCTCAAAGGACATCATTGATGAGAGTTGAGAGAAAAACTGCCGGGGCATTAGTTAGGCCAAAAGGAACTATCAGATACTTGTATTGGCCAAGTGGGGTGTTGAAGGAGTCTTCAAGGGCATTTTCATGACTCATGGTTATTATAGGTCATGATTACAGAAAACAGGGGTTGAGGATAGATGTGGGGCCCCCTGTACTCCCAGAATTACTGGGGGCCTGGGCTTTTAATCGGCAGGTTCATATCAGGTGGCCTGATTGACCACAGTAATAACAGGAGGCCTCATTGCAATGTCGCTGGTGCTCCTTCAAAGAGATGTGAGTAAGACCGTCCTGTATAATCTCAGGTGGAACTGCAAGGGTAGGCATGGTGACAGTTGAGACAGGTAGTTGGACAGGGTTTGGGCAGCTGATGGTTCGCATAATGATGGGCCTGTTTGCGAGCATTGATGCATTTAGCAAGATCCAAGAGTTCTTGGATGGTGGAAAGAAGCTCTCAAGCTGCTAGTTCATCCTTGATTGGATCAGTGAGTCTGTGGAGGAGAGCAACGAAGAGTGTCTTATCATCCCAACCACAAGAGGGAACCAGAGTCTTGGAGTCAATGGTGTAATCATTCACAGAGCAAGATCTTTGACTTAACTTTGACTTAACATGCCGCTTGATGTCACGAAAACGAGCAGTCGAACACCCTTCTCATTTAAGTGGTGAATGCCCCATAGGTGGCACAGGAGGGGACTTGGGCATCCCATAATGATGTTCCCCACTCCCTTGCCTTTCCAGTAAGGAGGGTTATGATGTTAGCTACCTTGGACTGTTCTGTAGTAAAGGAGGAAGCTTGCAAATCCAGTATGAGAGAGCATTGTGACAGGAATGAACAACAGGTAAGCGGATCACCACTGTAGGTGGGTGGCACGGGGAGGCGTTGTTTATGAGGAGTGGTGAGTGTTGGTGGTGGTAGTGGTGTCTGAACAGCAGGAGATTGGGTGGAATGTTGCTGCCTAACCTGATCGCAAGCGATGCCAGGGATTCTGAGACAGTATGGAGTGTGGTCATGATCTGTTGGATATCCTGCTGATAAGAACCCAGAAGCAAGCCTTGATTCTGCAACGCCATCCCCAGCTGCACCACTTCTGCTTGATCCGTAAGTGGACAGATACTGTCATCTGAACAGGCATGGTGGAAGTGAAGAGCCGGCATGTGCTGAATGCAGGGCAGACCCACAGAAATAATAGTGATTGTGGATGGACGAGGATCCAAGCCGAAAGGTCAAACAAAGTCCAGAATCGTGGTCATAAAATGAAATCAGAGGTTGGTGATCAGAAATCCGTGGTTCGAGACCTGAAGGTCAAGGCAGGTGATATTGCTGCAATATTGGCCATGAGGGCACACAGTAACGTTTGATGGTGTGTTTAAATAGATGGAGATGATGAGCCAAGATAGGGAACAGTTGTGCAGTGAGCAAGGAATGAGATGACACAAAGGAAGGAGTGGAGCGTAGTGTGGATCAGAGGCAAAGATCATGGCTTGGCTCGAGATGTGGGCATACCATGACAGAATGTTCATGGGAACGACTGCAGCGATTGTCGTACAGGGATCTTGATATATTACCTTCTTTAAAGCATTTGCACGAATCACATATTTTATTTTGGACAGGGTTTTCACTTATACTGTAACTGAATTCTGGTCAATCGCTTTTTTGCCTTTATTCATCTTCATTCCCAGTTTGACCTGTATGTAGTACCTGCCTGTTGTATCATAATGGGTTAAATCTATTCTGTGTATATCCGGTACTTGCAAAGGAGGTTCCGTCACAGACATGTCACAGGTGTTTCTCACCTCACAGACCGAAGTAAGGGCTGATGAAACATTTGAGCAGCATGAGGAGGAATAGTGAGTTGACCACACTCTCCATTTGCAGGTAACGGTAATATGCACGCATCAGGATCTGCACATGGGTGGAGCCATGGGTAAACCTCATGTACGCCACTAGTTTTTAAGAAGGCTTAAAATCATTGGATTTTGGACACAAGATTCTTTTTTAGTCAAAGCCACAAGACATAACAAAATGTGTTTACTCGGGTAATCAAGCACAGATATTGGCTAGCTAAAAAAAACTAAATGTTAAATGTTCATGTCACAAGCTAAGGGAATTGGATCAAGCTGGTAATATCATACATTGACACAGTCACACATGGAAAATCAATAATTTTATGACATTACAGTGATATTCCGAGTTACTTCATGCTGCTGTGTTAATGATGATGTCACCAGATAAGTACAGTAGGACAGTAATAGTAAAAGCTGTGGAAATAGATGGTGAATAGAATGAGAGAGAGAGAGAGAGAGAGAGAGAAGTCATATGGGGAAAGCAATTAGGAGTGGGTGTAAAGAGGAAAAGAAAGAGCATAATAAAGAGGATATTACTGTGTGTAAGGGAGAAGGAGGTGTAATATGGAGTAGTAGGTTCATAGACAGAGAGAGAGAGAGAGAGAGAGAGAGAGAGAGACCTGACCCTCTGTGTCACACACCAGCAATCTCCACTTTTGCCGTCAATGGAAATCTAATTGGCCGAAAAGCGATCAATGGAAAGTAAATTGGTTTTTCTATGGAAGCAGGCAAGAGCCTCACATCTGCAGTGATGATCTGCAGCACCACCATCTTTAACTTGGAGAGAGAGATAGAAAGAAAGAGAGAGGGAGAGAGAGACATACAGGCGGCAGAAAATGCATTTTTTTTTTTTTTTTAGATTTTTTTCATCTCAAATCTGTTAATTGAAACAAATGATGCGTTTGTTACAAATAAAATATACAAATATTATTTTATGTACTACTACTACTACTACTACTAATAATAATAATAATATGGTGCTGCTATTCTACTATTATTATTAATATATCAAACTATTTTACTATTTACTATTATCATTCATTTATTTGAAAGCATTGGTGGTTTAGTTGTAGATTTCTTACAAAAAGGCCTGTGTTCAATTCCCAGTCAAACCCCAGCCACTGGATGCAGTTCCAGTCCCAAGCCTGGATAAAATGGGAGGGTTGCGTCAGTAAGGGCATCTGGGGTAAAACCCATGGTACGATGTGTGCCGACCCCTCGACTGGAGCAGTCGAAAGACTAAAAACATTATTGTTAAATTGTTCATTGTTAATCAAGAGTGTGTGGTTGTGTGTGTTCGTTCCATAATTCATATGTGTGGTTTGATAAGATGTTTTACATAAGAGAGAGAGAGCAAGCTGTTTGTGGTTAACCTCACTTTTATCAGTTTTATCAGGGTCTCATAATGGTGTTGTCGGTTGTGTGCGATGTGGTGCAACTCAGGGTATGCGTGTGTGTGTGTGTGTGTGTGTGTGTGTGTGTGTGTGTGTGTGTGTGTGTCTAGTGCCCACATGATTGAACATTCATCACATTGACAAAGTTAAATACTGCAGCAGTCAGCTCTCTCTTTCTCCCTCTCTCTCTCTCTCACACACACACACACACACACACACACACACAGGTGCTCATCACAGCTAATTCACCCCAGCATTACTACAAAGACACAGTTCCATGTAGTCACAAAACCTAACATGATTTAAGGACTAACAGGGTATCAGCTGCTGCAGGCTGTAGTTACAGACTAAAACACAACAAGGTGGTGTGATGATGGAGAAGAAGTACCGTTACAGATACAGACAAAACCTCATTATTTCCCTCCAACAGTACAGTACATCATGAGGTACTTGCATCTAGCTCACAGATAAAGGGCTTGTGCAGCTCTGGCACATTGCCACATCATTTGTGTGGCTACAGCCATCCTGCGGGTTGTACGGTATTCACACCTCTACAGTCCTTATGCCGGGTGCCAAAACTTTTGGAGGTTAAAAGTGTGTTCACATTCAGGTTTCTGTCTCCAAGTCATTTAATTAATTATCTGAATAAAACGCTCTGGCATTCAAACTGTTATGATGGACTAACCAACCAATAATTGAATTGTATTATGCTTAGCCCTATTTGGGAAAATATCTCAGGCATGTAGGCATGTTTTTTTTTTTTTTTTTTTTTGCTCTCCTAATATTTTATCCAGTCTCTTTTTATCCAGTTTTTTTATATCTTCCCTGAGCCACTGTGTACAAAGCTAACTCTCTTTCTCAGGCTGTATATGTCAGTGCGCTGCTGCTCTCCGGGTATTCTGACCTGTTCTATAAACGTGTCTGTGTGTCATGAACCTACAGCTTTCCCCTGCTGTCAAAGAGTAAGAGTAGTTTGTCTTGCCTTAGTGGGTCAAACCAAAGCGCAGGAATGAATCCTTTGGAGTGCAGTGTGAAGTGCTTCCTGCTAACTGTATACACATCCATCCATACATCCATCCATCCATCCAGCTAGGAACCTTTGTAGTCCAACTAGGACTTATGGAGGCCAATGGTGACCTTTGTATTTACAGTTGTCCCATTTTCATAACAATGGTAGGACCTCTAATCAACATTCACACACACACACTCACACTCACACACTCACACACTATGGTCAATTTGGTACGTCATGTCTTTGGACTGTGAATGGAAACTGGAGTACTTGGAGAAGAAACTCACCAAACATGCAAAGTCAATGCACACGGACCTGAGGTGGGAATCAAACCAGGGCCTTAGAGATGCATGGCGACAGTCCTATCCACCAAGTCACTGTGTTTCACACAACAAATATTCAGCATCCATTCAGATAATAAATGTGAATCTGTGGATGAAGCTGTTTGTATTGGATAAGTTTTAAGCAGATGACTGATCTCAAGTATTTATCACCTAGTATAAGTATGACAAATGTTTCATACTGTATTTTCCATCCCATAGAATGTAAAGTTCACTCTAAAGCACTGCTGGTAGCCAATGCTTACTTTTTAACCTGAGCACGACTGGCAATATGGCAAGCGTCAAGAAAGCTATGTCACTAATTACATCACTTGCATAAAAGTGCGGGTTTGCGGCTTCTGTGTCTCAATCACAAAGGAGTCATGGCTTGTTCATGGCCCATGAGAAAGGTGGTGTGGTCTCTGACTCAGGTCCCAGTGAAAGACTTGTTAGTGTGCCATGAGACAGATGTGGCAACATGTCTCCAAAACGTGCCAGAAAGGTTTTCCTTCCCACCAAGTCAACGCCACACCTGATAGTCTATTAAAGCCAAGAATGAGTAATTAGACAATTAACTATTTCTGGCTCTTTTGGAGAAGACGTTCAGTCCTTCATCAGTCCCTAGTGTCCATAGTGTTCCATAGTGCCCTCGGTGTCTCGGTCGCAATACAGGAGGTGTGGCCTATTTTTCTCAGATCACATGTGGCCTACATGTCAATCACAATGATGAACGCGTGGTTGGTATCGTTGTTAGTTGTGTATGGACCCGTCAAGATCCAGGAAGGAGGCATGACTTCTCTATATGTTAGTCCCAAAAAAGGAGGTTTGCTGAAAAAGTTTTGGGTTTTTTTTTTTAGGACAGGGGAGTTGAAAGTGAAATATGTAATATAACCATATCCATAAGAATCTATATTTATATCCAGAATAAAGAGAGAACACAGAAGGCGTATTTGTAAGTTGTTGTTTTTTTTTGCAGTCTTTTAAAGCTTGTGGATTCCCAGTGTAAAGTCTGTCTCTTTTACAATTTAAGGCAATTCTGCAGTCTGATTACTTATTGTATTTATTAAGTACCTTGAACAAGATGTTGATGCACAGGGTTGCAGATTCTCTTACAAATTCGTTTGAGGCATAAAAAAAAAAAAACGAAACGGATTTAAACACACTTTGAGTGAACATCTGGTCCAAGAATACAAAAACACATTCAGGGTCAGAGGTAAAAGCAGTTTTCCAGGCATTAGCTACTATGGAACAGATGTCATGGAATTTAAAGCTCCACACACACACACACACACACACACACACACACACACACACATATACTGTATACATCCACACAGTGTCAGGATCGATCACGTACAGACAGGCAGGAGTCTAATCTATGTAATGGAGTTTGGATAATGGGACTGAGAGAGGATGAGGAGGAGCGGGTAAACCTTCTCTTTCATCCCTCGCCATCGCGTCGTGCAGCAGTTGTACAAAATGGCGTCCAAAAGTCTGAACACTTCTGTTTTTACACATCTGAATAAAACGGTTAAATCATACTGTATTTCAGTAACATGAGCTTATAAACAGTGTGCTGCTCCTATTGACTGACATCTGCAGGGTTGATAAGACCGTGTCAATATCACATATCGATAGCACAGTGTGTGAACAGCTGACTTGGACAGATTCCAGATGTCTTAAACAGCTAAAAATAGATGTTTCTTTATTAAATAAATAGGTTCCATTGACCTAAGCCAGGAGGTTTAGCACTAATGCCTCATGGCAGCGTTTTATTTTTCATGCTAGGTTTTAAATCATCGAGGCCCTCCAAGTACTTTTGTTAAGTGCGCATGAACAAAATGTGCTTTATTTCATACGGAAATGTGTTTACAATTCAACATTCATTTATTTGTTTATTTGTTAAAGGTCATATCTGCTACCTTTTCTTCAACAAGTCTCCGAGTTTCCCAGGATACGTGTTTTAATGTCCTAGCTGAAATAGACGCATGCATTTTCCAAAGTCAAACTCCCATCGCTTTGCTCCTTTCCAGAACACACCATTTCAGCGTTTATGTCAATGAGCTAATGCTGAGCCACGCCCCTGCAGAAACCCACAGAGCTGAGCGGCAATCTGGCGGAGAGGATCTTCTTACATGATGCCACATTAGATGGGAAATCTAATTGGCTTGTTAAAGATAATACAAAAATGAGAAAGAAAGACAAAATGCAGGTTTTTTTTTTTTTTTTTTTTTTGCATTGAGACCCATCTGAATGTCTAAACTTGACTAAAAAGTGAGTCTGATCATTGCACGATAGGTGCCATTTGAAGATCAGCACATTGGATTGCAGAATGGGAAAATGGGAACAATCTGGCGGAGAGGATCTTCTTACATGATGGGAAATCTAATTGGCTTGTTAAAGATCATACAAAAATGGAAAAGAAAGCCAAATGGCGTTTTTTTTTTGTTTGTTTTGTTTTTTTTTGCATGCACATGGAGATCCATCTGAATGTCTAAAAGTGAGTCCGATCACTGCACAGTAGGTGCCGTTTGAAGATCAGCACATTGGGTTGCAATCCTTGTGAACGAGCCGTTGCTATAGAAACACTAGCATATTAGACTATTAGAGTGCAGAAGGTATGGTGGTTAATCAACACCTTCTAACCAATCAGATTCTAGGTCTGACAAACCTATGTAATGAAAAGAAATAGAGCGATTCTCACTGGACACCCCGGCATCTTGCACCTGACTGCACAAGCAGCTGACGTTAGTGCAGTGCTGAAATTGCAGTGTTTATTGAAACAGGACCGGTGAAAAGAAGATTAATTGAGATTGATGAAGGAAACGTTTCTCTGAGAACAGAACACGAGCATCAGCTCTTTGTTCGCCGTGTGTGTATTAGCTCCATCTTAACCTGAGAACGGCGGGAAAGCCTCAACTGTGTCGACTTCGTTTCTGCTTTGCTCGGTGATCAGTCACCCACTAAACTGCTTTATCTGCGAATACTCGAGCAGCCAAGTTTACGTCAATAACCTTCGGAGATGGGTTTTATTGACGGCAGCGCGTTGAGTAGAGTCATTTGGCTTTGACGTGAGGTCACCGTGCCGGCTGCTCCACTAAACACCCTGGGAAACCAGCCCTCATAACCGGGCTTACGCTGTATTCCTCTGAAAAAGTCTTTTTTTTTTTTTTTTTTTCTGAAAGGAATCATAGGAAAAAGGAAAATCTCACAACAATGAAAAACATTCTTGTAGTTTTGTGTAAAAACATTATCAGATCATTAAGATCATTTGATTGTACCAGGTTTTAGTATTAAGAAAATACAACCGCAGACAAATAATATATATATATATATATATATATATATATTTTTTTTTTTCAATGTGTCATTGTTTATTTATCAATGATTAAAAAAATATATAAACATCCCTGTTACAGTTTCCATATAATGTAAGAGGATGAGTTGCTGCCAGGTGTGGTTAATCATCAGCAGTAAATTAATATGAAAGCAGAAGTTTTGGCAGTTTGCTGGTCTGGAATATTCAATGCCAAAAGGGAACGACATAATCAATGGTCTTAGAGAAGCAATTTTTGCTGTACATCAATCTGAAGAGGGTTATAAAACCATTTCCAAAGAATTTGGAGTCCAAAGATTAAAAAATTGAAGAAAAAAAAAAAAAAAGTTAAATGTTGTTGTTTGTCTGAGATTGTATTTACCGAATACTAAGACGGTCTACGATCAGTTGACAGTTATTTTTATTATGTTTTTACATTAAAAGAGAGTGAATGTCCATATCATTTATTCAGAATTTGACATTCATATTTCTTGTATTAAAAGGTGTTCATTCAAAATGTTTAAGATTTCATTTTACATTTCTATAATGTGTTCTTTAGTGATGTTTCACTACTTCTAATATTACTACTAATACTAATTATTATTATTATTATTATTATTTATTATTATTATTATTATTATTATTATTGTTGTTGTTGTACATTGGGGAAAGCAAAAAACAGCTTAGGAGAATAAAATATTAAAAGGAAAGAAGGAACAAAGAAAGAAAGGAAGTTTAAATTTACTTTTTCGAATCTCCCAATCAGAGACGTTTTGCTAATGACGATTAACAACAAATGACAGATAAAGTCTTGTTTTTATATAAATGCGATTTGAGGAAGTCAGGGTGCGGATGAATTTTAATTTTGTGCTTTAGTTTGTTCTCTCTTGCCAACATTTACCCAATTGATAAAACATCTTGTTATGCAAAAAAAATAAATAAATAAAAGACTTAAAGTGATATAATGCTCAGTGACAGTATAGTCTGGGTTTTTCTGCTCTTCTTATCTTCCTTCAGCATTAAGGAATGAAGCCGCCTGAGTCAGTACTGAGCTCTAAACTCATTCCCTCTCACTCATTCTCACAGGAGGCCTGGAGCTCATTCCTCAGGGTACGAGGTGGGATACACCCGAGACGGCAATCCATCTCGAGGCACAAGCATGCGCACGCGCACACACACACACACACACGATGGGAAATGTCAGTTACCCTTCTCTTTACCCTATGCCGCCATGCCACATCCATAAAATCGCTATTTTAGGATTAAGATTGAAGCTTCCTGACCTTACTCCGACCCTACGGTGACCTCAAAGTGACCCCTCTGATCGAGCTGCTTTACTGTTCACATTCACTTCAAATTATATTACCCTATATTCTGTGTCGGTCTGTCTGTCTGTATCATTTTATATCAGTGTTCATTGTCTTTTCTTTCTTTTTTTCTTTCCTTCAATCCATCCATGCTGTTTAATTGAATTAACACTCCTGAGTAATGAAGTAATGATGCTTAATGAAATAATGGTTGTTCCACTTCATAAAACAACAGGGTCATCAAGCATAAATGAAGGGTGTTGAGATTTTTTTTTTTTTTTACAGTCCTTCCTGTTTCTCCCTCGCTGTTTCTGAGTCTCATGTTGACACACATACATACACACGCATGTACGTATGCGCACACACACACACACACACACACACACACACACACACTGCTGAGTGGAGTGGATCAATAGCTGCGTGTCAAGGCATTGCACCATGTCAGTCGGCTCTTTACTCGACTTCTGGTGCTTTGCTGACTGGCCATAAAGCTAAAACATTTGTGTGTGTGTGTGTGTGTGTGTGTGTGTGTGTGTGTGTGCGAGACACACAGAGAGAGAGAGAGAGAGAGAGAGAGATTCATGCCATGTGCATTATGGTGATGGTGTGGATTTTATTTTTCCTCTCCAATTGATATATAAACATGAAGAAAAGGAGAAGTGTAAGAAATATATACATACATTAGCATGATATTTAAAAAAGAAGTATTGAGAAACATATAGAAACAATTTAATTAGCTCTCTGTCTCCCTCTGACATCATCACATAGACTTCAATTGTCTGTAACATGTCTGTAACTTCATAACACTGATCATTGCGGCATGGTGACTTACAGTAGTTGTTACAGTAGTTGCACCGCCAGGGTCCAGGTTCAATTCCCGCCTCAGGGTGTGTGTGTGTGTGTGTGTGTGTGTGTGTGTGTGTGTGTGTGTGTGTGTGTGTGTGTGTGTGTGTGTGTGTGTGAGGTTGCATGTTCTCTCTGTGCTCGGTGGGTTTTCTCTGGATACCCCGGTTTCCTCCCCAAGTCCAAAGACATGCAGATTAGGCTAACTAGGCATTCCAATATCGTGTGAGTGTGTACAGTATGCGTGTGATTCCCGTGTGATGGACGGCACCCCATTCATGGACGGTACCCCCTCTTGTCCAAAGTGCCCTGGTTCAGGCCCCCCACGACCCTGTTCACAGAATTAAGCAGCATAGAACGTGAGTGCGAGTGAGTGAGTGATCTTCTCCCTTCTGGACTAACGCTGTGTTTGAGCACATGTTCTTGCCCACATCCAGTAAAAACTACTGTACAAAAAACATCCTCTCCATGAAATTCCAACTTATTAACTAGGACTAGACTTCTCAACTAGCAGCACCGTTCTTGTTTACTGACTAATGTTTAATCAACATAGCCACCCAGACTGTAGAGATCTCCTTCTCAACGTGTAAACGAGTTTATAACCGTTTTTGTTTTTAGATCAGTTCATATACAGACACGTAGTTCAATATAAAACCATGATGAAAAAGCTAATCATCAGCATTGATTGCTGTTGTCTGCTGGACACCAATCCCCATCCAATCTTTCACCTTTCTTACACTTTGAATGAGTGCTAGCACCAAACACTCAGACCTGGTTGCAGCATGTGCAGTGACCACCACCGCATTAAACATACAGCAGGATGTCTGCCCTTGCGCTTCTTGGCTGGAGATTGCATGTGCACTAGTTCACTTATTGGTGATAACCCTCATAAACTGGGTTGGAATGGGAACACACTGGGAAGGAAATCAAAAGAACAGAGCTGGTCGGATTCTGTGGTCCACTTGTTAGCTGTGACTTTTTAAAAGCTTATGGCTCACTGCTCAGTTCCTTACTGGTTTCTGACCACCTACTGAAAATGAAAAAGCACAATAATTGGCTTCCATAAAACAAACACATGGTGGTTAACTATACCACACACTCGTTTCCCAGTCAACCCTGAGACCCGCTGCTTTGGACTAGGCTGTCCTTGGTGGTGCACCAAATGTTAAAAAAAAAAAAACCCTACAGTAGCATCAAGGCAGTGGAATTGCTTAATTCAATCTGATTTGATGATCTCTAAATGTGCAGGATCTGCCACAAGCTGCCACATCTCCTCTCCCAGAGTTGGTTGTTTCCCTTTCTGTGTCTTGGTTTTCACATTCATAATGAAAGAACTTGGACCTTCCAGAGAGTAACTTAAGCCTGGCCACTCTATTGTAGTTCTGCTTCAGAGCTCCTTCTGATGATTTTGTTGTTGGAACTGTGTGAATCTTTACTGATCTCGAATGCCATTATAAGCGAATGGCGTTATAAGCTGCTTGAGTAAATATCGAGTTGCTTTGGACTAGGCCATCCTTGATGATACACAGAGTGGTAGGAAGCCTAGCATTCATTTAAATTCATAGTCAAACGTCTCAATTAGGAATGACATTACTCCCCAAGCTGACATATCCCCTTTCTTGGAGTTTGGAACCAACTAAAATAACCAGGGTGCAGTCGGAATAGCAGGACTCTTGTGGCCCCGTGATATCCTTAAATTATTTTGGCAACAGGGACACAAGTCCTCATAGAAAATTTGGCATGAGGAAGGATCAGATAGTTGGTTTCTTCCCACTTTCCCTGGTAAAGAATCCTGGCCGTCCTCTAGGCTTTCTTATGTCTGCAGTCTGAGAAAAATTGATTGTAGTGGCTCTGATCTGACTCAATTGTGTCCTTCTTTTAAGCTGCTTCTCATCTCGCACCGAACTGCGGGGGCATGATTCTTCCATTTGGTATGGACCAGGATCAGTGATGCTAATCACTAGTCAATTGATCAATATAATAGGAATTCAGGCTTTAACGCTGTACATCTCAGAGACAGCTCTGGTTACTTTATGGATCCTTTCTCTGAACAAATTGCTTGATGCTGGAACAGCTGGAACCTGCTTAGGTGTAACTTGAGAATGAAACTTGCTGTGCTAGGATGTTCTCCAGGTGGACCAGAAGGTGGACTGTTGGCCATAATTCATTAGTTGCTCAGATGTGGCTTAATTAGTGTGACCACTTCAATAAAATATTAAATAGCAGCGCAAGGCTCCAGGTTTTCTGACTGTTTCCCCACATCGGCATCTACCTGACCTTGCACACGGCCGCTTCCGCCCTGAGAGTGACGTCATCAACCAGCGCCACCGTATATAAACCGGAAAGAGACGCGGGAAAGAGGAAAGAGATTGTGATTCTGGCGTTTTTTTTTTGGGGGGGGGGGGTTTCCCCCGATTTTCTCCCTAATTTAGTCGTGTCCAATTCCTCCCCGTCACTAGGGGGCTCCCACATTAAGGCTACTACTACCACTCAGCCGGGAGGGCCGAAGACTATCACGTGTTTCCTCCGAACCACGTGACGCCATCCGACCGCATCTTTTCGAACTGCTCGCTCGCGCACCGTTGGGGGCGGCGTAACACACTCGGAGGACAGCGCTATCCGCTCCCTCCGCTGCGCGAGCTCACAGACGCCCCTGACTGGCTGTAGAGCCGTGATTAATGTGGGAGCACTAAGTACCTCTCATCCCTCCCCTCTGAGAGAGCTCGGCCAATCAGCTCTCTCTAGACCTCTGCGAGAGGTTACAGCACCACCCGGGATTCGAACTCGCGATCTCCGGATGATAGGGCGAGCGCTTTAACCACTGCGCCACTCGGAGGCAATGTTGGCGTTTTGACATTTGGTTGTGTTTTCTGGTTTTGACTTTTTGCCTCCATTGACTTTGATTATTGCTTTGGTTGCTCTTTGTATATATTTGTAGATAATTTCACTGTATGTTTGTGCACTCGCCAGTAGTAGGGACGTGGCTGCCATTTATTTTGGGAAGAGGGAATTTATTCACTGCTTTTGGTTTAGGGAGTCAGGGAAGGGACCTGGTTTTTTTAGGTTTTTTTTTTTGCAGGAAATCTAGCTACTAAATATAAATACCATTTCGTTTATTATTTTGGCCTGGGCCCACCCTGAATCTGATCTTCCTCTTGTACCATATACCACCATTTCCATACAGTTTATAATAGAACCCTGAACCGTTCTTTTGCTGTTCGGCCCGACACTAGACTGGGACGTGACGCCATATTTAAGTGACCACTTTGATTTTCAAGCACAAGAAAGACGACAGCTTTATTACGCAAAGGTGTTCCTTCTGTTAAAAACAACTAGTTTGAGATTTCTATCTTTTTTGAACTACCCTAGAATGCCTCATCCCAGCCCGCTGTTAAAAAAAAAAAAAAAAAAGGAACTCGGTAACTTTTACTCTGAGTAGATTTTTATAACGGTAACTTTACTTGTACTTCGGTAGAATTTCACTGAAGTAACAGTACTTTTACTTGAGTACAACATTTTTGTACTCTTTCCACCTCTGATTATTTGTCAAGTCACTTGATATATTTCTAGATGTCCCTTTATTTCTCTTTTACAATATGTTAGATGCAAATAATATTTATAATATAACATATTTTTTTCCTACTACTAACATACAGCTAATTCAGTCAACTGAGCTAATAGAAAGACAGTGCAGACAACAAGTGCATGACCAGTAAAACAAGTTATTCTCTCTTGGCATCTGTAAGAACAACTTGAAGGTGATAGTTTAGGTATTTGAAGCAAATTTTAATTAACTCTCTTAATAAAAGCAAATAATAATTTTGGCCGAAGCTTACACCTGTCATATCACAGGCAGCTTTTCAAGGTCCCCCGACTTCTAATTACGGTCATGTTAATTTTTCCTTCAAGTTTATTTTGCTCTTAAATGTCTTTCTGGATTGAACCCTGATTACTTTGATACATTGCTTTCCTGGAGCATCATCTGTCTCTGCTGCTTACCTCAAAGCAAGAGTCTTGAATTTATAGTTGAATCAATGTGGGTGTTATTTATAGAAAACATGTTTTTATTGATGAGGATGCAGTCAGTAAAGGAATCTATAATAGCTAGTAATAAACTAAAGCTAAAAAGTTTTTTTTTTCTTTACTCATAGCTGACAATGTTATGTAACTAGACACATGAAATTGACAGGTTTTTCAGATGAAGAACCCAGGAGTCCTCAAGCAATTCTTGTATTACGAGAAGAGGTGGTCATAGAAAAATTGTCCAAGGACCAACTCAAGCCCACCCTTTTCACATTTTCTCATGCCTCTAAAGGTTCGGACTTTAAAATCACTGGACTTTCTAAAAATATTGGACTTCTTGTTGACTAAGAACAATCTTCAATGATTCAATCTTCAAAACTATTCTCTCACTCCCTCATCATTTATACTGTACCACTTTATCCTGTATACCAGGTTGTGGGGGGCCTGGAGTCTATCCCATGAGACACTCTGGACAGGGTGCCAGTTCATCATTGGTGCACACACATCCACTCACTTACATGTTCATTCACACATTTATGGGCGATTTTAGCCCAATCTGCATGTCTTTGGACTGTGGGAGGAAACCGAAGTACCCGAATGTTTTTTTGGATTTTTCCCCGATTTTCTCCCTAATTTTGTCGTGTCCAATTCCTCCCCGTCACTAGGGGGCTCCACATTAAGGCTACTACTACCACTCAGCCGGGAGGGCCGAAGACTATCACGCGTTTCCTCCGAACCACGTGACGCCAGCCGACCGCATCTTTTCGAACTGCTCGCTCGCGCACCGTTGGGGGCGGCGTAACACACTCGGAGGACGGCGCTATCCGCTCCCTCCGCTGCGCGAGCTCACAGACGCCCCTGACTGGCTGTAGAGCCGTGATTAATGTGGGAGCACTAAGTACCTCTCATCCCTCCCCTCTGAGAGAGCTCGGCCAATCAGCTCTCTCTAGACCTCCGGCTGCGAGAGGTTACAGCACCACCCGGGATTCGAACTAGCGATCTCCGGATGATAGGGCGAGCGCTTTACCCACTGCGCCACTCGGAGGCCCATAATACCAGATTTAGCAGATTATTTTTTTCTTTACCTCCTTTCTTGATTTCTCACTTTGATCAGGGGCATCCAGAGATTCCTGATTGCTCCAGGATGCATGAATAATGAAAAATAAAAATGACTTTTGAAAAGGCTGAGAAACTTTGTTCAAAGAATATTACCACAGCACAAAAATATGTCACATCATAAACTCTATCAAAGGAAGATGTCACGGTGCTTGTCCTGTCAAGGTGTTGCCACAGCAGATCATTGAATCTACACACAACTGGCACAGGTTATATACCAGACGCCCTTTCTGACATGACCCTCTCATTTTCGGGGGGTGTGGCAACCACCAACAGCGGGGTTCGAAACAGCCCGAGATACAACAGAGATACACCTATATATAATGGCATTATCTTGTGTGTGTGTGTGTGTGTGTGTGTGTGTGTGTGTGTGTGTGTGTGTGTGTGTGTGTGTGTGAGAGAGAGAGAGTGAGAGAGAGAGTGAGAGAGCAAGCTATGGTGAGTTTAAGGTTCACAGTAAGTGCAGTAGATTAGAGCACTCTGGGCCACTTCCTGTCTCTGCTCTTACACTTTAATGTGCGTGAATGAATTCTGAGTGCTGGAGCTCGACAGGAGGTTTAAAGAGACAAACCACTGCAGTCATCTCACACTCCACTCACCCGGATACCTCATACACGCACAGTGTTAGAATCACACTGGGCTCTCCACCTGGCGCCTCTTAACTATACACACACACGCACACACACACACAGACTGACACACAGAAGAGTAAACCCCACACTAACAACACATGAGAGAGAAATAGATATATTTGTGTCTCAGTACTTTAACCAAGCAAATTGTCTTAATGGTATGATGTGTGTGTGTATGTGCTTGTGTGTGTGTGTGTGTGTGTGTGTGTGTGTGTGTGTGTGTGTGTGTGTGTGTGTGTGTGAGAGAGAGAGACAGGGATAATGAGAAGTGCTGCTCTAATTGCTGTGTCTTTCACACTCCTATCCACTTGAGATGCCCATGGGGAAATGATGAAAGGATTAGAAGAGGATGGAAAAAGAGCGGGAGGAGGAGGAGGAGGAGGCGGGGGGGGGGGGGGGTTTAGACTGCACTCTGCATGCTTGGCATCGTGTTAAGCATGACCTCAGGTCAACCAGCTACTTGTTCCTCCCTGGGGGGTGTCCTTTCTCTAGTCCCACACACACACACACACACACACACGCACACACACATATATGTATAGATAGATAGATTGTTGGATAGATATGAAAATTGTATATTTAATATGTATTTAAAATAAATGAAACATAAATGCAGTAATTGCAATGTTTGTTTTATATCATTAAATAATCTATTGTAACCTGAGACGGACGTTTTACCAAGCGCAGCCTCCTGATTTATTCCACATATTATTACATCATAATACCATCACATGATCTCTTTACACCCCGGCACTAATCAGGAAACGTTGTCGTGTTGCTATTGTAAGTGGATTCCACGAGTCTGACCTGGTCGCGTGCGGGACTGAGCCCGAGATGGCCGAGTCTCATTAGCGCGCGGTGTGCGGTGTTTAATTAGCTCCGTCTTCTTCTCATCTGTACAAGCGTGCGATCAAACGAAAGATCCGGTTCCCACGAGAGTCGGCTTCCTGATCAGAGGACAAGCCCTTCCTTATCCCGCATGCACGTTACTCTGTCATAACGCCGATGAACGTGCGCAGCGTCAGGGTCACGCCATTAAAAAAAGACGTCCAGTCCAGTTCTCCTGGGACTAATTGCCTCAGCTGGGAATTACTGCTCATTGGATCATGTCACATTTAAAAAAATAAATCGTACTAAATATTGTATTGACTGAATGCAGGCCTTATTTATAGAACAGGTCTTTGTTGATGAGGATGGAGTAAATTAATGACGATGTTTGACCTTTTGTACAGTGATAAATTAGAATTAACCATTTGTTTTTAATTACAACATCACTGTTAAAGTGATCACATTTCAGAGAACATTTGAAACCGTTACTGGAAATGTTCTCTAATGATTTAGCTCACTCGTTTTCAAACCCTGATGGAAACCCTGCTGGAAACGGTGTGAAAAGACTATAAATGACTATAATTACAATGTTCATCAATTTTTAACATGGGCTGCTGATCAAACATCGCCTATAAGCAATGTTGAGAAACATTAACATCACAAGAGTGGCTCGTAAACAGTGACCTCTCAACCGGAGGCCCATCCCATAATAACCTGTTGCCATCGAGGAAGGCATTTATACCATTAATACCCTGGTGATGTATTGAAGTCATAGACAAACTGTGTGAACACAATGCACTATGGGAAAAAAAAAAAAAAAAAAAGCAAACTATCAAAGTACTCATAAATCCCTGGGGCAGTTTGTGTAATGAATGACTTGAAAGTGGACCCATCCGTAGTGTTTTCCAGCCAACCCGCAATAACCGCCTCTCAGGTGGAAGACAGGCCACTTTTTGTCCAGCGACAGTGACGAGACAGCCAAAGACTGACAGTGACAAAGAAATGGAGAGAAAAAGAAAGAGCAGATATCACTCTCTTTATGATGACCCGTCAGCGGCGCCATGGCAACAGGCCGAGCAGAAATGGCCGGTGCTTTCGCTGTCTGAATTATTTAGCATGTATGTACTGTGGGAGTCAAGAGGGTCGGACCTTCACCCCCCTTCCTAAGTGCACTAGAGACAGAAAAGAAACTAAACAATGACTTCTTCTCCCTATGTAGTGCACTCTATATCCAATAGGAGACCTCCGACACCATCATGCGTACTTTACCCACTCAGCTGCTTCACTAACTGTAACATTAACATAAAACGTTGTGTGAAAGCTACGCTGTAGCATTTTTGCCATGTTGCCACTGCAGTTAAAATATATTCTCATTTCCGATTCCGACAAAACAAAACAAAAAAAAAACACACAAAAAAAAACATTATTCTGACAAGTACATTATTATGCACGTACAGTGTGTTGTAGGAAAAGCTCTGTTGGAAGGTTTACGTTGGACATTTGAGGGTTTTAATGTAGATATTTAGGTATCAGTTCACACAAGTCAGAAATTTCACGCTTTTGCTACTTTTTAGTTTAAGCTGGAAAGTTTGGATATCCAGGTACTATGCAAGTTTTACAACAGATGTGAAGAAATTCACAATATATATTAATTGTCATTTTAAATGTTTATTTGGTTAAAAATCAATTTACAAAAATGAGCATTAAGAAAACAAAAATCTCAATCAAATCAATATTTGTCATGACTACACCTTGGCACTTTGGCAGAAGTCGTCTTCATGAAAGTATTTTGGCCCAAAAACCATAATACCTCTAGCGTGGACAGAAGGTTGAGCTACTCATCTATGCCTGAAAACATATGAACTGGGGTGAAGAAAATGGCAGCAAGTGCTCTGGACTGATGAGTCAAACTTTTAAATATCTGGCTGCAGCAGGAAGCAGGCTGTAGGTTGCTTGCTGAAGGGCTGTAGAGCAGTACAATAATGAGTGTCTGGAAGCAACAGGGAGGAGCGTTTGTGTCATCAGTGCTGAGAAATACAGGCAGATACTTATCCATCATGCAGCACCATCAGGGAGGCTTCTGATTGGCCCCCAAACTTTATTCTTCAGAAGAACAACGACCCCAAATATACAGTACATTAAGATCTATCTTCATAATAGAGAAGAACAAGGAGTTGTGGAAGTGATGATTTGGCCCCCACAGAATCCTAATTTCCACACCCTTGAGTCTGTCTGGGATAACATAAGGGTACAGAAGGAATTCTCGCCATCTACTGTACATCCACAGAAGATCTCTGCTTATTTCTCCAAGATGTTTGGAATAACCCACTTGCCAAGTTCCTTCAAAAGAATGTGATCAAGTGTACCTTGAAGAACTGATGGCAATTCTGGTTTGGGTGATGACAACAAATATTGAACTGATTTTGGTTTCTCTTCTATTTATTTATTTTCCATTTTGTTTTATTAACATTACTATTTTTGAATGTGTTCTTACTTTACAGTTCATCATGTGTTTTGTTTTGTACACCCATGGCCAAAATTGTTGGCACCCCTGAAATTTTTCCAGAAAATCAAGTATTTCTCACAGAAAAGTACTGCATTGACACATGTTTGGCTATACACATGTTTATGCTCTTTGTGTGTATTGAAACAAAACAAAAAAGGGAGGTAAAAAGCAAATTTGACATAATGTCACACAAAACTCCAAAAATGGGCTGGAAAAAAATTATTGGCACCCTTAACTTAATATTTGGTTGCACACCCTTTGGAAAAAAAAAAAATAACTGAAATCAGTGGCTTCCTATGACCATCAATAAGCTTCTTACACCTCTCACCCAGAATTTTGGATCACTCTTTCTTGGCAAACTGCTCCAGGTCTCTGATATTGGGAGGCACCTTTTCCCAACAGCAATTTTAAGATCTCTCCACAGGTGTTCAGTAGGATTTTCAGCGCCAGAATGGCGCTTTGATGCCACCCATTTCTGGGTGCTTTTTGAAGTATGTTTGGGGTCATTGTCCTGCTGGAAGACCCAAGATCTCGGACGCAAACCCAGCTTTCTGACACTGGGCCCGACAGTGCGACCCAAATTCCTTTGGTAATCCTCAGATTTCATGAAACCCTGCACACAGTCAAGGCAACCAGTGCCAGAGGCAGCAAAACAACCCCAAAACGTCTTTTGACATATTTGACTGTAGGTACTGTGTTCTTTTCTTTGTAGGCCTCATTCCGTTTTTCGGTAAACAGTAGAATGCTGTGCTTTACCAGAAAGCTCTATCTTGGTCTCATCTGTCCACGAGACATTTTTCCCAGAAAGATTTTGGTTTACTCAAGTGCATTTTGGCAAACTGTAGTCTTGCTTTTTTATGTCTCTGTGTCAGCAGTGGGGTCCTCCTGGCTCTTCTGCCATAGCGTTTCATTTCATTTAAATGTCGACGGATAGTTCGCGCTGACACTGATGCTCCCTGAGCCTGCAGGACAGCTTGAATTTCTTTGGAACTTGTTTGCGGCTGCTTATCCACCATCCGGACTGTCCTGCGTTGCAACCTTTCATCAATGTTTCTCTTCCGTCCACGTCCAGGGAGATTAGCTTCAGTGTCATGGGTTGCAAACTTCTTGATAATGTTGCGCATTGTGGCCAAAGGCAAATCTAGATCTCTGGAGACGGACATGAAACCTTGAGATTGTAGATATTTCTTCCACAATTCTGTTTCTTACGTCCTCACACAGTTCTCTTTTCCTCTTTCCGTTGTCCATGCTTAGTGTGGCACAGACACACACACACACACACACACACACACACAATGCAAAGTGAACAACTCTCCTTTTCATCTGCCTTCAGGTGTTATTTTTTATGTTGCCCACACCTGTTACTTTCCCCAGGTGAGTTTAAAGGAGCATCACATGCTGGAAACAATCTTATTTATCGACAATTTTGAAAGGGTGGCAATAATTTTGTCCAGCCCATTTTTGTGTGACA
>QNUK01000587.1:111689-139189 GCA_013621035.1 Clarias magur
TCCTTCGCGGTTTAATGACGTAATCAGGCACACCGATGATGCGCTGCTCATCCCAAACAGATGCGCCAGTGTGCGGTAGCCCGCACCTGTTGCAAGCCACCAGAGAGCCGCCACGACACGTCTCGCACCCAGACACTCCTCTGAATGGTTGAGGACAATAAATGAAGCAGATGCGCAGGCTGCAATCGTGTCCCTTTTCCCCGTTGCGCGAACTTTGCATATATCGCAGAGCTAGCATCAAGCATATTTCGCCTTCGTCCATCTTGGCTAGTGTGTAGTGCAAGAACCTCCATTTAAGTATGCGCGATGTTTCAGACGGTATGGCAGGTGTAAACACGTGAATCGGATATGAGTCATAGTCGAAAGAACGTGTAAACAGACGGTCAGAAAAATCAGATATAGGCAACAAATCAGAACTGGGCATCGAGACCTGCAGTGTAAACGGGGCTTTAGTGGTTAGCGCCGTCGTCGTGCACCTTCGGGGCTGGAGGTTACGGTGCACCAGAAGGGCAAATCATCTTTCCTTTATATGTTTATTTTTTCCCCTTGTAAATGTGTGCTTTTTTCTGTGTAAGTGCAAAATTTTCCCGTTTGTGCGCAGCTACTTCTTCCCGTGTGAGAACTCTCTTTCTCCTGTATTTTGCGAGCTAAAGCTAATGCGCAAAGGATTATGGGACTGAGGTCAAAACGCAACTGAACACAGAACCGCGCCGGGTATCAGCTCCAGGACTTAACATGACGGAATATACAGTGAATTATAGCGTGATAACATTATAATTCTCACTAAATTCACAACTGGACACACTTACCAGGTAATGTTTAATGTATAAAAGTAATCGGATGTTACTGTTTTAGGCACTAATGATAACTCTGTAGCAGTGCTAATGCTATTGGAATGTTTGTCGAGTGTAAATGTCAGTGATTGAAAGGAATAAAAGTCTCATTTAGATCATTAAACACTGATGTAAACCACCAGCTCCATGGCGTCTCTGTAATATACATCCACATATGGAGTTATAAGCACGCTAATATCACAATGCTAACCGCTAGCGCTTAGCATAGGGAAACTAGCTCGTTCATTAATGTATATTAATATAACAGTAGATTTGTACACATGTAAACAATTAGCTCCATTGTTTGTGTAAAATTCCTGTCCAAATATGGCAAGATAATATCATTATGCTAAGCGCGAGCTCGCTAAAAGAGCTAGAACATGGAAAAGAAAAAAGAAAAAAAAAAAACATACCATTACACTGGGAAAAACAGCCAAACACACAGGAAAGAACATACAGTACTGTACACCTACAAAGGAGAGATAATCTGCCCTTCTGGACCCCCGTAAATCCTCCAGAAAGGCAAAGCGTCTCTCATTCGTAAGTGTATGTTCTTTTCATACGCTTTTTCCTGTGTAATATTTTTTCCCCATGTAATGGTATGTTTTTTGTTTTTTTTTCATGTTTATTTGTATGTTTTCCCAGTGTAATGGTATGTTTTTTCACATGTATGCATTTCCATTTTAAAACGATGGATAAAAATGCATGATGTTGTAATTTTTGGAGTTGCACTATAAGTAAGTGTATGCAGAGGTGGGTGTTTTTCTGTTGAAGGAGTCCTTTGCTGTAAAATGTTTAAGAACCTCTGCTTTAACTGCTGAACATACAGGTATGGTATTAATGTATTCATAAATATTATAGAATATGTTGTTTGAACTGAAACAGATCTGTCACTGATATCATCTCCATAAGGCAGCATGCTTCAGTTAGCGGAAAGACAAAGACATGATGTTAATATAAGTGTCTGGTAAAAAGACTTCATGATGTTACTATAACGTTTGACACACACACACACACACACACACACACACACACACACACACACACACACACAATTTCATACATTTTATAGAATGCAAGCTTTTATTTTTTTTAATGCTGTGTACAATTATTGGGTTTTGCCATTAAGTATTGCTGTACAATTTGGCCCTGTCTATCCCATTCGTTGACACACACAGCATGTCCATGAAGAGACAGACGTGTGTGTGTGTGTGTGTGTGTGTGTGTGTGTGTGTGTGCGCCTGTCCCCTGATTAAGACGTGGTCAGTGTTGTTCCTGAAAAGAGGGGTGAATACTTCTGATCACTCACCTTCTGCTCAGGATGTAAAGCTGGTGTAGAAATCAGCTGATACACAGGGAGTTGATTTACATACAAAAGGAAAACACACAAGCAGACATATTATAAGTAGATAATAAACACATATTTAATGACTTTATAATAGAATAGACAGAACCCGAACAAAAGCCCCTTTTCCTGACTGTTACATACATTGTGTTAGCACATAGCTAACTATTCAGAAGATCTCTAGCTATGATAAAACCACAACATTACACAGCAGTGTACATTATATGTCACTACAGTAACACTGATGAGCCCCAATAAATTGCATACAACCATTCATACACACCATTCGCTTAGCATGATGATATTAACTTGCTTATAGATCCATATTTGGTCAGGCATTTTACACAAACAATGGAGCTAATTGTTTACATCATGGATATGTGTCCAAATATACTATTATATTAGTATACATTATTAATGAACACGCTAGTTTCCCTATGCTAAGTGCTAGCGGTTAGCATTGTGATATCAGCTTGCTTACAATGCATATTACGGAGATGCCATGGAGCTGGTGGCAACGGTTCAGGTGCTCAGTTGCGTTTTGACCTCGGTCCCATAGTCCTTTGCGCATTAGCTTTAGCTTTTAGCTTGCAAAATACAGGAGAAAGAGAGTTCTCACACAGGAAAAAGTAGGGAAAAAGCACACACATGTACGGGAAAGATGACTTGCCCTTCTGGGCCACCGTACATGCCTTTGGACTGTATAGTGTGCATGTATGCAGTAGTGTCTACATAGTGCGCATTACAATTATCATGTGCATTGCTTTCATACTGTACAAGTTGTATGAAAGTGTGGCCAAATGCTCCAACAGTATTGGTCGTAAGCGGAACAATATTGTTGTTTAAACAGCACAGCTCAGATAGTAGATTCAGCAGTAACATGGACAATCAACGTGTGTTCTAATCTCATTATCATTCCTACTGTATAGCACCAGCTAACTTGCTGAGACATACACAGACACACTACCAGTCAAAAGTTTAGACACATCTTCTAATTCTTACATGTTGTGCCGCATCACACATCGTCCAGCGTGCATTTCTCCTGCGTAAAATCAACACCATGTGACTCGTCAGAATTGAGAACTTGGTAATGCCGTGGTGTGGTGTGGTGAACACTGCCTGAGCACGTGGAGAACGTCCTCCTCTGCATGTTCTATGCTATTACGTTATGGCGTCATCTCCATCCAGTCAATCCGAATTCACTGTACTGACCCTTTTCGAAAATGATGGAATATGTTACGAATAAAATTTGACCGAATCGCATTACTTTCCATAATTGATGGAATAAAAACAGCTCTGGCTAGTGGACGAGGGCAGAAATGCGAAACACAGAGCGCAAGCATGGAGAGATGGAGAGTGGGGGCAGTAATATTGATTAGTCCTAATTAGATTCCTATCAAGTCACGAGGGACCGGCTCATCCCGGCAGCACATTTTAGAGGGAAGAGAAGAAGAAAAAAAAAAAAACGACCCAGATCTACTCGCCAAGAAGTATATGAAGGAGGCTAATTTAATTTCAGAAGCCCTCAGAATGAGGGGGGATTTGATTATTCAGATGGTTTCTCCCAACTAATTACAATTTCAGTTATTTTTCCCTTTTCCGTGCAAGTTGGCCGTTAACTCTCTTAGCAAAGTTTAGTGAGTTTGGACAACTCTGCACAAGACCTGCAGGCCGGTCGAAGCTCTGTAGCACCAATCAGCATACGAGGACTGGAATAGAGCACAAGAGTAAAGCTCAGCTGACTGGACTGTAATTATGTAACACGCAAGTACTTCATCAAATGTACACACACTTACAGTAAGAGTGTTTTTTTTTTCTTCTTTTTTTGTTTTTTATTTAATCGATGAATGTTGCTGTAATGTCTAGAATTACAACCCCGACATTACATTAACTTTACATTCACTAGTCTTTCGTAATGTTCCTGATGTGAGCATGAACATTAACTACTGATTAATTAATTTTAAAAAAGTTATTATCTCCTTTCTGCTTTGTATGCTACACAAATAAAACAATAAATACACTTTCTTAATTATTTACCTACTTTGATTGGCTTGTCGGATATTAAGATTTTTTTTTCTGTTTTATTTTAAAAAGAAATACTTTGTAAAATTGCAATATTAAAAAAATAATAATAATATTAAATATATCAATGAATATCCCAAGGTGATTGTCATATAGTAATAATTAAATAGATAAAAATGTCCATGTAATAAGTGTACATTATTTACTTATTTGTTTGTTTGTTTATGTTTAGCGTTTAATAACATGCTGAAGGGGCAGTGGTGGCTCAGGCAGTTTTGGCTCTGGGTTGCTGATGAAAGGGTCAGGGGTTTGAGTCCTGCCACATCCAGGTCAGCCCTGCTGGGCCCTTGGGGAAGATCCTTAGTAGCACCACAGCAGCACTATATATATATATGTATATATATGCTATGGCAGAGAGAGGGAGAGATATATGATATAGAATAAGCTTAGTCGTGGTACATTTCAAGATAGTTTCAGAAAAAAAATCATCATGATGATTTTTTTTTTTTTTTTTTTTTGTCTTTCTGTTTGGTTCAGTAGTTTTTATGTGAATAATCTTAATATGGTTTTCACATGTATATGTTGCTTGAGGTAACATATACTGTAGGCTTTGTTTCACCGCAATTGGCTGACGGGAAGAGAAGATGTGTCACTTTGAAATTTAAATGGAAAACGTCCTTATATCATTAAAAAAAAAAAAAAAAAAAAATTGACCTTCAAAAAATCATTAGCTAATCTTAAAATTCAACAGATGGCGCGGTACATTTCGAATTCACGCTTTTGAGTGTGCAGTTGAAATCTACTTCATAAATGCGGTCTCACAAGTTCGTTCCGCGCCCTTCCAGGTAGCATGTAAAAATGTTAGTTCATTTCCAAATTCAACAGATGCCGTTGTACATTCTTTAAAATGCTCATGAGTGCGCGAATTAAATTCCATGCGAATTAAGCGAACTAAGTCACGGGCACATGTTAGTGTATATGGGTAATGCTTCTGTATATTGACTTTCTCCTGTTTTATATTGATCTCTTTGTTCATGTCCATAACGGGTCTATTTCTGTGTTCCTTTTTAACACCTCACTGTCATGTCAGGGTAGGCAGCCATATTGCCTCTATCCTATATCGACTCCCCAGAGTCCCTGACAGATGGTTGGATCTGATCATAGCCCACGTGACTTCTGTGTCCCTTGAGACTTTTGACTCTGCTGCCATTGTTTCACAGCAGAAAGACACATGTACAGGTGCACTAAAACCAAACACACACCAGGACGGGGTCACAAAGGACAAGCAGTGAGAGAGGACACCACGCATATGGTGTGCACTTTTGAGGAGCAAATCCAGCCAGCCATCACAGTCTTGGTTTTCTCCGTGATTATTTGTGAACAAGCAGCAGAGTTGATGAGAACCAGAGTAAAGTGGCTGGTGGAGTTAGTGCTGCTGTAATTACAACACGGCTCCACACATGTTTAGATTCAGGAATTCGACCATGCTGTGATGTATAGCATTAAAGTGTCGCTATAGATTCAAATGCTGGTTAAAGTTTAGCCACACCAAAGAGACAAAAGTGTCAGCTAGATATAATAGAATAATAAGATAAAAGACAAAAAGTAAGTGATAAAATGTTAGAGGATGAGATGTTAGGGTCAGCAGGGACAAGTAGCTCATAGACCACTTAATAATGTCTTTTTCCACTCAGTGTTACCTTGTGCAGCTTTCCTGAGTCATTACACCAAATCACACCCCAAAACAGGCCTTAAACTCTGACATTGGAACTAGAACCAAGAGCTAATGGCTTTTCTATTGAGTCTTCAGGTCGTCTGAGTCGAGCTCAACCCAACCCCAATGTGACTGCACTATAAACATGCACCTCCTCATTCGGACATCCAGCACCATTATCATTCATCTCTCGGTCGTCTATATCTCTTTCCTTTCCTTTTACTCTCTGATCTTCTCTCTCTCCCTCTCTCTCTCTCTAATTTACTCCCTGCTCTCTTCCCGCGCTCTCTGTAATTGTGGTTGTAAATCGTCCCGCTCCTGGACTTCCCTGTCCTAAGCACGACTATTATGCAGGCTTCAGTCTGGAGCCTGCTGATTGCAGCTGCCAGGGAGTGTTGATTCACAGCCGCCCGTCACTCACATCAGTCATCCATCCATCCATCCATCCATCCATCCATCCATCCATCCCGCTCTCGCCTTATCTCTCGTATGCTTCAGGATTTCAGCGTTGGATATTGCTAGTGTGGTTTACAGATGAAGCTCAACCCAGACACTCTCACTTCCAGGTTAGGGTCACAGAACAGCTAGTCGTGAATCCTCAGCATGCATCACATGGTGAGTTTATTCAACTGCTGGAGATCCTCACCATGAGAAGCTAATCCGATGCATTGGTGCTTCCAGCTAACATAATTGGTGAAGCACTTCCCTTAATACATGAAAGAACTTGCTTTACTGGAGGAGACATTGATCCTGGCAAACAGTGCACATGGATCACATCTAGCTGCATCCAGCTGTGGAAAATATATTGAGGCAAACGTCGAAGGTGGTTTTTCCTCCACTGCTCCAGCCACGAAAATGTTGAAGAATTTTAAATATATATATATATATTTTTTTGGCCTCTTGATTTTTTTCACCAAAGAATAAAAAAGTCGAAGGAAAATTCTTTGTCCAATGCACACTTGCTGTATCTGCATTGAAAATCACGATCAAAGGTGGTGATAAGTTTCAAAAATGAAACACGATGTGTAAACATGACATACCTTTGCAAGCATCAAAGACAGAATACTGTGAAAACTGCTTTTTTGTTGTTGTTTGTTTGTTTTTTGCATAAGCATGCTATTTATTTATTTATTTATTTTATTTTGCTTCATATTATAGCTTTGTTCTTCTGAAACTAACGCGAGCCTCAGCGGAGGAGCTGAGAGAAATGCACATTCGCAATATATTTGTTTTTTCTTCCTAAAGACTACCAATCAATTATAGCCATCCATAATTCAGTGCACTACAGGAGGAAAGTCTAACTGTCATAAATTATTATTTTATTTGATCATTAGGGTCCAATCTATTCGAATTAGCTGACGATGGTATTCATCAGTGCATGCATAAATACGCATGGCCTTCTCCTTACAATCCTAAATCAGTTGCTGCTACAGCCGAAAAAATGTATTTTGGTTTGTAAAATTGATTTTCTCAGAAATAATTCAACAAGAACAAAGCGAGACGAGGGGAAAGAAAAAGCATGCACATGTGTGCACTTTACACGCAAATTACGTTTAAAACAAATATTCTAATTGCCTGGTGAATTAAAAAATTTACAGGTCATTTCTTTATTTGTTTATTTATTTACTTATTTTACAAAGTCAGGTGTTACAAATTAATGCTTTCAGTTAATAAGTTCTATTAATTTCAATCTCTGAAAAATATTCAACAATGGTGGTGTAGCGGTTAGCACGGTCGCCTTGCGTCTCCAGGGTCCGGGTTCGATTCCCGTCTCTGTGTGCATGGAGTTTGCATGTTCTCCCCATGCTTGGTGGGTTTCCTCCGGGTTCTCTGGTTTCCGCCCACATTCCAAAGACCTGCAGAGTAGGCGAACTGGCATTCCCAAATTGCCTGTAGTGTGTGAATGAGCGTGTGTGCCCTGCCATGGATTGGCACTTTGTCCCTAGGAGTCTTCAGCGTGTGCCCTAAGCCTCCGGGGATAGTCACCAGGCCCCTCGCCAACCTGAATACAGGGTAAAGTGGTATAGATGATGAGTGACTGGGTGAGTAAGCATTATTATTATTTATTTATTTATTTATTTATTTATTTATTTTAACATATATGAATTTTCTCGTGGTTCTTATGTCCGAAAATTTTGTTGGTCTATGGAAGCTATGATACAGTAACAATCACAAATACAATAATAAAACAAACAGCTTCATAAAACTATTAGAGCATTTAGAACCTGTAAGATGACTTTTGAAATTTGGAGAAACCTACAGCCAAGAAATCAAGTCAAACATGATTTTTTGACAAATATGCAGTGTTAAATATCCCACACTTTCTGTAGTCACACTTTCCTAAAACAAGGATATTCAGATGGCTAATAACGGATGAGAAATCAAAGCAATTCTTGACAATTTGTATGAGATCTTTAAGTGCAGTAGGCCAAGTTGAAATCAGGCGTTTAAATACACTTAGGTTCAAGTCATTACACCTATGAAAGAAAAAAAAATAATAATTAGACCTCCACAAGTCTCGGTAGTTCGTACATAGAGCAACTCCCAAAACACCTGGTGTCACCACATCCATCTGTACAAAGGATACTACGCAAGTGTAAACATCATGGAACGACACTGCCATCATACCACTCGGGAAAGACATGCGTATTGTCTCCAAGAGATGAACCCTGGTCTGAAAAGTACAAAGCAATTCCGGAAACAACAGCAAAGGACCTTGTGAAGAAACTGGAGGAAACGAGTACAGAATTATCTATATCCACAGGAAAAAAGAGATCGATATTGACATAACCGGATAGGCTACTCGGCAAGGAAGAAGCTGCTGCTCCAAACCTGCCAAGAAAAAGCCAGTCTCTGGTTTGCAGCTGCACATGGGAACAAAGACCTTAGTTTCCTGAGGACCGTCCTATAGTCCCGAAGAAACACATTTTAAACTGCTTGGCCGTACTGACCATTGTTGTGCGGAGTAAAACAGGAAGGCTTGCAAGCTGAAGCACACCATCCTACCTGTGAAGCATTGTGTTGTGGGGGTGCTTTGGAAAGAGCGTTTTCTATGCGCCCCAAAAATGGCCATAATGATACAAACGTGTAAGCATCTAGAGGCATATGACCTGTTTAAATGTTGCTTAAGTTAAAAAGAGAACATCTTTCTATGTGAAATTTCAATTGGCCAGGTTTCATCTGAATGACCATAAAGGTCACTGGACATAATAGAACATGAAATTGTACATTCAATTATATATACAAATGTGTTTCTTATCTGATAAAAGTATAAATGTGTATGCATATTTACAAAAAACTCCAAGAATAAGTCCGGAGGTAAGAAGCATCAAGTGTTATGGAAAATGGTGTTATAAATGATCCTATCTGAAAAAATTCACTTTTTCGCCTAGGCAGGATACTTTTTAGCACCAATACCATGTTTTTTTTTTTTTACTGTAACTAAAGACATGTAACCCCACTGAGAATGTGGCGAAATCTGAATTAAATCGTCCTCTTCACATTCTTTAATTAAGCAGTGATCCCGCATTTCGATAAGGAAGGTTTAAATATATTTGGCTGAGCTGTTTGTAAACTTCTGAGTTCAACAGTACTTCAGAGAATAGTGGACGCCGTGTACAGTAGGTGCAGTACATATACCGAGTGGGACTGATCTCGTAGTGGACTTGTAAGGGATTAAGGCGTCTGATGTCAGAGATTTAAACAAACAAGGACTGGTGAGAATTTCAGATTTGTCCGGTCAGCAGATTCTAGCAAAAAGCTTCAGGAATGTGGGAAAGCCCTCTTCCTCTGTTACTCGAAGGTGCTTAGACAAAGTGTGTTGTGTGCAGGATGTTCGTTATTATCCACGGCACTTAGCAGGGTACGTGTTTTTTTTTTTTTTTCATCCTGCTTCAGTCTGCATTTTGTCTCCTACAGATCCAAGCTTCTTTAATCACTGTGTTGAGTTTAAATGCTGCTGATGCTAATGCTGCTGCTATTGCCGTAGGGCGTAACTGCGCATGGTTGATCCTCCGTTTTTACTTTTATAGCTTAGCCATGGGAGGTGTGGTGGAGGCATCTGCACTGCGGCGTGTGTGTGTGTGTGTGTGTGTGTGTGAGTGTGTGTGTGCATGTGCGCTGTCTGAGCTAAAGTGATGATTAAGGGATCATGGCCCTTAAATAGGCAGCCTTGTTTACTCACTTCACATCTTCAATCAATCCTTCAGTCAGCAGATTAATTGAAATGTTTCCGATTGATCTTTTTCTTCTTCTACCTTTCTGTCTCCCCCCCCCCTCCCCCCCCTCTCTCTTTTTCTCTCTGATGTTTCAGTGGAGTATAGAGTGTGTTGTCACCTGCTGCAGAGACAGAGTGAGAAAAGAGGGATGGAGAGAGATCAGAAGAAGAAAAAAAAAAAAAGAAGGAACAAAATGAAAGAAAGAATAATAAACGTTAATAAGAAGGAAAGGGATATGAAGAAAGATGCGGGAAAGATAAAAGAGAAAGAGATGGAAGGAGGAAATGGACAATGAAGAAAAAGGGGAACAAAGTGAAATGTCGAGAGAGAGAGAGAGAGAGAGAGAGAGAGAGAAAGGAAGATATTAAGAAATAGTGAAAATAGAGTGTGAAAGTGTCGTGTGAGAAAGTAGAGAGAAAGAGATGATGATAGAAATAATTGAGCATTTTGTGAGAAAGAAAGGGAAGGAGATACAGAGATGGAGAGAGAAATGATGGAAGAATACCATTTGCAACAGAGAGAGAGAGAGAGAGAGAGAGAGAGAGAGATGCTCCATCACTCTATCAGCATCTCACCAGTTTTAAGAACATTCATGAACATTTAGCTTTGATAATAGACTGTGCATGAAATGTGCATAAAGCCATAGTGATGTTTCCGTTTCTTTAAGGCAAACTGACACCGCTGTGATTTTAACTCAGTAATGGGTTGATGAGAGAGATGCTGTGGCCTCGGGATCTCCCTGTACATTACAACTGATGTGTAATTAACACTTTGGTTTGAATCCTTCCCAGCAGCGCCGCGTCCCATCCCGCGTGCTGCATAAAGACGCCTTCATTCATTCAGCCTGTTGTTAGACATCAGCCGGTGAAAACTGCATTCTTTTGTTTCTTAATTTAAATTTTTTTTTTTTTCATGATCGTTCTTTTGATACCAACACTGATTTTATTAATGATTGAGTGCATTGTTTAAATAATTATTTGCAAAGAAAGAACTTTTATTTTCCAAATTGAAGTTTGCATTTGTCATATTAGTATGAAAATAACTTTCTTCTTTCAAGGAAACTACTAATACATTTGTGTTTCTATAAATACTTTATTAATTACTTACCAAGTTCATTCATTCCCAATTAGAAACACAATTCAAACACACAATTAGTACCAGGCCCGCGTGATATGCGTAATAATGCTATCGTTATTTTAGCAGGAATCCTAATTTCTTTGAATTTCTCTTGGTGTATTTTGCGTGTGTGTGTGTGTGTGTGTGTTGTGTTTGTGTGTGTATCAGTGTGATTTGTAATTCAACACAATTAAGACCATCAGTTGAGACGATCGGCTTTTCACACGTTATTGATTAAGCACATTAACCTGATGGGAAATGCAGCGTGCTGATAACGCGCTCCTCGCAGCTCCTACCTTTCACGCCACACGGTTTAATCCGCGCGACTGTCCGCAAAGTGCTAATTAAGTGGAAATGACACGATTAATTTTGCGCGCTCCGTGTCTGATTTCAGCGTGAGATTTGTCCTGGTGGGTTTGAGGGATTATCGCAGTCTCCATCAGGGATTAACCTCAGCAGGGAGTCTCTGTGGCAGTAATGCTGACGCTGCTGGTTGCTTTTATCTCCGGCTTGATAATCTCCATGATGGAGAACCTCCTCCTCCGACTGAGCACGTGCTGGGAGCTGATAGCTCTTCTACATTCATGCATCATAGCCGAGCAGCACCGATGAGACAGTGACCCAAATAAATAAATAAATAAATAAATAAATAAATAAATGCATTAGCCGAGTTGTGTGATCAGGTTTTCTGTAAGGAGATGTTTGTATAACATGATTGGAAGGAGTCCACAGTGTCAGAGGGACAGCTGTAGCTTTATGTTTTCCCAGAGATTCAGGACTGAGGAGTTTGCAGTTTATTAGTCATGACAAACTGTTTGATTTTGAACTTGTATGGACAAAACAAGGCTGGTAAAGGAAAACTGTTTACAGCTGCAGTGATGCACATGAGAACAGGAACAAACTACCACTACTACAGTAATATAGCAAATAAAAAGAGAAATCAAACACTGAAAGGCAGGCTGTTAGTGGATTTCCTCTAACAGAACACCACCAGGTTTATTCTATTCCAATCTGTTTGTAAAACTGGACGCTGTTGCAAAGCAGCTTTAAACCGAACAAAACAAAAATGTGGATATGAATGTCATTTAAAAATAGATTTATTTCTCTTATACTTGGTAAAATGATCAGCCAAAATTTTTTTTTTTTTTTCCCTTAATGCATAATGAATTTAATTATACAGGAAATTTCATGCAAAGATCAACATCAATATGGGTAAAAATATAAAAGTAAACATAGTGCATAAAATCCTTACCAAACCATAGCGAAGGAGTAAAAATATCATATCTGCTTACGCTGACTAAACTTTTACTTGTAAATTAAGCAGTAAATTCCAACACCGAGCATCAGAAGGTGCAAAGAGGCACAGAAATTATGAAAACTACAAAGAAAAATAGAGGAAAAGAAAGAAGAATAACGATAAATAAATATCCCTATTAATCTCTGATTGAGTAATTTCATAGCTGGTTTATTTCATACTTGTTATTTAAAATATTTCATCTTACATTTAGTATTTCAGTGATTTCATTATACTGTATAGTCGAGGACTGATTCAGATACACGACACCCATAATGCTAGTTTATCATAAATCATTTATTTGACATTTTTATGTCAAATATTTAAATATTGGCATTTTTAAAGCTACACTTTTTGCGTTCATTCATGTGTGTGGTTTTGTTTTTTTGTTTTTTTGCGGGGGGGGGGGGGGGGGAGTGTGCCGCTTTATTCAACTGTCTTTAAAACTCACAAAGTTCGTAGAAAACAAAAACAACTGCATATCAGGATGTCCTGCCAGGGTGTGTCAATGGGGAGGCTTCAGACATCAAACGGTGCATTTGGGCTTATGAATATGTCAGGTCAGACTAAAGTTCTTATCACTTCTCTCACATTAATTTTACTGCTACTGGAATATGGGATATTGGAATATGATATCGCAAAAAGTGCAAACCTCACCAAATACTATTTTATTATTCGTTTTTTAATACTCTTATTGTTTTTTATTATTATTATGACAATTATATATATATATATATATATATATAAATCAGTCCAATTTCTTTGCCTGTGTGATGCACTTAAAAAAACAATAATTGCTCAGTCATGTCTGTATAATTGGTTAACATGAAATCAAATTTCGGTTACACCGAACAATAGGATGTCACTCAATATTGAAAAATCCTGAACCATATACTGTACATTCCATATAAGTTTAATAATGTATTGACTATTATAAAACATGATAATTAAAAGGGGAGGGGGGGGGGATCTAGAACCATCCAAAGAACCCTTGAAAAACACTTCTATAAAGAATGTGTGAGTGAGAAACAAAAGTACAACTTTAATGGTTTTCTATTTTGAGTAAAAGAAGAACCTAGAAAATAGGTTTTTATAATGAAATAATAACGTCTAACATTATCCTTAAGTATTCCATAATTCCTTGTGGAGTGTTACACACACATATATAGAAATCATTCTCAATCATATGAGTTTTCTTCACATCATTAGCCTCATAGCTAACAGTGCAAACTCCCACGTTGGAGTCAGAACATTGGGTGGTTGAAAAGCTCGAGTTTGTTTTCTCTAAAATGCAGATATTACTCTAACCAGCCAGTGATTTGTGTAAAACATCAATCTGCTGTGTGTACTGGTATGGAAAATCTACATCCCTGTGTCTCCACGCTTCTGTATGGATCTAGCTGGGCTAGGCTCTGTGATGATGCGTCTGTCTGTGGCATAGACGTACATACACATTACTGAAAAAGTCGAGCAAGAGTGTCTGAGAGTGTCTGAGAGTGTCTCGTTTCTGTCATCCGTCTCCTTTACCAGACGCGGCTGTCAAACTGCTCTTCCTGTCAGAGGGCTGAGACTTTATAGACCAGCTTCATGTTGCCCTCGAGGAGGAAACGAAACACACTTTTAACATCGAGTTGGCAGTAGAAACAATTTATGCATGAAAACAAGTGGCTGACGGAAGATGTGTGCTAAATGAAACGAACTAAATTAGCCCACAAGACTGCAGGAGATTTGAACAAAACCCCATGGCAGATGGAAGTTTTTGTTTTTTCTTTCTTTATATTCCTGAAACGTTATGGCCCCGTGGAATACTTCACTGTCTCTGAGGCTTTATCGAAGCACTGGTCACCAATCAGCCTCGCGATTACAGTGCAAAACATTACAACCAAATTCTGTTCCTCACACATCACCTCTGGGGCAGTGCTGTGGTGTCTGGACCCAGGAGTTTGACAGCTTTGACTTGCGTTCTGTGGGTTGCGGGGTGGGGCCTGCTTGGATTGGCCTTGATTTGTCTGGCGCCCACAATCGGTGCTCGATAAGAAGAAAGACGAGAACTATGTATGGTTAAAGAAAATGTGGATACGAAGGGAGCAATAACAGTATGTGGAGCTGGAGAGTTTGGAGGTCAGGTTAGTGGTCTTTGCCAGCTGCACCCTGTATATCAGGCTGTGGTTCATTGGGTGGTCTGGTGTTTTCCATTGTAGCCAGCATTGACTTTTCAGCCAGGTGTTCTGTATCGCCTTTTCTGTGGAATTAGAATAAACAGACTGGCTTTTGGTCTACATTGGTATGGCTCAGCGTTGATTACCCGCAACCCTGTCAACATTTTAATGGTATGATTTTGTCATGGCTAATCAGTACACACATGTATCCAAAATATTTCTAAGTGCAGCCATTAATTAATTAACTCCACATGTGTGTAACACGTACTTTGAGTTCTTGTTGAGTTTCTTGGGTTTATCCATCTGGGAAACATTCCACATCAGCTGGGTCTTTCAACTCTACATTTAGGCATTTAGGGCCAAAAGGGACAACTTGGATTTGAACCTGGGATCTTCCAAACCATAGTCCAACGTCTTAGCCGCTGAACTAACCCTGACTTCTAAAGCAGCTTCAATTAAGAGTGTCCATTTCAGAAAGCATTTTTTTTTTCACATATACTTTAGAGAATAGTGAAATTCTTACGTCAAAGTTGTGATCAGAGTGTATAGGGCTGGCCATGACATGGCGCCTTTGGAGCAAAGGGAGTTGAGAGCCTTGTTAAAGGGCCGACTGTAGCAGGTTGGTGGTGCTGGGTTTGGAAGCATCGACCGCTGCTAATGTGTCCAAACCATTTAAGACATAGCTTGCTCAAATAATTGAAACCTGATTAAAAAAAATGTTGGCAGAATTTGGATTGATTGATAACACTTGTCAACCACCTTTGAAAATGTCGAATTTTTCATGCTTTGTCAGATTCATAAATGACAGCTAATTATTTAGCTTTAATAGCTTTCCAGTTCAAAATGCTACAACCTTAAATGCTTAAATGCTTAAATGCTAAAGAATTAAGTAACAGATTCATTGTTGGAACTATAAAATTTCCGTGGTTTTAGTAGAATAAACACTTTCTGTTGTAGGAAAATATAAAACTTTTAGGCGGTTCAGTAACTCTATTTCATCACCGCACCCCATTTCTCCTTATTTATATAACCATATGTCTACCTTACATTAATAATGCACAAGCATATCGTATCTGAAAGTATCTGCTCTATGACAATATCCATACAGGGAAATGTTAACTTATTTTTTTTTTATTTTTTTGTTTTTTGTCACAGTGCTGCTAGTATATTATCTCTTCTTCTCTAGCGCTAATCATGAATGCAAACAAGAAGAGTGGCAGCAACACTTGACACTCAGTGTTGCAAAAAAGAAAAAGAAGAAAGAAAGAGAAAAAGGATATGGCAAAGTGACAGCAGACGCCACTGAATGTTGCATCAGGCATCCCAAGACTCGGTGAATTATCTACAAGAGGAAGTGATAAAAAAAAATATGTGAGATTTACTACATCATTAATGCACATCAACTGTCTAATGCCTGCGCAGTAGTAACAGAGTCAGCTTGTCACCCATTGTCAGTATGTATCATCAGAGGCACTTTTTTTTTTTTTAAGGAAAAGAAGAAAAAAAAAAAACCATTATGAGTAGTATGTTGCTTGCCTTGGTTATAATAAAACCATACATCTGTGTGAAGCTAATAAACACTGCAGTGTGGTGATTTTCAGACCTGTTTATGGTGGGTATTATGACACGGTGTGGGATGAAGGTGCTTGACATAGCTGCTGCTTTCATTCCTCCTTCCTTCTGCCTTCCATCCTAATTAAATTAGGACTGATTAAGCCGTGGCTAATGCAGTCAGAACTGCGGCATGCTAATGTAATAAGATCAGTTAAACTGGTTAGCGTAATTGGCAGGAGTTGCAAACGGCAGGAGATTTGCTTTAAATTATTTATTTGCGTAGCAGACGCCGCTCTGTAACGCGTCGCGACTTCGCAATTCCATTACTTACATCAGCTGTTTGCAGAACCAATTTAGGCACAGACTGATGTTCAAGGATACAACAAGTGGTGCAACACCATACGTACCCATACACAAATTCAATATTCATTTTTTTTTCAATATTATTTAATTTTTGTGTGTATATTATATTGCCAAAAGTATTTGCTTGCCTGCCTTCAAATGCACACGAACTTGACTAGCGTCCAACTCTTAATTGACAGGGTTTAATATGTTGGCCCACCCTTATACATGTTATAACAGTTTCAGCTCCTCTGGCAAGGCTTTCCACAAGGTTTAGGACTTCCAAAAGATTCATAGATGTTGGTACAGGATGGGGACATTCCCAAACTGTTCACACATGAAACAGTTTAAAATGTCTTGCTATGCTAAAGCTTTACGTGTTCCTTTCACTAGAAGTAAGCCAATGCCTGCAAAAACAACTCCGCACCAGTTCCAACATGACTGCGCACCAGTGCACAAAGCAAAGGTCCATAAAGACATGGATGAGCGAGTTCAGTGTGGAAGAACCTCACCGTGATGGAACGCTTTTGAGATGGATTAGAGCCGAGACTAGGCCTGCGAGCCAGGCCTTCTCTTCCAACATCAGGTTCTGACCTCGCAAATGCGCTTCAGGAAGACATTCCCATAAACACACTGCTAAACCTTGTGGAAAGCCTTCACAGAAGAGTTGAAGCTGTTATAGCTGCACAGCGTGGGCCAACTTCAGATTAAACCCTATGGAGTAAAAAGTGGAGGTTACTCAAGGTCATATGCATGTACTGTATAGGCAGGCGAGTGAATACTTTTGGCAATATAGTGTATATATATATATATATAGTACAGTATATGTAAGGAAAAGAGGATTTTCTTTTTTTTTTTTAATGTCTTTTTAATTTGTTGCGTGAGAATTGGATTAAACATAATGAGTGCTATTACTTGTCCTGTTACGCAGTGGACGTATGGCATAATTTTGAGAAGAAGTAAAAGAACCTTGTGGGTTTTTTTTTTTTTTCCTCCACAATTTCTCTGCAATTATCTGTTATCTGCCAGAATCCACCCACTAGCTTTCAACTCAAGTGGCCCCCATTTCTATGAGGAATACAAGTGGAACATTAACACTTATCACCTCCCCAAATTAACCTTTTACATTTCCAAGAACAGTTGTAGGTTCTACACTGACACTTCAATGGAAACGCTTAACAATCTATGTAATATCGTACAAATAAAGGTCCCCCCTTTTCATAGAAGTCTTAACAAAGTAGATCCTTTAGAACACAAATCTTTAACTTAACGTCACATAAGCCAGTTGTGTGGTTCTACATTGAGACATGAAAGTGAATGGCAAATGCTCTACGTAGAGCCATGCAGTTGGGAATTTCTCATTTCATGATGGGCTGCGAGCAGAACGTTTGAACATTAAACGTTAATAGCTACACAAAACAGCGTTTTCCTTTCTAAGATTGTTTCTAGGTTCCTGTATTCTAATGAAAACCTTTTAATGAGAGCAGAACTAAAGGTTTCCTGTTTCATAAAAGGCTTAATAGAGCAGAATGAAACGATTTCGACTGAAAATAGTACATGAGGAATGCCTTTTAAAACAGGTGTAGTGAAACATGAAGGTAAACACCTAGTGGGAAACCTGATGCCATTCTACATTAGTGCTGTCTGCTTGTCCTGTGCATCCACTGAAAGTCAAATGTAATTACGCTGCTGCATTAGAAAACAAGCAGATGGTGCCCTGACCGGCTAATCACGCGCACACACACACACACACACACACACACACACACACACACACACACACACACACACACACACACACACACACACCTTCTACCTTTTTTATTCTCATGAGTGACTATGAAGCAACTCAAATTCTCTGCCGCTAATGTTCAGGAAAGTGATTGGGTAATCCGTGGACTTGGATGTCTGACATGATCTCTTTCATCACAAATTGCTAATGTGCTTATGGGGCGCGGTAAAATCTTGGAAATGAAGTCGTGAAGGCCTCAAAAAAGCCCAGAGGCAGTGTGTCTTGATCCTTGTATAACACTCTAGTCAAAATTAATACCGTTAATCATTTACCATCAATGCAATGCTTTTGAAGTTTGCTCACAGAGACGCACAGTATTGCAACAGGCTGGAGCCGAATTCCAAGGGGTCTTAATGGGTTTAATAAAAGAAAAGTATCAAGCCCTGTATCAAACCCAACTGAGAGATTTCACAGTCACGGATCTATTTAGCACTTACGTTTCTTGGACATGAAACTTTTTTTTTTTTTTTTTTTAATGTATACATTAAAAACCATATTTCAAAAGAATTCTCAGTAAAAGTTTCATTGCATCTCAGGAAAATTTTTTTTTTTTTTTTTTGCTGAATTTTACTCTTAAATGAAAAATAGGGTAGACGTTTTGAACCTGATTCAGAAAGCATGGTTAACTCGCTGCCATGCTAATGACCTGCCATAAGGACATTATTTGTAACTACAATATCAGCAGGCACAAATAGCACCCAATCGTGCAATTACTCAACATTATGAACAATTTGTCCAACCCAGATTACTAATGATAATTAAAATGTCTTTACTGATATGAATAATATGGAATATTTACTTTTGCCATTTTTTAGACTTGTTTTTGGCTTCACTGTAACACCTATTAATCCTAAACCAAAGTAAAAAAAAAAAAAAAAAATTACTGGTTAATTTGGTTTGGTTTCACATTGTCAAGAAAAAGGTTCCAGTATATATATATATAAACCCGTTGTGCATTTTCAAAACATTGGAGAACACAAACTAGTTTTAAATAAATAATTAGATTAGCTTTACTGCAGCATCCTTGAGTTGATGCTTCCCTGTGGGTCTTTCAGTCTTCTGCTTTATCTACAGTAAGTGAAAAGCAGCTCAGTTGGGCTGAAGTCAGGTGCTTTTGACCCTTTAAGAACCTGCCATTTATTTGCCTTAAGTTGCTTTTGTGGTTTTGTTTCATTATCCATCTGTATTTTTAGGATCTACTGTACGAGTCCGATTGGTTTTGCAGCATTTGACAGAATCTGAAGGTCTTCCAGGATAAATCTGTTTCTTTTCAGCTATAATAAAGGTATACTTCTCTTGAATCAGCACCTCTTTAGGTTGTACATTGAGAGCTACCAAATGTAACTCCAACACTAAAGACCTTTCAGCTCAGAAACAGATCCTAATTGACCATCAAACTGTTTGAGCCTGTGGATAACAAATAGAAACTCTAAACTTGATACAGCTCTAAACTTGTATCAAGGCTGAACACCTGCACTTTAATCAGTTCATTTCCAATGCATATTGGTGATGTACAGAGGGAAACACACGGACGTTTTCGTCACTTCACTGTCTAAATACTAATTTACCTTCTCTTTTTGTTTGTCCAAACATTTCGTACAGTTGGTCGTTTCTGCAGCATGACAGATCCGTGACTTGGCCTGGTTCAGCCAAAAACACCCAGCATGTTTTATTTACTTCCTGTGGTTTCATCAATTCAGAGTTCAATCACTTTCCTACCAGGGTTCAGTTGATAGTAGACTGAGAACAACTCCCTGAAATGCCTTTAGACCTGAGTGTAAATCTCACCTGTCTGATGAAGCACAAGAAAAGAGCGAAACACAACAGGGTTCCGTTCAAATGAACTAAACACTGCTGATACCAGAGCGTCCTTCAATTCCTTGGATTGCAGCTTGTAAAAGTTTGCCATGTAAATATTTCCATTGGGTTCCTTACTCACTCACTCACTCGCTCACTCACTCACTCTCCAGTGATTCTCTTTCCCCAGTGATGAGTTCGACCACAGTCTGATCCTCAGTCTGTTCCATCATAGCTGAGCAGATAAAATTGCTTTCATGGCTAATACTGTAAAGAAACAACAATCAATAACCTAGAAGACCATGTTTGCAATACTACATTAGACATACAAATCAAATGTACATCTCATGAAGTGTGCATGGACCGGGAAACTGCAGTAGATGATTGTGGTTTGGTGTGTTGTGCGTTTGCCACGCTCGCTGATTTGGCTGGCTTGCTGCCATCAAGGCCTTTGATTGGATTTTCAGCTCTAAGACATTTGGACCAAGGTAAGTCGATACGTTGTTTAAACTGTTCCACTGCTTGTGTGCGATGTTTACCATTAGACTTCAGGACTCCAAACGCTTGAGATGTCAGAAGTCAAGCAGAATGGGTAACACACTCGGATTAGCGAACATGTAAGCTCAATTTCCACACCACTATTTCCCACTCTTGTTTGCTGCACGAGTGTTTCAACAGGGGTTATTTGTTTTTAGATTAAACTGTGAGCAGGGTCTTTGTTACAGGGACTGTAGTCGACACTTTCATTTTACTAAGCAAGAAAAATAACATGGCCAAGAACAGGACATTGACTGGTATAGGAACAGGTTATAATTACTGCTATAGGAACAGGTTATAATTACTGGTTATAATTACTGCTATAGGAACAGGTTATAATTACTGGTTATAATTACTGGTATAGGAACAGGTTATAATTACTGGTATAGGAACAGGTTATAATTACTGGTTATAATTACTGGTATAGGAACAGGTTATAATTACTGGTTATAATTACTGGTTATAATTACTGGTATAGGAACAGGTTATAATTACTGGTTATAATTACTGCTATAGGAACAGGTTATAATTACTGGTTATAATTACTGCTATAGGAACAGGTTATAATTACTGGTTATAATTACTGGTATATGAACAGGTTATAATTACTGGTTATAATTACTGGTATATGAACAGGTTATAATTACTGGTTATAATTACTGGTATAGGAACAGGTTATAATTACTGGTTATAATTACTGGTATAGGAACAGGTTATAATAGGAACAGGTTCATTTTCCATTGCAGTACATTGGCTAATTATAGATTGACTTTTGAGTTCATTGATTTTTGCTTTTATTATCACGTGCATGTTGGAACAACAATGTAGTTACATGTCCATGGTCTCTTGCTTGCTTTCAGGTGTTGCATTTTCACCCACGTCCTGAAGCCATGCTTACTGTTGGAGTTCTCCTTGCACATTCAGGGTGTATACCTTTCATCACACCCAGTGTTAGGGTTTTCCCTGCACCTAACCGTAGCTCTCTGCCAGCTCCGAACTTTGTGGCCTTTAATAAACCCTCTAAACTGATCATTTACCAGCCCTCTCTAGCCTTGTGGAAATCTTGATAACTACCATGATAAGTTCACACCTTATTGAGTCCTTTTTTCAGGCACTGTGCTCGAAGAAATGTTTTCTCCATCAAGTTTCTGCATTGATTGTTTAATGTGCCCACTGTTTCATTTGTGATGGCTAATTTGCAGGATAAAGACCTTCTTATTGGCCCCAGGTCATCATTTAAGTGGGCAGAACAGTGCCAACTGTTTACCAAATTACCAGGTTGCCAACTTCAGCACATACAGTACTACACGGGGGTTTTTTTTTTTTTTTCCTTCCTTCCTTTTTTTCTTTTTCTTTTTTTCGCTGTGCTCAGCCGTAACAGCAGTATTGTTTGCATTAAGGAGCTGGCCAGGGTAAATGGAGCTGTTTTCAATTAGTTTTCAAAGTGCTTATCCCATTAAAGATAATGACTTATTGATTTAATGACAGTGGTACTGTTGGTGTGAGGCTCATTGCTATCATGACTCTAGTCTCTTTCCCCACTTACTCAATTGCTTTCTCACTTCCTTCACATTCTCCCACTCACTTCAGTTCTTCTCAGAGAACATATCCCATTTTTATTATTATTTTTTATGTTTATAAATAGTCCGACTAACTTTATTCTTTAGCAGAAACTACCTGTCATTGTTGTCTGCATTGTCATTCAGGATGTTTTTGAGACATAATAGCTGCAGAGTGTTTAGCAGGTGGAGCTGGACAGGTGCCAGGGTGTCAGCAGGGTGCGCAGGAACATGGCAGGAGGGAAAACCCTGATCTCATTCTGGATGTTCCCATGCATCACATTACTGCAGTACAGATGGGATATTTTCTCTCCCTCCCCCACGCTTTCGCTACGCAGCATGCACTCACTTTGGCACTTTGCCTTTTCTTCTCTTTAAGCTTCGGAGAGAAAAAGTAGCATCACGTTTTACTTCTCCCATGCTCTCCTTTTCATTTCTTCATTTATTTGCTTATTCAAGAGTCACTTTCTATTAGTGCATGCGGATTACTCGGTCCTGCTCGCTATGAGCGATCTAGTTTCCAGAAGTGTGTGATCTGCTTCCAGGTAGATCCAGATCAATTTTCTCTAATGTTCTAGTCAGTGCTCAAACCAACACACGCCGTCTGCTTTGTATCATGTCATTTAGGCGGTAGAGTTGTTACTAGCAGTGAGCGAGTCTATGCTACATGCAATCTACTGTACAGTGATTCCCATAATGAGTGACATTATGAAGGATCAACTGTAGATCCAACACGTATATGCGGTACGTTTTTATGTCCATTAGTGCAGGTGATTCGTGCTCTAAATCTAAAATCTAGAATATAAGTGGCCTTTTGTAAAACGCCCTTTATTTGTAAGATTTCAAGAAATACATTTTGTAATATGTGGTAGCCTCTATTAGTGACCTAGTCTCGAGCAGTGATCTACTGTAGGATGTTTGCCATTAGTCGTCTTATCTAGGGCATCACTCTAGATCACCGATTATGCCTACAGTAGATTATTAAGTGGAATTTACTTTGCACTGATAATCTTGTTTTGTACTGTATGTAAGATCTACTGTAATATGTTTTTCCATTAGTACTCTAGTCTGGACTATGTGTGGTCTACGCTCATGCTGCCTCCATCAGTGATCTAGCACAGCATGTGTGTTAACCTGTGAACTTTATGTTGGTCACCGTTAGTGCCCTGGTTGATCAACTGAGTGATCTACTATAGACCCATGAAGTGGTCCAGAGTATATGGTCGGCTCTTGCCATTACTGGGATAATCTAGAGATTTTTTCCCCTCAACCTGGTCCTCATAAATGATGACCCTCATGGGTCAATATTAATAATCTACTATAGATACGGGTGATCGCCTGTGGAGTAGTCTCAATTCATGAGCTTCTGTATCTAAACGTATAATCCACGTACAGTACTATAAATTGCTACCTTGTAAATTGATACGCCATGAATATGCAATTCATGTCAATCTGTCAATGGTCTACTTCTTTCTGGCGTGATCAACTCTCCAGATCAATCACCACAATCCACTTTTTCCAGGAGCAAATGCAAGCCAAGCCTTTTGAGAGATAAAACCCACCAGACCCTTTGATGATACCCTAAAGGTCCACGTATGAGAACACAGGACTCTATGGATGGTCTAGTCTGACCAGTCGAGTGTGTGTGTGTGTGTGTGTGTGTGAGCGCGTGTGAATAATCAGCAGTTTAGCAGTTTGTTTTGCTAATGGCTGTTTTTCTCTTTCACACACCGTGGGGAGCTCTGTGTAATGAAGCGCCCACCTCCCATACACACACACGCGCACACACACACACACGAATGCTTTTTCTTTTTCTCTATATCCAATCTCATTGGCACTACATTACATTTTAGATGATCATTTCTGAAAAATATAGCTGATATACGCATCTATTAAATAATTTACAGCTAATATTAGCTAATGGTGTGGTATATTAGCTATATTGCTAATACAATTGGTCTCTCTCTCTCTCTCTCTTTCTGTGGCAGGGTAATTATCTGAGGAAGTATTAATAATGGTGAAAGTGGTGTCTAATTCTGACCCATAACTAAGGTGAGCAAATAGAATTGATGGGCTGGAGGCCTGAGTGCTCGCACAAGGCTGTATCTAAGTGTCTAATTATCAAACGGTAAACACTTGTCTAGTGTGCAGGTCATGGAGCTCAGTGTGGACAGTTTATTCACAACACCTTCTGTAGAGCCACCCATCCTGCTTGGTACTGTTCCCATCCAGCTGTTCGCAGTGGTACAGGTGTGAAAGCTCCACAGCACCTTAAAGGTCCGTTTAAGTTCCCATGATATAAATTGGTTAAAACGTTGACCATCTATGTGTAATACGAAGTACTTGAAAATGTCGACTTTCCTATCTGAGGACCAGGTATCTTAAGGATATCTTAATCCTGCTTTGTGCTGAAGTCCACCATCCACGTTTTTGTCTTTTGCATGAGGTGACTCTCCTGGAACCTGCTACTCAGGCCTTTAATCTCCTACAGGTCTGATTTCTTGCCACTACAAGAGTTTAGCTCTACAACGGTGTCTTCAGAAAACTTGCCGAAGGCAGATTTAGAAGTGGTCACACCCTAACAAGTGTACAGTTTGTAGAGCAGTGGGCTCAAGACACAACCTCCAGGGTTAAAGGTGAGGGGAGGTGAGACATGTCTACCCACCTGCACTCCTTATCTTTGGAGATCCACTAACAGAGAGAGACTGTCCGTGTCTTGGGTCGTCTAAGACCGATGCTAAACTGTACTAAACGGACAGCACTTTAACTTAACGTATTTTTCTGTGTGGGAGGCGGGTGATGGTGCAACTGGTAGAGCATTTGAGATGGTATGTGAGTGGTAATGGGTCCAGTGTGCTAGGTAATGAAGTTTTTTAAAGCACACAACTGAAGTCATGGCTACAGGACAATAGTGGTTGATGCAGACAGGGACAGGAACAATAATGGCCTGTTTAAAGTATCTTCAGACTAGACTAGAACCTTTGGTATGCATGGTGACATTAACACTGTTAGCAATGTGAGCACTGCCTAATACTGTAGGCTGCAGCCTTGAAGCAAGCATAAAATATGCCCAACTCATCAGCCAGAGGCATGCACATGTTGAATCGTGGTGTTGGTTGTCGACTCATTCCATTATCATTTGTCATCTCTGCCGTGTCTTCTGGAATCACACTGTTAAAACTGCAACTAAATTCTAAATTCTTTCTGAAACGAATTTCCTTCCGTCATGTTGCTTAGCCACTTTTCCTGCCCTGTGGACTTTTGTAGATAACAATCTTACAAAAAATAACAAACTTCCACCTGTCCACTTGTCCAGGGGTGAGTCCCATGTGAAGGGAGGCCGTGGTGCTAGATCTTCGAGTGCCATGGATGGTTTTAAACATAATGTAGCATGCCTTGCAAAGTGACTAACCATTGGTCCCTCCAGTGCGTGACCTCTATCTAAACTCATTCACCGTTTGTTTGAGTCTAGGCGTAAGGAAGAATGTGGCTTGGTCTGATTTCTTAAAACAGTGGATGAGCCTGTGCCTCATGGCTGTCCTTGAATGGAGCATAGCATAGGTCCAAAATACTTTTAGCTCTGATGGTGTAAGTGACATGTTGGTTGAAATTTGGCACTATATGGTTGAGATCTGTGCTTCAGTCTCATGCACCTTTGTTTCAGGTTTCATATAGATTATGTAAAGGTAGTGTCCGTGTTTATTAGAGACGATGACTGAGTGAGGTAAATTCCAGAGAAAGGTAAAAAAAAAAAAACACACACACCACTCTACCTTGATTTTCCCAGCTCCATTGTTCAGGAAATGTAGAAGAACTCAGGTGACTGGATGGCATGGTCCAGCTCCAGGTCTAATTTTAGCCATGTCTCGGTCAATTAGAGGAGGTAGCAGCCCCAAATGTCCCTCTGGAATTTAGCCCTTGAGATTATTCTTCAGAGACGGGAGTTGGCTAGCAGCATGCTAAACAGGGGAGTACAGTGTGTGTGAGTCCTCATCCAATCTGCAATGCTTCTTTCCCTTATGGCTGCACTTCAGGATCTCGGCCAGCTAGCATGGATCCAGTGTTAACGACAATGATAGGTGTCTGGATAAAATATGGTTACAGCCGTGGTGATAAGAAGCTAGACAAAGTGCAAAAGCTAAACGAAATCAAACAAAGTGTTGTTAGAGCAGAAATTATGGCAGTCATCCTCACCAGCGCCATATTGGATCAAAGATCCAAAGAATCTTGGTTTGTTTATTTTTAGTGAGTAATACGTTCCATGCCACACCCCCCACCCAATCAAAACATGGTAGCTTGCTTGTTTTCTGCATTACAGTATGTCACAAAAGTGAGTGCACCCCTCACATCTCTGCAAATATTTAGTTCTATCTTTTCACTGCATGAATGACTCTTTGACACAATGAACAGTCGTCAGTGTAAAGTTTGTATAGCAGTGTAAATTTATTGTCCCCTCAAAATGACTAAAAATACAGCCAGTAATAGCTGAACGCCTGGCAACAGAAGTGAGAGTTATCGAGAGTGTTCCATAAAGACATGAAAGATCAGAATTTTGTGTGTTATTATTTTTGTGCACATTATATTTGTCAATGTTCTTGACTTAGATGATGAAGATCCAATCACACTTGATGACAGATTAATGCAGAAAACCATGAACGTCCAAAAGGCTCAAACCACTGTAAATATGAAAAGCTAAGATGAGTTCAACTCGTGCTATTTGATGTATGGAGGAGTTCTCACACAAGCCGCCATGTTTTTGGAGTTACGCTGTGCATATTTGAGTTGAAGACCAGTTTTAGGAAGATGCACAGCTGGAGGCAAAGCCCAGACACAGAGCTTTTAATCTGATGACCAGAAGACAAGAACATGATGAGACAACAAAGAAGTGATGGACCATGAAAATTACCATGGGAACATCTGTATCGGGTTTCAGTGTGCTGCTGTAGTGCCACCCGGTACGAACAGGAACTGGGTGTGTTTATGTGTGTGTGTGTGTGTGTGTGTGTGTGTGTGTGTGTGTGTGTGTGTGTGTGTGTGTGTGCGTGAGAGCTCGTTCCTGACCTGACGTCATCGAGTTTTCGAATCACAAATCTAGCAGGAGAACCCGAACAGCAGCTGTGAGCCCTGGCAGGTCTCCTCCCGCACTTCTCCTCCAGCCTGTCTCCTCAGCTCAGCTCCTGTACGCTTTTATTGTTATTTATGTGCTCATTCATGGAGCG
>QNUK01000587.1:146689-216689 GCA_013621035.1 Clarias magur
GCTGAATTTCCTACTTGTTTCTTTTCCTCTTTATTTGTTTCTTCCTCGGTTTTTCCTTTTGATTTCTGTTGCCTGTGATTCAGTTTCACGCTGCAGAAATTCTCACAGAATAAAAAGATCAGCTGAGTGGGTGTGTGAAAAGGGGCGGGGCAAAAAAAACCTAACTTGGCCAATCATTTGACTTAAGATATAATAATATTAATCTGAGTGATATTTGTCTTGATCATTTATAATCAGGTGTATCTCGTATTTCCACATCACAGTCTTCATCCCATAGTCCAATATTAATCTAATACGATCTGTAAGAGACTGTTGATTTAAAACCAATCTTAATTAGACCTTATGATGAATTATTCAATCTTTATTTGATTCCATCATTTACAATGCAATGTTCATCTCATTTCATTGAGATGTTATTTCTCCCTAATCTGATCAGATGGAATAATTGATCGGTTACCCAGCATCCTCCGTTACCCTCGGTTACAACACCGTGTGAATCTGATGCGTGATTTATTGTCCTATCTACAAGCTCGTGCCACAGATGTGTCAGCATTTCCCTTATGAACGCTTGTGTTTTAGCCTTCGAGACATTTTCCTTCATGTCCACCTCATGTTGTTCAGTTCACTTATTATTACTGATGTTCATAAATGATGTAATTGGATCAGGCCGTTTCTTTTCTCTTGCTCTCCTCTACTGTACTGTATGTTGACCGGAGGTTCGACCACGGATGTGAAAATGGGAATAAATACACTGGCCACTGCTGGCCCACACAGTCCCGAGTTGGACTACGGATGTTCCTAGATGGATGGATTCATGTTCTTCGTCAGTTACCTTTAAAGCAGCGCAAGTTAGCTAAAAATGCGTATTAGCTGGTTAGCTGGTTAGCTTAAACTCTAAAACAACTTCTGTCCATCTATCCTTTATACATAGCCGAAAGGTGTAACAAAAGCTCCTGAAGTGAGCTACACTGTGTGTGTGTGTGTGTGTGTGTGTGTGTGTGTGTGTGTGTGTGTGTGTGTGTGTGTGTGCTTCTCGTCCATCTTGTCCATCTCGTCCATCTTCTTCCCATTTGCTGTTGATGCTTCTGCAAATCACTCAATTACACATCACTCTGCACTTCCTGTCTTACAGAGAGCGACAGAGAGACAGAGAGAGACAGAGACAGAGAGAGACAGAGAGAGAGAGGTTTTTACAGGACTGTATTGTGTCTTGCTGTGTCTTTTATATCTTTCTTTTCTTTGAGATCAGTATGAATGTGTAATTCTCTCTCTCTCTCTCTCTCTCTCTCTCTCTGTCTCTCACCTAAAGGAAGTGTCCATATAGCTACGTAAGATTTATGTGAATTTTTTCATAAATAATCGAAATCTAAAACCTATAAAGCATCATTTCAACAGACGTCATGTGACACACAGCAGAACTCCTGACTTCTGGATTGTGATTGGTCAAAGCGAGTTGGTTCATCTCCATAACAGCAGCTCTGCTTTAATATGATCAGATAAAACGGGTAAAACCTGGTTTCTATAGTGACAGTTCCTTCAGTGGACCCCGTGCCGGGGAGCAGACGGGACATGGTGTGAACAGAGGAAGGAGTCTCCAGTGTCAGTCAGCAGGTTTCCTGTTTGTTTATTCTGCTGCGTATCTGGAACTTTTTACACAATAGCAATAAGATGTGTGTGTGTGTGTGTGTGTGTGTGTGTGTGTGTGTGTGTGTGTGTGTGTGTGTGTGTGTGTGTGTGTGTGTGTGTGTGTGTGTGTCTGTGTGTGTGACGTCTCTGTGAGCTCATCTCTTTCACTTCACTTACTTATCTGCTCTTATTACTGCGAATTCATTTCTTTCTTTCTTCCTGAAACCTAATCGTGACGCTGCAGCAGTAAAATCCTCACCATCCTCCAGTTTCAATCCTACAGGTACCACAGGCTGGCTCGCACACAACTACATTTACTTCATTCATATATATATATTAGTTCTGGTGCCTGAGCGGTTTATGGAAGGATTAAAAGGCAAGAAAAAATGTAGATTAAAAAATGAATCGTTAATTATTCTACACATTCACCATGACGGCGTTTTAAACTGAGAAACACCTGGTCACCGCTCTGCCCTCGAAAGGAAAGAATTCTCTCTAAAATAAAGGGGCAGAGTTAAAGCTGTTTAAGCTAAATAAATAAATAAATACTAATAAATACTAATAATAATAATAATAATAATAATAATGTGTGATGATTTTGAACAGTTGAAAAAGTTAGAAATAAAAATAACAACTGGGGCTAGTGCAGGTTAATCCATGCTTTCTTCATCGCTCAAGTGTGTGTGTGTGTGTGTGTGTGTGTGTGTGTGTGTGTGTGTGTGTGTGTGTGTGTGTGTGTGTGTGTGTGTGTGTGTGTGTGTTTTTTCTTCGCTTGGCTTTTTCCACATCGATAATCTACTCAGTTCTGGACTGAGATCTGATCTTATGTAGGAGAGCGAAAGATTCATCACACCTACTAAACGCCTACACACTCTCTCACACACACGCACACACTCTCTCTCTCTCTCTCTCTCTCTCTCTCTCTCTCGGGATGGAGTGAGTGTGCTTCTCATTATAATATTTATCCAGGAAGCAGATGTGCTTCTGCAGGGCGATTACCTCTGACTTGCTCTCCCCTGCTGTTCGCTTGCATGCACACTTGCGCACACATACACACACACGCGCGCACACACACACACACACACACACACACACACACACACACACACACACAAAAAACATTTTGCATGCACAAAATGCCTACCCACACACATAATGTATAGTTCTTTTTCCATCTATCCCCTTGCGCTGAAACATACACACCCGTTTGAACTCATTTGAAACCATTTCCTTTAGCGTAGTAACACTTTTTTTCTGTCCACAGCTTCTCTCGTCTAATAATTTCTCCCTTGTAAAAATAAACTAGAAAGAAACCAATCCAATTCTAAACTTTGACTTCAGCCCACATGTGTGTTTGAAAGTAGAACAGGACTTTACACTGCGGCATTCTGGATTCTGATTGGTCAGAAGTTGTGCAGCGGCCTTCCATCAGCAGTGCAGCGACACAGTTACGTGTTGTTATTTAACAGAAAGTACAGTAAGTGTGTGTTGGTGTGGACGGTGTGTGCAGTGTCGGAGCGCCGTAACTAAACATCTCCAGGACAGAGGAGTTTACGTACATGGCAAGCTTTTCTTCCTCTTCTTTTGGACGATTGAACTTCATGCTTTGTGAACGTTCCAGATCATTAATTGTGACTTTCGGGTGCGTTCGAGTCTAACCGGGACTTTCTGGTGAATGACGACACTTCAAGCGCAGTACAGTAATGAGACTCCTAGCTGACCGGTTTGAAAGAGAGCTCTAGGCCAGTGAATATTCAGCGAGTGGAACAACTCATCCTTGACATCTGATGGATATAGTCACTTGTCACCAGCTTTCAGAAAGAGAGAGATGCATCTGTCTGTACTGTAGGACTTGTACACTCAATCATTCACCAGCACCACTTGCACTTTGCAGGAACCGGGCAGCTCCAAGACTTTTCCACATGTCTGGACCATTAAAGGAGTTCCTGGGAGGCCGGCGTGAATCAGACAGGCAGTCCGATCACGTCCTACCTTGACGGTAGAAGCCACGCACTACTGGGGATGAGTGAATTAGTGTATATTTAGAGAAAGAAAGGGAGTTCTGCTATTCTGCGCAGTCAAAAGTCCCACTTTGACTTGAACACCTGTCTATGAATGGAATGAAGAAGTAAGAATTATAACAACTTCCCATATTTAATAATATGGACATATGATTTCATGATTACGCTGACAACAATTAGTGATAACAGAAAAGCTCCGCAAAAATCTGTTGACGTTGAAGTCTTGCTTTTTATCCATTAAATATTTCTATAGTAACGGAAATAAATAAATAAATAAATAATTCTTGGAATGTCTTGACGATGCGTGAAAGGATTCTCTGGTCCCGCTTCTGAGCACATACAGTACTGATGATGTCGGGTTGGTGTGTCGTTCCCGTGTAGTTCTCAGATCATACACACGCACGTGACGAGACCGGCGTGAAGGAACTGCCAGTAATTCCTCACTGAGCAAATTCCACCCAGGCGAACATCGCGGAAGGATTATAGAGGCAGAGCGATGGAGAGAAAGCATGCTCCTCCTTAAGTGAGAAAGACAGAGCTTCTCGTGGGAAATCAGCGCTGGAGTGCGGTATCGGGAAACAGAGCCTCATGCAGTAAAAGCCTCCTGTCTGCTTAACGCGGTCAATCGCGCTCAGATTCATGGACACACACACACACACACACACACACACACACACACATGGCGCCACACACATACACTGTATATATGTACACGTACCCCATTATGTGAGCTCCAAAGCTAGCAAGACACGGCGTGGAGTTAGATAGACGGGCGCGTTTGACACCAGACGCAATTATCAACAACAGTGCGTCAGATGGATTCAGCTGGTCGTCCAGGTCTAGAGAGGGAACCTGTCGCCGGTGCTCCGATGACTAAGACATAAGACATAAGACGGAGAGAATAGAGGAGCCGATCTTTTAGCATTCAGAACATTGAAGATAAGAGGTTAAGGGTTGCATGTGCGAGTGCTCCAGTCATTTCCATGGAAAGGCTCACAAGGGAGATCAGAAACGCAAGAGAAAAGTAATAGGAAACACTGAAGGGTTGTATAGGATACCAGCTTGTTCCGCTAATGATGAGCAAGGACAAGGAGCGAGGTCTCGCCTTACATGGGCTCTCGGATCTCAGAGTGGAAGCTCTTGATGTTTACACCTCGAGGTTATGCTACAGGATGATAAAACAAGCTGCTAACTGATACAAAGACAGGGCTTTTGGATTTGACCCGTGATTCAATTCCAGCACCACAGGAAGAGCAGCACATTAAACACCTTCTGGAGGTTAGGCTTCATGCAAGCAGTGTTTTTTTTTTATTTTTTTTATTTCGTTTGGAATGACAGGTGTCATCCGTGAAAGAGCTGCACAAGCCACATTTAGAAGTGACTAGTAAGTCCTTGTATAAGTAGTACAATCATAAGATGGTTGTAACCAATGAGTCCAGAGGCATTGTGATGGAAGATCTTGGTTTAACTGCATTGAAGGTCTGGGGCTTTTCGCACTGATGGTGATTTTGGCTAAGTTGCATTGCCATTTTGATTTTGGAAGTCTAGGCTATGACGGACTGATATTTTAGAAAATCGTAAATATTTTACATCAGTGTTTTAGAATAGGTTGGCCACCATGTATGATTTTTTAGAAGAGCCTGACAATATTATATTAATGTTTCCTGGAGAACATGACTAACCTGCCTCGGTGCTTTAAAGGATCTTGATTGTCTGGCGTTGGTGTTTGAGAAGACCTTGGCATTTTAGAGGAGTTTTCAAAAATGCTTTAGACGTTTTTACCAGTTTTGCCTCGAGGTTTGAACAATTTGAACAATTTGAACTATCTTGCATCAGTGGTTTAGAAAAGCTTGGATACCTTGCAAACCTCCACTATCTCGACTATCTGGAATTTATATATTAGAAAACTTATGGTTGAGTTGTTTCCAAATATTGATACTGTACGTTTGACATCCACTTAGACTTCAACGTGTTGCTGACTATTCCCTGTCTGGAGTTATAATGTTAGAAGACCTTCACTGTCAAATTACAAGATCTTGGTTATCTTGCCTTGATGTTTCATGATCTCCTGACTGTCTGGGATCAGAGTGTTTCATATCGGTCAAATGGTTCTTAAAATCTACTTTCCAGACCAAAATTCCAGAACCACATCCGGTCCTGATACTGTGTTGGTGCGAACGTGGTCTAAAAGGGAAGCCCACGGTCAGTTTATAAAGGATAATGATGATGTGTGTTTGTGGAAGGAGAGAGAGAGAAATATTAGCATCATGCATCACTCTGACTCCTACAAAAGATCTAAAATCAAAGCTAAAATACAACAGATAGATGTGACTGATGTGGTAATGTGTGTGTGTGTGTGTGTGTGTGTGTGTGTGTGTGTGTGTGTGTGTGTGTGTGTGTGTGTGTGTGAGAGAGAGCTTGGAGAGATAAGAGATTGCAGAAGAGAAGATGATGAATTATCCTTGTTAAAGCAACATAATGCAGCATTGTTGACATAGCCATAACTGTGTGTGTGTGTGTGTGTGTGTGTGTGTGTGTGTGTGTGTGTGTGTGTGTGTGTGTGTGTGTGTGTGTGTGTGTGTGTGTGTGTGTGTGTGTGTGTGTGTGTGTGTGTGTGTGTGTGTGTGTGTGTGTGTGTGTGTGTGTGTGTGTGTGTGTGTGTGTGTGTGTGTGTGTGTGTGTGTGTGTGTGTGTGTGTGAATAGTACTACTCCTTAAGGCTCCTATTCAGCACATTGTTACTCTCACTGACGTCACCCTGCATTTACACTTAAGCACTTGAGCCAGTTCAGTGTCAGCTTTTCCTCCAACGAACACAAACACACAAACCATCACCTCTGAACCAATCAACTGTCACCTGGTTAACAGAGAGCTGACGGACAGTTGCTTACCAGAAAGGTAGCAAGTTAACAGAGAAGTAGCAAGTTTCTAGTTAACACAGATGAGACGGGTTACGGGTTAAGTGACTGGTTAAGGTTATGTGACTGGTTAACATATGACATGACATGTGACTCGTTAACATATGACATGACATGTGACTCGTTAACATATGACATGACATGTGACTGGTTAACATATAACATGACATGTGACTGGTTAACATATAACATGACATGTGACTGGTTAACATATAACATGACATGTGACTGGTTAACATATAACATGACATGTGACTGGTTAACATATAACATGACATGTGACTGGTTAACATATAACATGACATGTGACTGGTTAACATATAACATGACATGTGACTGGTTAACATATGACATGACATGTGACTCGTTAACATATGACATGACATGTGACTGGTTAACATATAACATGACATGTGACTGGTTAACATATAACATGACATGTGACTGGTTAACATATAACATGACATGTGACTCGTTAACATATAACATGACATGTGACTGGTTAACATATGACATGACATGTGACTGGTTAACATATAACATGACATGTGACTGGTTAACATATAACATGACATGTGACTGGTTAACATATAACATGACATGTGACTGGTTAACATATGACATGACATGTGACTCGTTAACATATAACATGACATGTGACTGGTTAACATATGACATGACATGTGACTGGTTAACATATGACATGACATGTGACTGGTTAACATATAACATGACATGTGACTGGTGAGTAAAAGAAAAAGAAAAAAGAGAAAAACATTGACAAGTGACTAGATAACAATTCAGATGGATCTTTTTATTAATTAATGATAATAAATTGTATTATTATTATTATTGCTTATGAAAACATAAAAACATTGTTAAGAGGTATGTGGAAGTTTATAATTTTCCCTTTTTGTATATGCATCTCTACTACGTTCCATATCAAGCAAACGATTGTTTATACATTTATAATGCATTTATTTTAACCCGTTTAAATTTGAAGTCATGCGCGAGACCTGCTGTGTCTAAATCGCATTCCTAACGCTGGACATATAAATGAAGTTTGGAGAGTGAAGTTAGTTTCCCTAAATTAAATCACGGCTCTGAGATGAAATCACACTTCTGATCGATTTCGGGTGCCAGTTAAGCCAGACGCTGTTTGATTGACGTTCTGCTGACATCAGTGAGTCTGGCTTTCATTTTTTTTCTCTTCCTCTTTTTCCTCCTTCCTTCCTTCTCTCCTCTGCTCTCATCCGCAGTGGCCTTTTGGCACCATGTGCGCTGGTTTGTTTTTAATTAAAAGTGAAATTCAATAGCCATATCGGCGCGTGTCATTTATGGCCGGTGTTTTATTGATCCTGTATGTAAATGGGCCACTTTGTTTCGGCTGAGTTGTCAGATTTGTGCTGACGTTTTCTTACAGCTTCATGTGAGTTAATCATGGATCAGAGATTCATAACTCTCACTCGAGAGGTCGAGAGGCTTTTTTTTTCTTCTTTCTTTTTCTTTTTAACACTGGGCTCCATTCTGGGTAGCTTAGCAGTTTAACTACGCAAGCTAACTGTCGTAGCTACAAACACTCACCACAATGTCAGCTACTTCTTTATTCTCTTCAAATTAATGGAGCTTCTGTGCGACCACATACGATGAAACCTCTTTTCTTTTTTGTACATCAAACAGCAAATGGGTTCTGACTGCAGGCTGTGAGAGGAGAACTTGGACTGTAGGAAGCACAAGCCAGCGGTTTGGATTAGTATCTTTATAGCGACATGATAATCTGATCACTGGAATTGTGGCTCTGTGCTTTGCATGCATCACTGTATATATCGGCTCTGTCTCCGCTTCATCTTAGCCTCGTCTTCTCTCTGTCTCAGCTCTGCCCTTTCTCTTTCTCAGTTCTCTTTTTCTCAGTGTTATCTCAGTTTAGTCTCAATGCATCGATGTATTGCAATGCTATATAAGCTCTGTTTTCTCTCCATTTCAATGATGTCTCAGGTCTGCCTCAGCTCTTTCTCATATTTGTCTCTCTCCTTTTCAGTGATATCGCACCTCTGCTCTCTAATCCTTTCCCTACATTTCAATGATGTCTCAACTCTTTCTCAGTTCTCTCTCTCTCTCTCTCTCTCTCTCTCTCTCTCTTTGTCTCAATGCTATTTCAGCTCAGTCTTAACTTTTTCTCATTCATTTCTCTATTTCAATGCTACAGTATCTCAGCTTAGTCTTAGCTTGATCTAAATGTTGTCTCCGCTCTCCATCCACACGTTCTCATCTCTCTCTTTCTCAATGCTATCTTAGCTTTATCTCAACACTTCTCCCTCTCCTTCTCAGCACAGTCTCACCCATCCCATCTCTCTTATAACTCACTCTTGTCTCTGTCCAAGGTCTGTGTGTTGCCTGTCTTTACTTTGTCTCAGCTCTGTTTGATCCCGGTCTCAGCGCTGCCTTAGTTCCTGTCTCGGCTTTCTCTGCTCTGTTTCAGGGCCGTCTTTACCCTTTATCAGCTCTGCGTCCTCTGTCTCATCCCTGTCTCAGCTCTATAGCAACCCTTTCAGTTCTTTCTTAGGTCTCTCTTTTAACCCTGTCTCAATTCTGTCTCAATTGTATCTCTTCCCTCGTTAACCTCTTTCCAATCTCAACTATGTCTTAATGCTGTTTCGGCTGTGTCTCATCTCTGTCCTAACTCCATCTTATATCAGGCTCAGTTCCATCTTCCAATCTGATCCTGGTCTCATGTGTGTCTCATTTTGATTTCAGCTTTGCCTTAGCTTTCAATATAAATGAAAATGAATAAATAATATTTCTGGTAAATTTGTTGAATTTATCATTATTTTATTTCTTTCATTTTTTGACATGATGGTGTATTGAAGTTAAATGAAAAGGAGAAGGAAAGGATACAAAGGAGGGATAGAGAAAACAAAAATAAATAAAAGAGAAAGTACAGAGACAGAGAGAGAGAGAGAGTGAGAGAGAGAGAGTACAGTAGTAGAAATATGGAAATAGTAAAGCAAGGCAGGGATTTTAAAAAATCAATAATCTATTTTTCTGTTTGCTGAGACTCTGTATTGTACTCTGTAAATGCTAATGTCTGCCCACTCACACTCTCACACTCTCTCTCTCACACACACACACACACACACACACACACACACACACACACACACACACACACACACACACACACACACACCTTTGAGAGGGTGATTTATGGTGTCACACGGCACTGTAGAGAGCATGCAGTAGGGGTCCGACTCGCTGTGCAGAATGAGGCCATTAGCTCATTAATATAATAAAGGCCCAATTATAATGAGTGAAAATTATTGCTCAATTAGAGAGAGAGAGTGTGTGTAGAGAGAGAGAGAGAGAGAGTGTGTGTAGAGAGAGAGAGTGTGTGTAGAGAGAGAGAGAGAGAGAGTGTGTGTAGAGAGAGAGAGAGAGAGAGTGTGTGTAGAGAGAGAGAGTGTGTGTGGTGTTTTTAATGAGATTACAATGGTGATAATTGTGCAGTTGTACTAAATTAAAGCATTAGCATTAGCACCGTGACACTTAGGCACTCAGCATCACGGCGAAGCAACAATCTCATCATTCGTCTCACACACACACACACACACACACACACACACACACACACACACACACACAAAGAGAGAGAGAATGATTGAGGCAACATGAATGAAACAGCAACAGCTTGAATGAAAATACTTTTTTTTTTAAAAAGGAAAAAGAGAAAGTGATCGCAGGAAGAAAAAGAAAGCTTGTGCGAGTGTAACGAGGATGTCTCTGCTGTGATTGGCTGGCTGCTGTGATCCTCAGTATGACATCATCAAGTGGAAGCGTTGCAAAACTGTGTTTCTTTGTTTGTTTAGTTTTTGAGAGCTTGGGCTCTTTTTGGCTTATAACTCATACACACACACACACACACGCGCACACACACACACACGCACACACACACACACACATACATTCCAAGCAATGTTAACACTTGTGTGATCAGGCTAATCTACTCGCAGCTTGTCGGTATGAGAGTACTAACACGGGGATTAGAGAATCACACACACACACACACACACACACACACACACACACACATTGAGCGAGTGCAGCAGTTACACACTGCTTGCATTCTAGTTTAATACACTGCACATCTTTCGAATAGCACTACATGTAAACAAGCTGCTTTGCTTATTTATTTTTTTAAGCCACAGACTGAAAATCTATAATCTCACAACAAAGCACTGGAAGCTCCGAGGTGTCGTGATTCAGGAAGGGTGTGTGTGAGCTCAAATCCCCGGATGATAGCAGCGTGATAGCAGCGTGATCCCCAGCTTGCGGCCTGGATGGATGTGATTAAGCTCACTGAGCTCATGAGATACGTAAACGCCTCCTCTTCCTCGCACAAGCCACATGGTAACGCGGGTCACTTTAAACCGTTGGTGTATATAATATCTCCAGTCTAAATAACTTGCAGCTCGGAAACGTCTGCGATTTCTAAAGCACCTACTGTATATTACCACGTCCTGTTAGCAGGCGGCCTGTTATGATGTAAAAAGCACAAACTGTGCGAGTGGGTGGAAACGTGAATATATGAAAAGAAAGAGGTAAAGTGATTTATCATATACTGGACGTTGCTTAATTCCGTTATTTATTTATTTATTTATTTATTTGTTTGTTTATTTGGGTGGAATTAAATGTGCATGCCATAACATTAACTGTTATCTACCTGTAATGTGGACAGCTTCCATGTTGCTAGTGCTGACTGATGTTAGCGAGCGTCTCGTGCGCGTGCAGGGACAGGAAGTGGCAGGAATTCCGATCTGCCTTTTCTCACTCGAATTGCATGACCACATATTGGATATGTGTACAGCACAATCTAGGGCCACAAACCAAAGTGAGCGAAACCCGATCAGATTTGGACTTTCAGACAGCCCTGTGAATGTCGCCTTGTAGCGTAGCAGAGTGGTTGAGGTGAAGGTTTAAACATACTGCTGCAGAAGATTGCGCAGGTCGTCCGAGTCAACGCTTGATATGTTGTTATGTATCATATCCTAATATAATGTATGCATGAGACGGCATCGTCATTCACAGTATAAAAGGTCCTGTGAAGATGTGCGACTCTCCGTATGAACTCCAAGTTTAAAAGCATTCTGTGGTGATCACAAATACCCTTTATGCATATTTTGATTTCTGCGGCCCAGCCGTTCTTGTTTGTTTAATCTAGTCTTGAGGACGACTCTTATTTTCACTCCAGTCCCTACCTGAGCAGTTTTAGAGGAAACATTTAGTTTGCTAAGCCACAATGTGACATATGCATCATTCAATCATAATAAACTTAACTTGTGTATGTATATGTATAACACTAAATACATATATCCATTAGCGTTATTTGTTTTGATGGATGTTGTCGAGTCTGTGAGAGTGCCTCACAGTGCATGCAACTGCAGGAAGGAAGTCATACTGTAAGTAATCCAGCATGCTGGATGTAGGAACACGTCACATGCTGTGTAGGTTAGAGCGTACGGTGTGTTGCAAACACCAGTTCCACTACCAATAACTGTTTTGTTTTCATTATTTGTGAGACAAATATTAATTCATTGAATCATAATAAAAAAAAAATCTTAGCTGTACCGTATTTGAGCTTTTTTTTTTTTTTTCAAATTTTTTTTTTTTTTTGTCTCTGCACAGCGTCACAATGGATTTTAAATAAAGCTATCAAGATGTGATTGAGGTTTAGAATTTAAGATTTTTTTTCAAGAGATTTAACAACAATGAGCAGTTCAACCGGTCAGGAATTACAACCTTTTTTTTTTTTTTTTTTCTTTCTTTACGAAGTACATCCATTTCCACGGGCTCATAAGTACTGTAATTGGACCTCTGACTGACAAGCAGTTTGAAGGCAGTTAGTTACTTCATGACAAAGGAAGGAGATAAAAAAAAAGACGTGGATTGTTGGATTTGCATTTGGTGGCTGTTCATGACTGACTACTCTTAATGTGCAGCACAAAGGGGTGCTGATGCAACTGAATGGGGCCATCATTAGGTTGGGGAAAAGACAGACCCATCAGAGAGATAACTGAGACTTTTGCAGTGACCAACTCGACAATTTCGTACATTCTTGCAAAGAGAAAATGCCCTGGTGAGCTTACAGTAGCAACACAGAAAAAATTTCACATCTCATGTCAAAGGTGGTGTTATGACCTGGGCGGGTATGACTGCTAGTGGGATTGGGTCACTTGTGCTTATTGATGGTGTGAGGGCTGATAGAAGTAGCAGGACGAAGCTGTCTGATCAGATTTTAATCAAATGTAGACAGAAAGACCGACAACACAGAAGGAACTGAAGGTGGCTCCAGTAAAACAAACTCGAAGCAGCTCAGGAGAGGAGAGCATGTGGCGATGTCCATTTACGGCCTGCAAAGTGTATCAGTATATGCATCCAGATATTCATTATTTATTTATTCTTGTTAAGTATATATATGCTTATGTTACTTTCAAGCCTTTCACCTTGTATAAGGATTTTTCTCTACTTCCTGAACGCATACTGCAATGGTTTGCAATTGTTAAACATCTTAAATTAACGCTGAATGTCTGCTCTTTATAATATCCACAGTACAGGGGCACAAATGTAAAAATTTCAATAGTTTAAACATGGTTTGGATTTACAGTAAAAGGAACATTGTGTACATTTAAACTCGGTTACTAATGCCTCATACGGACGCTCATCTTTGTGTTACAGTACATGTCATCCTGTCATCTCCAGTCAGTCAACAAAACCACCGTGTTAATGGATTTCGCTTAGTGAGGATGGATGAAATCTTATCTGAGAAATATCCATTGACAGACATTTTGTATCGGTTTTCCACAAGTAGTGGACTCAGACTTTAAGACCCTACTCAATATAATAATTGGGTGATTGAAAAAGGCGCGAGAGACAGAGAGAGAGAGGGGGAATGTATAGACAGGGAGAAACAGTGACTATAGTAAGCTAATGCCAATTTTGTGTAATGCAATGCAACTGACAGTGGATTTATTAGATATGAACAGTGAGCGCCAAATGCAGCTGAGAAATCAGATTGATGTTGCCCTCGTCTCCCCCTCGTGTGCTGGGCTTCTAGTTACTGAGCACATTCACACACCTTCGGGAAAAGGAGTGGTCTGAGAGCAAGGCACGAAAAAGGAATGTTTTCTAGCTGTTATTTGGCCACATTCCTGCTGAGAAATGTGCAATATGCCAAGCTTTGTACATCTTCCTTCTTTTACTATTTACTGCATTTTCATCTCTTCTTTTGTGTATTTATTTTTCTTGTATTACTGTAGGGCATTGGTTAACTCTCATTTTGTTCACTACATAACGTTTATTGACGTAAAACAGTCAATTGCTGAGGTGTTACTTATTTATTTATTTATTTATTTATGTATTTCATTATTTCTTACCCATGTACTGACAAGAACTGCAGCACATTTTAAAATTCCATGTGATATGCAGTGGCTACTGTAGGTAGTCCAAGACCAATTACTGGCCAGTTGCATTTGTACAATACGTTTATATCCGTAGATATATAATTCCTCAAGCTGCAATCCAGCTAACATGCTGCTGTTTTGTAAACAAACAAAATAATAATAAATAAATAAGTAAATCAAACCCGAGTGCCCGTCGTCAGTTTAGGGGAAATGTCATGGCACATGCAATCTAGCTCCCTCTAGACATATTCTGGATGTGGATCCTGGTTGTTCCTGATGATGCATAGAACGTCATAGGGCCTGGACCACCTGTCCACTAACCATCGCTAGCAGTGAAGAGAAGATCACGACAAGTCCAGAGGAAGGAGCCACTGGGAAAGCCGGAGAATCAACTGCATTAGTCATTGTAAAAAAAAGACCTCTTGCCTTTCAAAATTCAAGGAATCAATCAAAAGCTAGATTTTGTTTGAAAATCCCAGCAATCACTTCTTACATCTGAACAGGTAAAGCTGCTACTCGGGCTTCATTCCATGTTAGTGAACCCCTTGGCAAGCACAAGTGGCCTCTTAACCAAATGAAGCGATGGCTGCCATAGCTGACACATTATTTACAGACTTTAAAACAAAAACAACAAATAACAATGTGCTGCCTGGTCCAGCAAGGCTAATGAGAAGAGTGGAGTTGTTATCCGAGGACACATCTGATTCTTGAGAAATTACAAATGCTTTCCAAGTACTGCACATATTTGATGGATGAACACCTGACTGAATGCATTATGCTGGCAGGGTCAAGCTAAGCATCAAATTACAAAATTACCATTTACCCCATACTCCATGAGAATGCTTAAACACCAGCATCCCGTACACCCTGGGAATGGTCTTACACACCAGCATGCACAGAGGTGGGTAGTAACGAGTTACATTTACTCCGTTACATTTCCTTGAGTTTTTGGGAAAAATGTACGTCTGAGTAGTTTTACTGCAGCATACGGTTTACTTTTACTTGAGTAGATTTGCGAAGAAGAAACGCTACTCTTACTCCGCTACATTTGGAATATCAACTCGTTACTTTGCTAACCGTTTATTCTACACATGCAGCCAGTAGATCTACCAGCCAGTAGTATACTTCAGTACAGAATTAATATACTGTGTGTGTGCACACAGCATATATACAGTACAGTACACACTCACCTAAAGGATTATTAGGAACACCATACTAATACAGTGTTTGACCCCCTTTCGCCTTCAGAACTGCCTTCAAAACTACGTGGCATTGATTCAACAAGGTGCTGAAAGCATTCTTTAGAAACGTTGGCCCATATTGATAGGAGAGCATCTGGCAGTTGATGGAGATTTGAAGCTCCCGTTCCACCACATCCCAAAGATGCTCCATTGGGTTGAGATCTGGTGACTGTGGGGGCCATTTTAGTACAGTGAACTCATTGTCATGTTCAAGAAACCAATTTGAAATGATTCGAGCTTTGTGACATGGTGCATTATCCTGCTGGAAGTAGCCATCAGAGGATGTGTACATGGTGGTCATAAAGGGATGGACATGGTCAGAAACAATGCTCAGGTAGGCCGTGGCATTTAAACGATGCCCAACTGGCACTAAGGGGCCAAAAGATCCCCCACACCATTACACCACCACCACCAGCAGCCTGCACAGTGGTAACAAGGCGTGATGGATCCATGTTCTCATTCTGTTTACACCAAATTCTGACTCTAACATTTGAATGTCTGAACAGAAATCGAGACTCGGCAACATTTTTCCAGTCTTCAACTGTCCAATTTTGGTGAGCTGGTGCAAATAATTGTAGCCTCTTTTTTCTATTTGTAGTGGAGATGAGTGGTACCCGGTGGGGTCTTCTGCTGTTGTAGCCCATCCGCCTCAAGGTTGTGCGTGTTGTGGCTTCACAAATGCTTTGCTGCAGACCTCGGTTGTAACGAGTGGTTATTTCAGTCAAAGTTGCTCTTCTATCAGCTTGAATCAGTCGGTCCATTCTCCCCTGACCTCTAGCATCAACCAGGCATTTTCGCCCACAGGACTGCCGCATACTGGATGTTTTTCCCTTTTCACACCATTCTTTGTAAACCCTAGAAATGGTTGTGCGTGAAAATCCCAGTAACTGAGCAGATTGTGAAATACTCAGACCGGCCCGTCTGGCACCAACAACCTTATATATATATATATATATATATAAAACCAGCCATGCACGTGGTAGTTTTATCATCCATGTCCACATATCCATCCTTATATTTAATCTATGAAAGGTCAGATAGTCAGTCTGGATCTATATTACATTTTATACACTGAATATGAATTTTTACCTTCAGGGAAACATTATCCAGATATCAAATGAAGGACCAACCATCTCACGCTTTCTTTTGTTCCCACATTTATAACTGTTAAACAAAGAACCTGTTTTATATTGAATCACATACAATTCACATCAATGGCTTTTTTTTTTATTAAACTTTTGGGGTCAAGTAAAATTCCATTTGACTGTCTAGCATTGTAATGAACTGCTGTAGAAAGCTGACAACCTTCTATAGCAACTACAATGAACCTTTTCAGGAATTTGAGCTACAGTAGCCTTTCTATTGCATTGGACTGCATACGTTTGGTATGTCCTGACCACTGCAGAGTCAATCAAATCTTTACACTTGTCTATTTTTTTTTTCTTGTCTATTAAGACTTCGACTTTCGGCTTAAATGCGTGTCGCCTCCAACTTTTAGGTGCCACTTTAAGGATATACTGTATTGTAACTGTAGCTACTATGACAAGGGCCAATGGTTAGATGTTTTAAAACCACAGATCTTGTGGGATGTTCCCAGCCTGCAGTGGTCTAGATCTACAAAAAGTGCTCCAAGGAAGGACAAGCAGTGAACCAGCGACAGGGTCATGGACACCCAAGGCTCACTGCACTGGCCCATGTAGTCTGATCCAATAGAAGTACTGCTGCAGTTCAAAATGCTGAAAAGACCAATGCTGGTTCTGATAGACAGGAAACACGAGTGCAAAAACACAGTGCATTGTTGTTTTGGTGACAAAAAGGGGATCTTTTCAGGGAGCTATTAGCTAACCTATTCTTATCTATTCTCCTACAGTACAGCTCAGCTGTAAAAACTGTAAAAATGCCGAACCATAACAAACCGTCGACAACTCAAACACCTACAAAATGGCTACTCCTCTGCACAATCTACTACAAATTGTTAAGACCTGGTCAGATTTTTCACCTGTGACTTGGATATCCATCTTGTAAAACCTGTGACTACAGAAGCCATGAATCTGATGCGGTTCTGTGAATAAATCTCACCCGCTGCAGTAAATAACAAGGTTTGGATTGAAATTGGAATAGTTGAATTTGCTTTCTAGGGGATTTGCTCCACCTACTGTACGAAAGGGTGTTTTGAGTGCTCCAGGATTGACAGCTGCCGTCGATGTCAACACAAAACAAGAAAGCGTTTAGTGGCACTAACTATCCTAGACATCTACAAACCACTTAAAATCCACTTTTAATGACTTGATCAACAGCTACAATCGTTTGCTTGTTTGCGCTGTACTGAATAAAGGAACTTCAATTTTCTATGACCTTGAGATCAGACTAGTTGGGGATTAAATCTGGGAATGTGGGAATGTGGGAAGGCTCTCACAGGCTAGCAGTCTTATATTTCAGCATGCTATTCTCACACATCTTCAGAATTCTGTCACAGTCCATCACAGTAGTCTCACAAAGTAGACATTTAGTTGTTCAGAGTTTGTAGAATTCGTCACTCAGCATGGCTGACATCCAGCTATTTTGACAAATGGATTAGACTATGATAGACCATGGATTTTGTGAATATTTCACTTATTTATCACAAAGGCAACACAAGGCATGAGGAGAGAAGACATCATGGATGTGAAACCAGTCTAACATAGGGGCAATATAGTGCAGCACATAAATGACCTACAGTACTGGCCACTGGAAACTGGAGATCCCAGTTGAACACAACGGGAACAGAGGGACAGAGAAAGAGAGAGAGAATGGAAACTCCATACAGAGTAGCCTAAGCCCAAGATTGAACCAGAGATCATGGAGCCTTGGGGCAACAGTTGTTCACAATGCACAACCATTCTGCCCTTTGGTGCATTGTGTAGGAGGAACAAAACGCACATATGTGTCATTATAACTGGTTTCTATGTCAATGCACTTCACAGAACAAGCACATACGGTACATACTAAATCCATGTGCTGTATACAGACATGTAATGAACGTAGTCATGTCATTTAACTTCAGTGATGCTACTTATGCACTGCAGGTGAATATTCTGGAAATTACCCTGAAGCACACTGAAAGTTTGTATTTTAAAAGTTTAATATTATAATGGCTGCTCAAATGTGAAAGCACAACTGGGAGGCATTTAATTTCTTTGCTGTTTTATTGGCATGCCTTCAAGCATTGACGGATGCTAGTTGTTTAGCTTGCGCTAAATCAACTAACTGCAGTGGGAGAGGTGGAGACTTCACAGAACACCACGAAAAAGTGCAAAATTAGGTACCTGATTACTAACAGATACACACGTGGACAAAATTGTTGGTACCCTTCGGTCAATGAAAGAAAAACTCACAATGGTCACATAAATAACTTTAATCTGACAAAAGTAATAATTAAAAAAAATCTATGAATGTTAACCAGTGAAAGTCAGACATTGCTTTCCAACCATGCTTCAACAGAATTATTTTTAAAAATAAACTCATGGAACAGGCCTGGACAAAAATGATGGTACCCCTAGAAAATACTGAAAATAATGTGACCAAAGGGACATGTTAATTCAAGGTGTGTCCACTAATTAGCATCACAGGTGTCTACAATCTTGTAATCAGTCAGTGGGCCTATATATAGGGCTCCAGGTAGTCACTGTGTTGTTTGGTGACATGGTATGTACCACACTCAACATGGACCAGAGGAAGCGAAGGAAAGAGTTGTCTCAGGAGATTCGAAAGAAAATTAGAGACAAGCATGTTAAAGGTAAAGGCTATAAGACCATTTTCAAGCAGCTAGATGTTCCTGTGACTACAGTTGCACATATTATTCAGAAATTTAAGATCCATGGGACTGTAGACAACCTCCTTGGACATGGCCGCACGAGGAAAATTAATGACAAATCAAAGAGACGGATAATCTGAATGGTAACAAAAGAGCCCAGAAAGACTTCTAAAGAGATCCAAGGTGAACTTCATGCTCAAGGAACATCAGTGTCAGATCGCACCGTCCGTCGTTGTTTGAGCCAAAGTGGACTACATGGGAGACGACCAAGGAGGACACCATTGTTGAAAACAAATCATAGAAATATGCCAAACTACATGTTGACAAGCCACAAAGCTTCTGGGAGAATGTCCTATGGACAGATGAGACAAAAATGGAACTTTTTGCCAAGGCATATCAGCTCTATGTTCACAGACGGAAAAATGAAGCATTTCAAGAAAAGAAAACTGTCCCTACTGTGAAACATGGAGGAGGCTCTGTTATGTTCTGGGGCTGCTTTGCTGCATCTGGCACAGGGTGTCTTGAATCTGTGCAGGGTACAATGAAATCTCAAGACTATCAAGGGATTCTAGAGAGAAATGTGCAGGCCAGTGTCAGAAAGCTGGGTCTCAGTCGCAGGTCATGGGTCTTACAACAGGACAATGACCCAAAACACACAGCTAAAAACACCCAAGAATGGCTAAGAGGAAACATTGGACTATTCTAAAGTGGCCTTCTATGAGCCCTGACCTCAATCCTATTGAGCATCTTTGGAAGGAGCTGAAACATGCTGTCTGGAAAAGGCACCCTTCAAACGGAAACAACTGGAGCAGCTTGCTCATGAGGAGTGGGCCAAAATACCTGCAGAGAGGTGCAGAAGTCTCATTGACAGTTACAGGAATTGTTTGATTGCAGTGATTGCCTCAAAAGGTTGTGCAACAAACTATTAAGTTAGGGGTACCATCATTTTTGTCCAGGCCTGTTCCATGAGTTCATTATTTTTTATAATTCCGTTGAAGCATGGTTGAAAAGCAATGTCTGACTTTCATTGGTTAACATTCATAGAATTCTTATTTATTATTACTTTTGTCAGATTAAAGTTATTTCTGTGACCATTATGAGTTTTTCTTTCATTGACCGAAGGGTACCAACAATTTTGTCCACGTGTGTATATGATGACTAACTAATGAACATAAACGTTTGCTCTGCCCACTGGAGAGCCAACCAGCAAGTAAGAAGAGAACAGCATGTCATCGATACATTATGGAAATTAGACTCTGCTCTAGTGCCTGTAAATGTAAAGCATTAGATGAGCAGTCGCTGCGCTGTCGTTGTGCTGCGTGCTTCCTTGCTTGTTTTGGGCTCAGTTGAATTAGATTATCAGAAACTTTACGGCAGGTTTAATACACTCAGCTCAGAGCATCGTGGCTAATCGAGTTTTAAAAGATCTGCCAAGTTGCTCTTTTTGTGCAACACGACATCAGAACTGAAACACACTCCAGATATTTCATCGCACTCTATCTATCGATCGATCGATCGATCTGTCTAGCTAGCTAGCTAGCTGGCTAACTATCTATTGGCGTGTGTTTTTAATGTGGGTTGAAACAATCAATGGATAAATTGAACAATGTCTATTAATAAACAAGATGTTAGTGCCTGTTCTTGAATTACCCACATTTTTATGAAAATTACACCATCTAATGGTCATGGTCATCTGGACATGATTGAAGTCATGACTTCCTGGTGCTTCACATAAGTGATTTCATGATCTAGAACACACCACATGAGTCAATGAACTGTTTCTGTTAAGCCAACAGTCGAAGATAAAGGTTACCCCATGCTTATTATCTCTGAACAGATGAGGCTGTGTGTGTGTGTGTGTGTGTGTGTGTGTGTGTGTGTGTGTGTGTGTGTGTGTGTTGAACACCATGGTGTCAGCCAGGCATGCCCAAGCAGACCAGCGAGCACTCAGACCAAGACACGGACAAATCCAGCATGCACTGGGTAGCTGAGGAAGCCTGCAGCTCGTGCGGCGGAGGTAACGAGCCCCACTGGAGTACTGGGAAACTCTTCAGCTTACACAGCACTAGTAACCAGTAAAACCTTTAACCGTTCTCAGTGCTGCACTGTCTCACAGATAAATGTGTTTTTAGATCTGAGTGAGGGGATAAAACCTTTCTGATGCTCCACTCTGGAAATCTGGCTTTTGCCTAAAACTTTAAAGAGGACAGGCAGCACCACGCATCTCTCAGAGCTATTTATTTATTTTTTTGCTCAGCTCCATGGTATCATTAAACATTATCTTAGTGTTGTAATGCTAGCAAGCAGTGTACAGTAATTATTGATTTGCAACAATGTAAATGCAGGCAGTTTTTTTTTTTTTGCTTACAGATCCTGTAGGACAGGCAGAATGAGCACAACCAAAACCACTAACCTCTACAGACACTGTTAGCTTAGCTATGGTGGCCCTACAGTGCAAAACTGACAGCTAACGTGAAAACACACCAACTTTAACCCCAAATGGAAAGTGAAAGTCCTTCCTGTCGAGCTCATTTCTGATTAGCTCCTGCAATCTGTACACGAACAGAATTAAATCTATTTTCTGTCTCTAAATGTATGTTGGCGAGTCTTTGTGAGTAGACGTCTGGTCCTGTCTGTCACAGGTTCCTTTCTTGAACCTACTGTACAGCAATCTTCTGCTAAAGTGATCTGGAGATCTGCAATGGCAGCTCCTTTGTATTCAAAAGTAAACCTCAAGGTTGCAAATATTCACCCTCTTTTCGGGAGTGATACACTGATTATTTTTTAATGAGATATAAACTGATTCAAGAGCGAAGGAACGTTCACACTATGAGCTTCCTTCAAGATGCAAAAGAATCACAGACTAGAATATGAGCCTCTTCTTATTAGTATTCTAATGAATGCCAATGTGATAATGCTTCGAAACAAAGTGGTCATCAAGTAAGCAAATAAGCATAACTTTCTAGGAAGGTGCTGATGGAAATGATGATGGCAGCATGAAGATGTTGATGAAGATGCAATGAGAATGTAAAAGAAGAATGTGGTGGTGCTGCTGCTGCTGCTGCTGCTGCTGAAAGTGGCAGTGATGGTGATGTGATGATGATGAAAAAGAAGAAGGTGGTGAGGGTGGTAGTAATAGTTCTGCTGCTGATGATGATGTGATTATGATGATGTGATTATGATGAAGGAGAAGGTGATGGTGGTGGCAGTAATGCTGCTGCTGCTGATGAAGGTGGTGGTTATGATGATGATGAAAAAGAAGAAGGTTATTGTGGTGGTAGTAATAGTGCTGCTGCTGATGGTGATAAAGGTGATGATGTGATCATGGTGCTGCTGCTGATGATGATGGAAATGAAAATGATCAAAATAATAAGAAACTAATTTTATTGAAGTTGGTTATTAGATTAATTAGAAATGCATTGAAGATAATCTCTCTGAGGATGAGCTAAACTACCTTTTGTGTGGCCAGAGAATATGGCGAGGAGTGTCAGCACATGTAGTTATTATAAAGCAAATATTTGCACTTTGACTAAGCATGTAGACAGTGAAGTGGCTTCTGGGTCTCCTGTTTGAACGACAGTCAAGTAGGAGGCGAGATCAAGAAGGGTAGAGCAGGTGAACATCCAACCGATTTCCAGAAGTGGCACATTGAAGTGGGAGGGACCTTAAGCATTAAGGGGAGACACACCCCCATCCCACCACCAGCAGAGAAGCTCAATGTCGTAAGAGTGTCTCAGTACCCAGTGCTCCCTGAACTGAACGGCTCTCACTCGCCTCATTGCTCCACATATGCCGATACCTTTGTGTGTGCACAAATCACTGCGTCTTAGTGGCACCACTAGGAAGGATGATGATGATGATGATGATGAGGATGATGAAGATTATAATGAAGGTAATGATGATCATGATATTACAGCAGTAGTGGTGATGATGAGATATTCCAGTTAAAACAGTAATAGAATGTAATGTAATGATGTAATGTGAAACATCCTGCACACAGAATTTAAGCAAAACTAGGGGAACGAGGGAACACCCTTGAAGCAGTGGAAAAAGGGAGAGAGAGAGAGAGAGACCCTGTACAAAAGCACACAAAGGGAGAGGGAGAAAGAGAGAGGGAAGCGAGGGAAGGGAAGGGAAGGGAAGGGAACACCCCAGCTGAAGACAAACGAGTGCTGCACTGAGTGCCTGAGGCAGAGGGAGGGAGAGAGAGAGAGAGAGAGAGAGAGAGAGGGAGGGAAGGAGGGAGGGAACGGCGGAAGGGGGAAGGATCACCCTGCACGTGTAAGTGTGTGTATGTGTGTGAGTGAGTATGTGTGTGTGTGAAACAGAAAGGGGTAGCGTGTGTGTGTGTGTGTGTGTGTGTGTGTTGTGTCTGCGCTCATTCCTCTCTCTCCATGGCCGACTCCGGCTGTGTCCTGATCTCCAGCGCAGCGATGCTCCCTCACCCCGTCCCAGCCTTCCTCTACCTGCCCGAGGTAAGACTCCTTCTCTCCCTCTCATCCCTCCCTTCCTCTGTTCATCCCACCATCCTCCTCCATTCATCCATCTCTCTCTCTCTCTCATCATCCCTGTGTGTGCTTTCTTTCATCCCGTTCTGCCGCACTCTCTTTACAACTGGTAAATGTGCTCCTTTCTGCTCTCTCTCTCTCTTACACACACACACACACACACACACACATGCTTTCTTTCACTCTCTCCATCCATTCATCCTTTTGTTCTTGTAGCTCCTTCACTGTGCTTGTATAAACTTATATGTGTGCTTGTATTTTGATTATTTAGTTATGATTAGAATATTAGGACAATGATTGTGTGTGTGTGTGTGTGTGTGTGTGTGTGTGTGTGTGTGTGTGTGTTGTGACTTCTGGCATTTACACAACAAATGGAAACTAATGTATATGTGTTTCAGGACTTTTCTCATTGTATGTGTGTATGTCTGTCTGCGTGTGAGTGTGTGTGAGAGAGAGAGAGAGAGATTTCATCTTCTTTATAGATTTGTGTGTGTGTGTGTGTGTGTGTGTGTGTGTGTGTGGTTTGAGATTTGTACACTCAGCTCAGATTGCACTGCTGTATTACGTCACATTACATTACATCATAATATCACTGCCTTAGATTACATTACGTTATTGCTATATTTTGGGTTGGTGCTGCGCTCTGATTGGTCAGAAGGTGTTGATTAATTCTCTATAGCTGCAGCTCTGTCAGTAACGCATGAGTATATTATTGCGCTCTGTTATGGTTTCTATAGTAACAGCTCGTTCACAGGGATATTAACAGCGCACGCGCCACATAAACTACATACTAAATGTCTAATTGTTCATTGGTGAGGAAATTTCCTGTGTAAGGAAGGAGTCTCCAGTGTCAGAGCTCTGGACCAGTCAGAGGGACGCTTCTCCACATTTTCATTTATGCATTTGTAGCTACTCATTCACGTGTGGTATATCTCTGTAATGTGAGTAGAAACTATGATGTTTCAATAAATAAATTAAAAAATGCAATTTTAAATGCAAATTCAATAACTGTGTGTGTGTGTGTGTGTGTGTGTGTGTGTGTGTGTGTGTGTGTGTGTGTGTGTGCACAGATGGCCAGAAGGAGTGGAGGTCATTAAACCTCAATGTTGGGGTATGATTTAAATGGAGTAAACACACACACACACACACACACACACACACACACACACAGGAATACACACATACAGTACACACAACCACACACACTGAACTAAGTGGGGGTTTGTTGTAGCAATGTAATTATTATGTGTCCCAGAAAGAGTCGGGCTGAGCTCTTTTCCACTGCAGTGTGTGTGTGTGTGTGTGTGTGTGTGTGTGTGTGTGTGTGTGTGTGTGTGAAAGATGATCCAGCAATAAATAAACACTATGTGTGAATATTATATAGGTACACAGTAAATAATGTATTTGGTATACGGCTGAAGGATCTGTGAGGTGAATATTACTTGCTAAAATTTGACAACTTTCAGTAGGTTCGAGTTCTCGCGCTAGCACAGCCTTTACTGGTCAGTTTAGTTGCTTACTGAGTAGGTTAGCCTTTAATTGATAGGTTGTTAAGTTGTTTTATCTTAGGTTTTCTAGCTTGGTTCGAACGCACTAGGCTCACTTTCTGTGAAATGAGATTTGAGCCAAAAAGGATTGTACAAAAATAAAAGAATTAAACTAATAAATAAATAAAATAAACAAACAAATAAATCATATAAAAAACCTAAATATAAAAAAAACTTTTAAACTTAAGTTCCTCTGTTTTTATTATTATTATTATTATTTTTTTATTTCATCCCTCTATAAATATTTCATTTTTGTTTCTCAGATTTTCCGTTTTGCTTCTGACTTTGACGTTAGCGTTAGCTTCTCTGAAACAACTCTACGGTGTGGGACGGAGTTACAGGGCTGCTTCCTCATTGGCCATCTGCGATCTGCATAAAAACCATTACGCTCCTCAACCTGTGTGTGTGTGTTTAAATACCCAAACATTTATGATTTACACATCAAACAAAAAGTTTGACGTACAGTTATTTAGAGTATTGATGTGTAGGCTGTAATCATTAAAAGGTGGATCAGTGTAGAATTACATGAACCAAATTCTCTACATTATTATTATTATTATTATTATTATTATATTTGTACATTATTCACTAATCACTATATATATAGGTCTCATTCCACAGCCTGCTAGTTTCCTGTTCAGTTAATTAGTTGTTTGTTGCTCACCAAGTTAGCATTCTCTTGCTAGTTCAGTATTTACCTGTTTACTTTTGTAATGGGCTGAGAACTATTACGAGTTTATTTAAAATGGTGACACCCCTTATTTATACACGTGTTTGTGTGTGTGTGTGTGTGTGTCCGGTTTTTTTATTATTATTATTATTTTTTTTTTTTTTACAAAATACGCGCATTTTTCTCGTCATGTTAAAACAGTATATTATGGTGACATTACACCACCACGCCCATAGAGGTCGCAACAGGCATCCGGGAAATATACGAGAGATTAAACGTTGCCCTGGTTGGCGCGCGCAGTGAACTGTCTGTCCGCCGCGCTGTGGAAACATGTCAACCCTCTGTGTCCACGTGCTCCACACAGGTATGAATATAGTTCATTCAAATGTTAATTTCTTTGAGTTTAAAGAGTTTTTTTTCTTTTCTTTTTTTTTTTTACATTTTTTTAAAGGTTTATCCAATATAAAAGAAAAAGTGTTTTGATTCTCTGAGGATTACAGAATCGAGTGAAAAGTGACTTTAATGAAGCTCCATGTCTGAGTGCTGGATGTCAGACTGCAGTAGTCACAGTCCAAGTCCTGTTCTAGTGTTCAGTGGTTTAGTCTTCTGACTTCCATGCTGTGACTTTCCAGTTCAGTCACCATTTTGGGTGTCTCTCAGTGTGTGTGTGTGTGTGTGTGTGAGAGAGAGAGAGAGCTATATGAGACAAAACAAGAGATATTCTGAATTAATATTTCAAGTGCAGTGGAGTCTCGAGTCTTTCTCTTGTAAAATCTGATCTTTTATGACTTCCTGTTGTCTTTATAATGAAAGTTTTGTCTCTTTGACACTTTGGCAGTGTTGTGGTAAACCATTAGAACAGTGTAAATCTTTGTAAGATGTATAAGATGATGCACATGTCTCTTATAAAATATACAGGTTGTTTTGTACAGTAGGTGTGTGTTTGCTTGTGTGTGTTGGTTTCCTGGTGTATGAGAGTACTGTTGAGTTTGAACATCATCAGTAATAAACTGCCTGACACTGTGGAAAGACATAGCACCTGTTTTATTTATTTATTTTCCCTATGTTACTCTTTACTTTTACTCAGGTTTGATAAAAGCCGTGTGATTGGTTAAGAGTCCTTGCTAGGACTTGCCTATTTGTTAGCCCCGCCCACATGTTACTGTATAGATTGGAGTCACAGTGAATGTGACGTGGTACGTCTGGCTATAGAAGTCGGTCGTGAGACAACCGATAAAAAGTATTCAATTACATTCTGTAGCCCATTGTGGCCATGCTAATGCGCTAATATGCTAATGTGCGCTTTTAGACGCGAGCTAAGCTGAAAGAGATTTGACATTTTTATTTTAAATCACACAAAGCAACTTTAACCTGATCAAAGGTGCGCTTCTATTATAATAACAGCTTTAATGTGTGTGTGTGTGTGTGTGTGTGTGTGTGAGTGAGAGTGAGTGTGAATCAAGCCAAATCTCAGGTGTGTGTTTGCTCTTTTCCAGGTAATGAGCAGCTAATGAAAAGGGTTTCTTTGCTACACCGCTGACGTTTATTAGCATTTTGCTTTCCAGCATTTATTTATTTAGAGGCTTTCAGATCAATTTCAAGCCCCAGTTCATTTTACAAAAACACGCATACACACCCATCCACACACACACACACACACACACACACACACTCACACACAGAAATACACACATGTACGTTTGCTAATAAAAACATACTATGTTGGGTTTCAATTGTGATTCCTTCTATCATAGGGAATAAAATTGAAGATAAACCAGTTGAGTAAGGTTAAGGTGTATGTGTGTGTGTTACAAAGAAATAAAGAGAGGGAGAGTTATAATTAAAAGGCTCATTTGCAGTAGATCAATACTACAAACTGGTGTGTGTGTGTGTGTGTGTGTACATGTGTGTATGTGGGCGTACAGTCGTGTTGGGGTGTGTAAAAAGAAATGGGGCTTGACACTGATCTGAAGAGAGAGAGAGAAAGTGAGAATGAACGGATGAAGTGAAAAGGTGTCGATTTTAAACGTAGTTCTAATGAAAAATTCCACATCATGTTTCCAGCTCTATGCAAGCAAACTATTACAGGATAAAGTGGCAAATCCAAAGGATGTACTCGGGCAAACTCAAAAGTAACCTGTGGTTGGTTTCCAAAATCAACTTTGAACCTTTAATTAATTTTAAGCTTGGACTCGATCATCGGTGGTGCGTACGCGGCTTGCTTGTTAGCTAGCTTTGCTAATATGTAACCAAACACGTAACTTGTAAATCAATTGGATTCAACAAGCGATGTTTTATTTATTTATTTATTTATTTATTTATTAAGAAAATATACCTTGTATAGATCAGAAACAAAAGTGCTTCACAGGCCACACCCATACGCAACAGCTGGCTGCAGGAGACAAAATACAAGCAAGATGTTTGAGTTCCACCCAGCTGGGGTGAACCTAGGGACACTTTTACTGATGACGTTAGGTAGCATTAGCTTAGAGTGCATCAGTCCACAGGTCGGAATCTTCAGTTCAGTCCGTGGTCGGCAGATTATTGAGTCACATCACATGTAATCAAAATTTCTTTATTTGAGGAACTGACAATAATAAATTTAGCTACAACAACAAAAAGCTAACTAAAAAGGTATTTACATCATTACAAGTAAACAAATCAAAATGAATCATTTAAACGAATCGATTTAAATGACTCGATGTGACTCTTCTACTTAACGGAAAGCAGAATCTTAAGAGAAAAGCAAACAGCTGAGAAAGATACTGCTGATACTGCTTAGTGTGTTCATCTTAAATGGAGTGTGTGTGTGTGTGTGTGTGTGTGTGTGTGTCAATGAGAGAAGCAAGTCAAGGTGCGCTTGTAACATTTTATGAGACTCATATAAAATCTGAACATATAAAAGACTGCCCCATCTGTGTGTGTGTGTGTGTGTGTGTGTGTGTGTGTGTGTGTGTGTGTGTGTGTGTGTGTGCGCGTGTGTAACATGATTGCGCAGTGTAGGCAGTGAGAAGGAAAATGCTGTGTAAAATGGATCTTGTTGCAGTTGCGTCTCGCCATGTACTTACATTTCATGGAGGAAAATCCAATCTTACGCTGTGTGTGTGTGTGTGTGTGTGTGTGTGTGTGTGTGTGTGTGTGTGTGTGTGTGTGTGTGTGTGTGTGTGTGTGTGTGTGCGCGCGTGTGTGTGACATTTCCACAGCATGCTTTGTCCACTTTCATTCCAATTTTCTCTCTCTCTCTCTCTCTCTCACACGCGCGCACACACACACACACATACACACACACACACACACACACACACACACAGACACTTTGGGGAGAATTACGCTGACAGAGGGAGCTGGTGATGGAGCGATAGGAGGTCATAACTTCTCCATAGAATCTTCCCCTGATCGGCTTCACACTGCTGTAGATCGTCTGAACCTTGTTGATTAGTGCCCTGGTTATTTTCACTGGGTTTCATTTTCATTCATGTCTGACTGAAGTTAAACAAGCAAAGTAACACAATGAAACACGTGTGTGAGAAACAATGTGTGTGAGTGAGAGTTTTTGCTGTGATTTTAGCATTTTCTTGTTTGCTCCTAATAATGAAAGCTGTGAGTTATAGGTTCTACTCAGAATGCTGGCTTTCACTAAATAAGCTCTTAATATTTATAAGTGAATATGGCTACACACAGACCTCTCCCAAAAACCGCTGTGGAGTTGTACAGGCCAAAGGAACTCGCTCTGTGAGATCTACAGTAACATAAGCTGCCATGGATAAAACGATAATCTTTGTAGGAAAAGTTAACCTAGTGAATGAAAGCTAACTCATCCTGAGTCATGAAGTGCCACCAGAGATAACTGTAGAGAAGTGTAGCCAATACCCCTATCTCACCTATGCGTTTTGAGCCACGGTGAAATGCGGTGTTCGGCACCGTGAGCCGCCGCAATTGCCCGTTGGCAAAGTTCTGCAAGGTCCGCAAGCATCCGCGAGGACTGGCAAAAATTTTAAACATGTCTTCATTTTTCGCGAGGAAAGATGGAAACGTAATCACGCCACCAAACCTCGCGGTGAATCATAATGAACTGTACTTACGGCCACCACGCGAAACCGCGTAGGTGAAATAGGGGGATAACAAAAGAAATTAATATTAACAAGAAACCTCGGCAACTAGCAAGGAAGGTCTAACCTAGTGAGAGAGATCGAACCTAATGAAAAAACTCTAGCAAAAGAAATCTAACCTACTGTAGAAAGAAAATTCTAACCCTTTAAAAATATAACGTAAGAGAAATCTAAGCTTAAAATAGAAATCTAATGTAGCAAAAGAAAACTAACCTGGCAAGAGAAATCTTGTATAGCAAGATAAATGTAAATAGCCAAAAACTAAAAGAGAAAATCTAGAAGGAGAAGTCTAATGGGGCAAGATAAATCTAACCTAGCAAGAGAAATATAAATAACAGAAAACTAACCTAGCAAGAGTAATCTAGCCTCGAAAAAGAAACTTGATGTATCAAGAGAAACCTAACCTAGCAGTGAGGAATCACAATAAATCTCAAGCGATATTCTAGAGGTAACCTAGAAAGGGAAATCTATTGTATTGAGAGAGATCTAACCTAGCAAAAGAAAAGTAATGTAGCAAGAGGAATCTATCCTAACCAGCAAACCTAGAAAGAGAAATCTAACTTGGCGAGGGGAATCTAAGCTATGGGAAGTCTGACAGGGCAAGAGAAATCTACTCTAACAAGAAACTATCAAGAAAATTGTAACTTACTGAATAAAATCCACCCTAACGAGACTAATGTAAATGAAAGTCTTTGTTACAGTGAGGGAAATCTACCCAGCAAGAAGCATCTAATGTCTGACCTGCTTCACCCGGCTAGTAATGTAGAATCTATCACAGTGAATCTGACTAGTGTGAGATAACTAACTCTATAAACTCTGACCTACTGTAGCCAGAGGAAGCCAAGCCCGGGCATGCAGCCGCTGTACTAATGTTCAACACTCTTGTCATAGCTTTAATTATCATTATTATTATTATTATTAGTAGTAGTAGTAGTAGTAGTACTGTAGTGTGCAGCAGCTAATCCTTTGTTAGAGAAATCTACCATTACTTTCTGTTTCTTTCTTTGTCTGTGCATCAGTGCTCAGGTTTGCTCCTATAGACCACGTTTTATATTCTTTGTTCCTAACCCAAAGAATCAGAGTTTTATTATTATTTTATTATAATTTATTATTTTTCTTCTTTTTTTTTTTTTCGAGTGAGAGAGAGTCATCTCTTTTATAGATGCAATATATGAAATTGGAAAAATCAGGAGATGTGGAATGTTATTTCCTTTCCTCTCTCTCTCTGCTCTTATAAAAGCACATAAAGCTGTGATCAAATGACAGAAAGGATGATGTGTAGCTTGAGGGCTGAGAGGAAAACTTTTTCTTATAATATAGTTATACACACTGTTAGATTGAGTTTAGTGAAGAGGGAGAGATGGAGATAAAGAGAGGGGTGTGTGTGTGTGTGTGTGTGTGTGTGTGTGTGTGTGTGTGTGTATATAGAGGGATTTTCTTTAACCTTATATATATGGATGATAAATTTACAAACTGGATTTTCGAGATGTTCTCCATTCTGAAAGTGTGTTTACGCTTTCGCCAATAATGAGTGTGAACAGCTGAGGAATCTTGGAACAATAACGTGCAGCGCTGTGGGCTTTCTCTCACCTCTCCTTCTTCTTCCTCTTCTTCTTCCTGCCTCCATTTTCCATCTCGAACCTGCAGGGAATCTCTAACGCAATCCAGCGCCGAGCGCCAACACGCGCCGCGCCTCTGACTTATGAGCTCCTCTTAATGCACGCTTATGGAGTGATAAAGTGATGGAGGGATAAAGTGATGGAGCTTGGATTGGCCTGGGGTTATGGCTTTTCTCTATTTGCTTTTGATTTGAATTTCAGACCTCCTGATTCTCTGGAAGTTTTATTAAACATGACTCCGTTACAGAGTCTCTTATTAGAACTGGAGAGCGTACAGAGAGGAATTAATCTGTTTATCTTCCTATCCGCTGCTATCGCCCATTTTGTCTCGCTCCATCTCTCTCTGTCCCTGATTCTCTCCCCGTGTATCCCTCTCTTATTATCTCTCCATCTGTCTTTCTGTCCCTCAGTCTGATGGACCAGCTCCAGGTTCTGTTTCTCCTCACAGTAATTAGATGATTGTCTAATGGGTCCAGTGCAGAGAGACCCACGCTCGGTATTTCATTATGTATTTTACTTGCGGATTTTATGAATTTACGAAATTTTTTACAATATTTAAGTTTTATTTAATGTTGTTTAAAATGTTCAAATGGTTTTAGTTAATCTTTTAATTGGATGTTTAAAATGGCAGATTTTTCAGCCTTTTTATTTGTTTGTTTTATGGAAATGTTTTTATTTTTGATTTCAGATTGATTTAACTTTATGTAATTTTACCTTTACATCAATTTTATTGTTACTTTTATAATATTCATTATACTCTACTATACTTTATACAGTATATACACTGTGTGTGTGTGTGTGTGTGTGTGTGTGTGTGTGTGTGTGTGTGTGGCACGTGCCTTGTCCTTCAACCATGCTCATGTTCAGCCACAGTATAAGCATGTGTGTGTGTTTTTCCCCATTCAGCTCTCCAGCTTGTAATCGAACTCTCCATGAGCTAAAGACTCCTCTGGATAACTGGTTAAATCAGAAGAGAAGTGCACCCTAGGTAGGCAGCCTAATTCCAGCCCTGATAATCAATCCAAATAGCATCAATATTCTGGAAACAGAACATTCTTGCACTTATTATAAACCGGCTCTCTGCATGTATCGAACGACTAAAATTTCACACACAACGTTCTAAAGTTCTAAAGTTGATTTATTTATTTATTTTCCGAGACCGATCAGCCCGCACGTTATTGCATCATATACGCCACTGGGATTCAATCGACATCGATCACGGCAGCTGTCCGGAGGGAAGCCCATCCCATTATACCTGGGGCATTGCTAAAATAATGCCGAGTCAGAAGGGGAAATGAAGTAGCATGTGCAGAAACACAAGGAATACGACAAATGATCTGACCTAATAAATCTGACCTTCATAATACATATCCACCGACTCCCTATAATTAATTAGTATACGACATTTCAAACAGCTGATCTTAAGATTAACTAGCATTAAGTACCTCAGATGTTGCATGCACCCAATATACAGTACTGTACGATGCACGATACAAGACTGGGAGCCCTGGAGTCTGTCCCAGTGGACTCTGGACGGGGTGCCAATACATCTGCCACTACTGTACTGTACAGAAATTGTTTCAACTGAACCATATTAATCACTATTATAATTATCTAGAGCTGTGTTAGGATTATGAGTATCTAATGTTACAAGCGTTTATTATTTTAAATCTATAATTATACGCTAATCCAACGTAAACTAGCACGGCTGCAGTAATGATCGTAAGTCATAGTAGTTACATTTTAAAACACAATGAGGGTGATTTATAAGGACCAGCTGCAGCCAGAACATGCTCTTTTGTATGATGATGTTTCTTCTTGTTAAACGTTTTCTCTTTTCAAATGGACAAACGCTCAAAACACTTCATGTGACATTTCTGGTCATGTGACCTTTTTTATTTATTTTTTTGTCGTGTGACATTTTCTTCCCCGGTGGTCATGTGACGCTGCGCTTCGTGGTCATGTGACGCTGCGCTTCGGGGTCATGTGACGCTGCGCTTCGGGGTCATGTGACGCTGCGCTTCGGGGTCATGTGACGCTGCGCTTCGGGGTCATGTGACATGACTTTTACGCTTGCGTGTTTCACAGTTTAAACCACTCAGATTTGCTGTACTTGTATTATAAACGTGCTGTAAAGAATAAAGACCCACATCTGACAGACTGGTTAGAGGAAATAGTTTTATAATGTCTCAAACATGAACATGCTGGGTAGTACATGATGTGGCAACCCACTGACGGGAATTGGAAAATCAATAACTTGGAGCCTGAGCCGCCTTTAAACGTGCTCTCATGACACACAGCCTTGTACCTGCTCAGCGATTATGGGAAGCCATTTGGGTCAATCTTGGTCATATGATTTAATTAGGGTTAATAACCACAGTAGTGCAGTAAACCAGTTCTAGATTAACCACGTTGACCACGACTGCTGTACTTGCTGAGTTTGTACGACGTCGTCCTCTAACTTTTTTTTTTGGTCGCCAGTCCGCCACAAACGCTTTTAATAAATCCAATTTATATAATAATTTTTTTTTTTATAAATGTATATATATATTTTTGTAAACGTTCTGAAGTTTTGATGAGTTCCTGCTTGAATACGGCGGTCGGGCTCAGAGCGAGCGCTACGCCGCCACTGTATCCTCCTTCACCCTGAGGCGGGGAAGTGACTCTGAGCGTGACACGTCATGAATGATTTAGCTCTACAACGGCCCTGATAAAGTGGATGAATAAAAGATCCTCCAGAGGATGAAAGAACAGGAGTGAGAGAAGCCTCGCGTCTGCTGTCTCGGCTTTTGCGCTTTGATCTGCTGGAGGTTTTAATAATTCCAGCTCACAGGAGACGTGGTGCGCGCTAAATAAGAGGCAGTTAAAGGTGCAACGGGTCAGATGTCGATCACAGTTAGTGTGTGTGTGTGTGTGTGTGTGTGACAGAGAGAGAGATGAAACTAAATGAGTCAATAATCCAGAATAAACAGTGTGTTTTAAACAGATATAGATGGAGGCAGTGTGTTGCACCGCTATGTGATTGACTCTATAAATGTGTGACTCTACGACTGCGACTCTATAAGTGTGTGTCCTTTTCTTATAAACCTCCTCACTGTAAACTTAAAGTTAAAAAAAGAAATAAAAGTTTGAAAAGACACAGAACAGAAGGTAAAAGAAACATTTCCCTGCAGTGCATATCTCACACACACACACACACACACACACACACACACACACACACACACACACACCCACCAAATCTCTCATTACATCATGCTCCTGAGCGGAGAGCATCCCGTCACACATGTATGATGGGGTGTGTGTGTGTGGTGTGTCGTATAACTGAAATGAACGATTACTGTGTATCTTTGATCATCTCAAGTGATGTGTGTGTGTGTGTGTGAGAGAGGGGGAGAGATTTTTCTCTGTGGCTAAAAGTGAGATCAGTAGATTAGGATCGATCCAACCCTACACACACACACACACACACACACACACACACACACACACACACACACACACACACACTATCCTCTATATTCTACCATTTTCCATTATTGGATGAATTCTCTTCCTTTCCTCACTCTTGCTCATTTTTCCTGCATGTTTATCCTGGAGAAGCGTCTCCACTCACAGTCAGGGAATCCCCCCCCCCCTCTCTCTCTCTCTCTCTCTCTCTCTCTCTCTCTCTCTCTCTCTGGCTGAAAAGTGCTGAGTGGCTCACAGTCCATTGAGTTTCCTTACTGTACCTTATCAAATTACAGCCACCTTAATAAACCACACACACACACAGGTGATATTTCATGATTGAGATTCTCACACTTATTCCTGTGCTAATCCCCCGAACTGTCTGCTTAGATTAATGTGTGTGTGTGTGTGTGTTTATGGACATATGTTGATAGTCCTGTCTTCATCACCCAAATCTAAACAATGCATGAGAAGCTCTTAGAAGTTCAGGCTAAACCACTTAGTGAATGAATATTTCAACACTATGATCTAGTATTCAGGAACCAGGAGCATGACGCTCTCTCTGTCTCTCTCTCTCTCTGTCTCTCTCTCTCTCTGTCTCTCGCTCTCTCTGTCTCTCGCTCTGTCTCTCTGTCTCTCTCGCTCTGTCTCTCTCGCTCTCTCTGTCTCTCTCTGTCTCTCTCTCTCACTGGTGTCTGTATAATAACTGTATAAAGGAATTTTTGGGTGTTTGTGCCCCAGATTGGAAACAGCGGCCCAGTTTCTCTCTCCAGACCTCAGCAGGAGCAGAAAATGGCTCCACATCAGCACACTGTCCTGTTTTTATAACCGCAGAGAGAGACGGAGACGGACAGAGAGAGATTCCGATCAGATGGTTTCACTTTCCTTTTAGATGATGTCATTCAGTAAACACTGTTCGGCTTCTCTGCGCTTTTACTTGTCTGACTCGGGGCTCATGCGTGTGGAGTCTCAGATCACCATAACAATGTGACGGCTGTTAATGAGTTCCATAGGGCCGGGGTTCGATTCCCAGCTTGCGTCAGTGTGCATGGAGTTCGCATGTTCTCCCCGTGCTTGGTGGGTTTCCTCCGTGTATTCCAGTTTCCTCCCACAGTCCAAAGACATGCAGATTAGACTAATTGTCGCTCCAACATTGCCTGTAGTGTGTGCATGAGCGTGCGTATGTGTGTGTGCTCTGCGGCAGATCCAGGCTGTACCCTGCCTTGTGTCCTAAGCTTGCTGAGGACTGTACACAGGATAAAGACGATGGTGTAGACGATGAGAGAGAGAGTGAGAGATGTTTAGTAGCACATGCTCTTACAGTCTGACAATAATCACCACCGAGGTTCTAGTGCTTTGTTGTTTTTATTGAATGGAGACCAAAGTATTTATTATTATTATTATTATTATTAATGCTGACTTGGTTGTTCACAACCTACTGATTAGTTAAGGGCTACCCTTGAATTACACTCATTATTTAAGCACTGCGTTCAAATCAGGTGTGTGTGTGTGTGTGTGTGTGTGTGTGTGTGTGTGTGTGTGTGTGTGTGTGTGTGTGTGTGTGTGTGTGTGTGTGTGTGTGCAGAGAACACTAATCAGCTCAGCGCTGTGCTCCCCCGGGACTCGGAGTATAAGATCTCTGTTCCTCTTAGCGAGTGTGTGTCCTGGTTGTGCTAGCGCAGTAAGATTAATGACTGTACAGTAATTGTGATGTGAGCGAGGTGCGTGTGTGTCAGCGAGCAGCTGAGTTAGCGAGCTTCGCTATAAGTAACACACAATGGAGTGTGTGAGAACCGGAACGAGTGATCTCCATAGCATCTGAAGAAAAAATATATATATATATATTTTACGTGGGGTGATGAAAATGTTCACACGTTTGGTGTGGGTGTGTGTGTGGGTGTGTTTCTTTATCACAACCATGTTTGTTTCAACATTTGTTTAAAAGTTATGGAGTGTTTAGACAGAAATGGAAAGGATAAATGGTTAAAACATGGATCAGTTTATGACTGAAATCTTAAAGGCAGGGGATGGGGTGGATGGGGTGATGGGGTGGATGGGGTGGATGGGTAAATGGATGGGTGGATGGGGTGATGGGTGGATGGGGTGGATGGGTAAATGGATGACAGCATTGATAAAATAATTGATGTATTGGTTCTTATATAAAAATGGATGGATTGGAATATGATGGGAGGGAATGAGGGATGGATGGCTGGTTAGATGGATGTATGATGGGATGGATGAAGGAACAGAGATGGATGGATAAAAGTATGATGGGATGGATGGAAGATGCATGTATTGTTTGCTTTCATAAAAAGATGCAGAGCTGGAAATAATCAGACTGGTGTTTAGTTACTGTAGTGCGAAACATGTTGGTTATTAGACACCTCTTCTATACCTTTTTTTGATTGGATAGCATTATTAGATAATAATAGGTGGAGCAATGCTGGCTCAGTGGTAGGTTTCTCACCAGCCATGTGGACGGCCTGGGTTTGATGCCCAGCCAATGCCCACACCCCAGCCACTGTGCCCCACAATGCCAGGCTGGTTAGGAAGGACATCGGCGTAAAACCTGTGCCAAGTTGTCATGCAGATCAGTTGGTCCGCTGTGGCGACCCCATGAACAGGAGCAGCCCAGAGACTAATAACATTAGAAATGAATACTAGTCAGCTTAGCCTGGCTCCTCAGGTGTGTCTTTATAACACTGAGCTTATGAAAGATCACCACACTCTGGTTCATGAGCTTTAAACACTGAAACACCCTCAAAGTGATACTAACTAGTAGAGCTGCGCGATTAATCGTTATCGATTAATTCAAATTTATGGTTTATGTCGATGTTTGTTTCAAAAATGAAAACCGATTTTACAATTTCACTTTGGTATGGCACCGGCAAGCCTCCGTAGTTTTGCGACGCCCCCGTGGGAACTACGAAATCCAACATGGCAGCGCGCTCTGATGACGCCAGCGAGCTTGTTTCCAAGAGAGGTGCAGTTTCTTCAGTTGTATGGAAATTGTTCGGGTTCGCATCTTTTAGACAATAGAGAAATTTTCCAGCGGGCTTTGGCTTGTTCAAAGTTTGATACAACACGACTAATTTGCTCCAGCACACGGTTGAATCAGAGGTGTGTTTGGCGCTGCGAGCTAAACAAGAGAGCGGCAGCACGAAAACCCAGGCTAAAGACGGGTAAAGATAACAGCCTGGTTTCCCCACTGTATCCCATGTGATGAACAGAAGCCCTGATGGAACGATATTATTGATGTTGTGGCGTGTTCTATATTGCTAAAGACATTATGTCCATATACACAGTTAAAAAGCCTGGACTTATTCATATGCTCCAAATAATCCACCCCTGATATGAGCTTCCAAACCCAAAGTAGTTTTCAGATCCTGAAAAGCAACATGAGACAAACTATCCAAGGCAAAGACACGTCTCTCTATTCTTGCTACAAGTGTCCCATCAGAGAGGGTCTTTAGTGTGTGTGTGTGTGTGTGTGTGTGTGTGGACATGGTAACAGGCCACAGTGCACGTCTCTGGTGTTTCTGGCTAAACACGTCCAGTGCTGTCAGGCACCTGTTAGACTTTATTTGGCATGTGGTTTACACAATTGTTTAAGTGATTAAAAATGTACATTTTATTTATTTTTCTATTTTTGCGACTGTAGCTTGCACATTACCAATTCCTCATATTTTGCTAGAATAAACAACGTAAAGACTGGTGGTACACTTTATTAATCACACAAAAAAAGGTATGCATGTTGTACTGATAACAGTAATAAAAATAAAAAATAAAAAAAAACTTGTTAGTGAAAGTAAGTTTGCACTTTTGGTTCAAATAAGCAGTTCATTTTTGGTTATACTGTTTTGTTTAAATAAAAAAAAAAAAATCATGTACCCTCTAGTGTTTTAATTCATTATTAATTTAAAGAAAAATAATCGTTTTGATTTAGAAAATCAAATCCGATGCAATTTACAGGACACATCACCCAGCTCTACTAACTGGACAAAAGCCTCGAAATGGAAACCAGGTAGAAAATGCTGCACTCAGTCTAACTTCTGTTCTAGTGCTTTCAGCTAATGCAGCCTGCATGATCGACCCACAGACACGCAGGCAATGCTACACACGCACACAATTACAGGGTGGTGAGTACACAATTGGAAGTCAAAGTGCCAGCATAAGCTCCATGATGCGTCGGACCATCTGTGTTTGACACACTCTGCTCAGGGGGACGGTACATGTGGACACTCTGCTTAGAAGGGTTGTACATGTACCCCTGATGCAGTAGTGAGTGAAAGCACACTCATCAGCAGCTTCTGTTTATGTCCAGAACCAGTCAAAAAGCTCGAACACCAAGTACTGTTTGTGTAGATGAACATGATGTTGGGAGGATGTAGTTGTGGAGACGGGCGGATGAACAGGTAAATATAATTCCGTCTGTCCATTAACTCTTTATTCATCTATGCTTTTATTCTAAAGTTGGGGCACAGGATCTGCCTCTGAATCAGTGCTGATCATGCGAGTAATGCAGAATTAGTCGCTTGTGTGGTAAAACCGATGCATCACATCCAGGCGTGGGTACACTCAGGGCCTGCCACTGACAGCGAGCACAAACCATGCGCACTGTGCTACTCTCCGTGTGGATGATTGAAAGACTGTTGTCTGATTTCTGACTGAACATCGTGGCTTGTGTTCCCGTGGCGACTGTGAATGACAGATCTATCAGTCTTTTAGTTGTTGACATAGCACTGATAAAGTGAGAGATTATAGCGGTGAGTAGTTTTATTACTTCTCTCTCTCTGTCTCCTGCTCATTGATGAATGTGTTTCTACACTTTGTTCTTGAGGTTTCTAATCTATTATACCTCTTGGACCACTTGAGTCAGTCTGGAAGTCAGATATTAATGTGAAAACATTGCATCTGTTGTAGCAGTACTGATTTGTCTTCTCCAGGGATAGAGGACTGATTTGTCTTCTCCTGGCATAACGAGTACACACCGTGGTTATGCACAAGATTGTAAACAGGAGGTATATGTTGGGTTTAGATCAAAGCCAGAAGTAATCAAAAACACAACATGATATTGTCGAAAGAATGCGGCCTATACACTGTACTCGCACTACTCAACTCTTGACTTTCGACACTGTGCACTCTACAAGTGACATTTGACCCTCGACTCTTGACCCTCGGCACCCTTCCCTCAATACTCAAATCCCAACCCTCAACTCTTACCTTCTGCACTCAACTCTTGACATACATCTCTTGACACTCTGCACTCAAGACTCTTGACATTCTCCACTCATCTCTCAACCAGAGGTCGGCAAAATGCACAAACCCTGTAAAAAATAGTGATTCCCTACAGCAAATATTAATCAAGTAAAAGTAGAAGTCCTCCATTCACATGTGTACCAGAGTAAAAGGAGAAAAAGTACTCCCAATCCAATTTCAAAAGTACAGGTCTTGTATTAGCGCACAGTGGGCTTTTTCATTATAAAATCTCTCTCTCTCTCTCTCTCTCTCCCTCTCTCTTTCCCAATTGTCGTTTCCAGCACCTGCTGCGTAGTTCGGCATGTCTAGAAAGAAAAGGCAAGGCATGTAATTGCACATAATAGTCAGCAGTTCCCACTACAAATACTACACACTGCTTCAGTTTTGTAATGCAACAGTTGTTAAGTAAATGTACAGATATTTTGCTGCAGGATGTAGTGGAGTGAAAGTGAAAAGCATCCGATGTGCACCCAAGTATCTGCACAGCACTGAGTCAGACCCTGGGACTGGGTCACCCTGCACAGCTTTTTATTTTTTAAGATGCAAATATGTATTTTAATTATCTTACAGTAAACTGATGTGTGTGTGTGTGTGTGTGTGTGTGTGTGTGTGTGTGTGTGTCATTCACTGGATCAATAACAATACACTAGAGTTTGCTGAGTGTGCTGATTGCAGGGATCCTCCTCTTCCTCAGACTGATCTACTCTCTCAGCTAACTCTGGCTAATTATTCTGCATACCAACGTCTCTCCATTTTATGGCCATTTATTGTCTTTTTTTTTTTTTTTTTTCGTCAGTTGTTTTCAGTGGTGTTTCATTAATTTTTTTGAAGACCCTTTCTCTCCCAGTGGACTGATGTTTACAGATATCCCCTCTCACGTCTTTGTGAGTGGTGCCGCATTACACTGAGAAGCTCTAATTAGTTCCTCTCGACTACAGCAATGTCGTCCGCGTTTAAGCCGAAATCTGCCGAGATCGTCCGAGTCCCGAGTGCCTGCTGAACCCTAGCCAGGAACATGTCATGCTTAATGGACACGTTTCAGAAATGCAGAGAAAGAGAGCGACATGACGGGGAAAGAAAGATATGAGGCTTTGCATTTTAGCCTTTAAGTTTTATTAATAAGGCTCCTAACCCCTCGTGGCTTGGCTCTGTGCTCGTTCTTCTGTTGGAGGATTTTCTTTTGTTTCCGTGCGCAAAAAGTTTGACAAGACGTATTTCCTTCTTCCAGGAAGCAGCTGAATCATTGACGCAATGCACAAGGAAGCCAGCGAGTCAGAGTAATGGCTTGAGCTGGGAAGGGATTCGGTGGGGGTTTTTTTTTGCCCTACTTTCTCAAGCTTCACTTGGTCTCCACTTCAGGCGTGACTCAGTCTCCGCTCGTCCTGGTTTTGGACTTGACGGCATTGGACTTGACTACAGCCCTGCTAACAAGCAATAAAGTGCTTTTGCCATAAGCGTTTTTAATAAAATGAAAAAGCGCTCGAATCACATGTTGTTCATTACTCCGTCTCCAGGCTCCAATGGGGTTAAAAAGCCTTTTCCCAGAATCCCTCATCAACAGGCACCTGGCGCTCTAATGAAGGTCTGGGCAAAAAGCACGAACAGCAATCCAGTTCCAGGAAAATGTGCGAGCAGGACGACATCTCTCTCTTTGTCTGTGTGAGTGAGTGAGTGTATGAGTGAGTGAGTACAGGCTCCGTCTCCATCAGGCGTAATCACAACGCCTTATTGATATCGATTGGGGGAAAATGACGCGCTGCCAAAAAGACCATTTTTCTGCACTGAACACTTCCTACTGACCAACGAGTAGAGAGACACTGAGCAACACCATCTCTCTCTTTAACCGCTCATTGTATCTACAGTTTTTTTCTTTCTCACACGTTGTCTTCGAGATCTGTCTCAAAAATACTTTGAATTCATACATCATTGAATGAATGGAAGGTGGAAAGGGAAAACAGAAGCAAAAAGTTCCTTCCTGTCCTCGATCCTGTTCATCCATTTGAACCATATTAGTCACCTTCTCGCACCTGGAGTCGGTAGGTTTATCCTGTTTATAGCTCGTTTTCAAATGTTGACCACAATGAATGCAAGAATAATTTCCATGAATGTGAGAGCATTTTGTGTGAACGCGATAAGGATCCCTAGAACCATAAACATATTGTTTTTGTGGATGTGAGCGCCTTCAGTGTTTATGCGAGTGCATTATTTATGAATGCGAGAGCTTTTGTGTATCCCAAAGCGCATTCTGTGGGAACACATCATGATGTTAAAGTATCGCAGCATTGTATGTGAATACACTACGGTTCTGTGAATCTATGCGCAGTTGGTGTTTTTGTTGGTGTTTTGCTTGATCATACAGGCTCAATTTGTGAGAATATGAAAAGATTTTGTGGCCCTAAGAAAAGAATTTTTTGTCAGGTTTTTTTTTTTTTTTTTATGTAAATGTAAGAGCGTTTTTTTTTTTTTTTTTTTTTTTTTGTGAATGTGAACGTTTTTATAAATATATGAAAGGTTTTTTGAGAATTCGATAGCAATTTTTTGTGAATGTACATTTTAAAATAGCTGTTTTCTGTACAAGTCAGCATTTTTGTAGGAATGTGAGCATTTCCTGTGTGTGTGTGTGTGTGTGTGTGTGTGTGTATAGTAACCCTTGAATAACTCGCAGTGTTTGCTCACATGTGTGGAAAACAGTCTGCACCTCTCCGGCATAAACAAACCGCAGTGTTTTGCTTTTCGCCACGGGCGCCGCGGGAGGCGGATTTGGCAGCACTTCTCTCTCCATGTCTCTTGTCAGCCAAAACATTTCACACCATCCATGAGTCGCTGGAGCGTTTTGGGGGGTTGTTATAATTTCATGTGCTGCACTTGGGCTGATAGATCCAGCAGAGATGGTGTGTGTGTGTGAGGGAGAACATGAGACTGTGGATCAGGAAAGCTGTCGCAGTGATGTAAGCTTTGCTATGTTACAAGGAGATCAGCATTCATCCTGGTCATGTGGGGACAGCGGGGCGTGGTTCTGAGGTTTCCTTTACATGTTTATCTCGTCTGTAAGTTCTGCTTCATCTCAGTCTTTCTATAAAAACCTCCTAACATGGAGATGGTTTAAAGTTATTGTTGACGAATTTAAATTAATCACTGGAGCGCAGTTGAATTCTGGATGCTGATTGGTCAGAAGCCATCATTTCTATAGTCACAGCTAAGAATATAAATTATATTAAGGGGGGGTTTATGGAACACGGATGGAACAAGTCTCCAGTGTCGGTACTTTGGTAAAGCGGTTTACGTTTTTCACAGCAAGGAAGTGACTCTTCAGCAGGTTCTGTCTCTGGATCGTAGAGAAGCGGGACACTAATGTCTCTCAAACACTTACTGGCCGAACAGTTCCATCAGCAGCAAGCAGACGTAAGGAATGTTCTTTCCAACAGGGATCACCCTGTACAGGAGTTCATCACTACAATAAGGTATTCCTGGTCACAGGTAGAACTATAGGGTGTTTTTAGGACCACATAACTAGAGACCTGCATAAAGTTTGTACGTAAACTTTGCATTCACTCCTTAAGGCTGCATTTGAAGACTGACTACATCATAGGGCTCTGATTAAGGCTGTCCCAATTCAAAGGCCATCTTTCCCCTGAAGAAGAAGAATCCAACGGTGGATCATCCTTGTTCTAAGGTTTTTTGCGAGCCGGGAAAGAAACAGTGTTTTTCCAACTTACGCCACAACTTTTTTTTTTTTTTTGCAATTTTATAAATAATTTATACATCATGCTATATTACATTGGTATGTTGTGTATAATGTATAGTCTGTACACAAATTGACGGATGAAAACTTTGACAGGTTGTTAATTGATTACCCAATTAACTAAAACTGAACAGTTTCTGAACTATTTGACCTTTTTTTTTTTTTTTTTTTTTAACGCCATGCCAGTTTCTATGACTGTATTCATGGGTCATTCAAGTTCAGCTCTTCATTCAAGAGTCCGTTTTTGTCATTCGATATTAGAACTAAATAAGATGTTTACAATTAAATTGTTCCAAGAACTTTAAAACTAAACTGTCTGAGCTTTTATTGGTGATGATGCGACAGCAAGGGTGGGAACAGCTAGTGATTCTAATGAGAACTTCTCCATAGAAGTTCTCCCGACTTGCCCCACTTAGGTTCATCCTCAGACACGGGTTAAGACCTCATATGAAAGCCTCAAAGTAAAGTCTTACTGTGCAGAAGTTACCGTAAGGACCTCCTGAGGAGTCTTGTTTCTACCTTAATGTGACTCCGGATTATTTCTTACTGCATACAATAGATGATTTTCTGTTCTGCTACTGCTGTTGCTGCCTCCTGTGGGAATTTCCTCCTGAGATCAATAAAGTGTAAATAAATTTTAAAAAAATCGCTGTGGTGTAAGAGGAATAAACCACATCAGAAGCTGCTCAGGTTTATTTATTTTCCTTTCACATTAGTGTTATTAGCATTATTGTATAGAGATACACACTGTAAATGCTAATATGTTTACCGTACTTTTCAGTTTCATTAGGATGTTTTAATATGAATATGCAATTCTTAGAAATAATATAAAATAGTTATTGTTTAACACGTGAATCACAAAATCAATCTCCCTCTCTATCCTAAGCTCCTACCCAGAAGGCTCTTGGTTCAACTCCCCGCAATACCACACAGACGGCACACACAGATGTTTAGGATATAGTGCTGGCTTTTATGCATTCGCATGTCGTGCGTTTCGGACCCGAAGGAAATGAACTCTTCCTTACTTTAAGCCATAAAGTTCCTTCCGAGCCGAACATGTGGAGACATTTTGCTAATAGCTGTGTGTGTGTGTGTGTGTGTGTGTGCGCTCCTATAGGTTACTGAGCTGTGACTCGATTCATTTTCCTCCCAGAAAGCCCCTGTGCTGGAGGGACCGCAGGCTGGAGGCAGCGAGTCTCAGTGAGCGCCGGGAGAGCGAGTGTGAAAACCCTGCGCAACCAGAACGCAGTTTATTCCTCAGGCTCTGTGCACATGAGCACCTCCGGAGTGCAGGCAGGGGAAAGGTTCAGAGAGGAAAGGGCTTACTGAGGTGTTGAGTGACACACGGGGGGCTTTATGTCCTGCTGTTAGTCTCCCCGTCCTCTCTCCCTCTCCCCCTCTCTCTCGCTCTCTCTCTCTCTCTCTGTACTTTCAAACTAATGAATACATAAGAATTAAAGTAAGAGAAAGCAAAGTGATAAGAAAAATAAAGAAAAACATCAGAAGAAAGAAAGAATTGGGAAATATATGAATGATGGTAAGAAAAAATTGAAATAAGTAAGGATGGCTTTATACAGAAATCTCATGATGTGAAGCCCAAGGATAACGTCCTGCACAAAGTGATTTGATTTCCTCTCATCCTATCCTCCTGATTTAATTGTGAGATAACTGACATGTATGTGACCGCCCATCTTCATCTTCCATTCTCTTCATCATCTTACCCACAATCCTTCATGGGTCACAGTTTGTGCGTATTAAACCCATCGCAGCACACTTGCACAGTGTGCAGTAAAAACTGGCGAAAAAAGAGAAAACAGGTCAAGGGAAGGTCTTGACAGATGATCACTACACCCCATCCCACCTCAGCCCACCCCGGCCCACCCCAGTCTCCCCCCACATCAGTATGCTGCGCCACACGCCTCTCCTCCATAATGAAATATTCACGGGTCAGTGCATGCGTGAGGAATGACGGGGGTCAGTCAATTGCTTTTCACTGACTCATTTTCTCCTTCGGACGTTCATTAGATCTCAAGGGCCAGCGATCGAAATGCAGCCACCAACGCGCGTGCACACACACACACACACACACACACACACACACACACACTACCATAAACCACTTCCCCTTCTATGCCTCCATTGCTGCTTCTTTTTCACTATGTAGAGCAGATCAGCCAGGCTGCCTGAGTCTTCCCATCTTCCCTCTATTTATTAACATTCCTTCCCCCCGTTCATTACCCTGCTCTCCTAACCCACGTTTTCCTAAGCTTGGGTGAATTATGACCCATACAATACTCATAATCATGCTTAATAAGCTAATTAATGAGTAAAGGAAAACACATCATAAGTACTCTTAATATCTCCCATTTCTCTCTCTCTCTCTGTGTGTGTACTGGAGGGAGCAGAGCAACCACAGCGTGAGGAAGAGACAAGTGTAGTGATTATAGAAGCAGGCTGATGGGCTGTGGTGAGTGTGAGGTACAGTTCAGACCTTCATGAGATGATTTGGTGTGTTATTAAAAAAGTGCATGAGAGAGAGACAAGTGAGTAGCGATACTACATGCACAGTGCTTGAAGACAACCTGCACCTGACATATAACTAAACCACAGAATGTTCCAGAATAAAACAACATGCAGTTTTAAAATACTTATCAGGTTAATGAAATTATACTAAGAAACATTTGTGGGTTCTGTGAAAATGAAGTGGAACACATTAGGAGTGTTTTTGGAGGTAAACACACACACACACACACAAATGCATACTTTAATGTCTGAATGGTTCAACACAGTGACACAAAGACAACGACCCCTTTATGTCTTAAACTATTTCCCATGAGGGAAGCAGCTTTTTGTTTCCACTGCTTCTTTTGCTCCCATGAGGTTGGCGTTGTGAACAGGATGCGCTTTCATTATTTTTTTTTTCTCCACCCTTGCTGTGGAGCTTTTCTTTAATGAGTAAGTTAGTGAAGTAGATGTAATTAATCAAATGCCTAACCCAAGCGCTTGGGAGCAAACAGAGAAATCACTTCCAACAGATAGAGTTAATTAAGTCCAGCAAGGGACGGATGGAAGGAAGACCGGAAAGACACTGTCATGCAGTGGATTGATCATGCAGTTAGTTAGTTTCATGAACTAGGTTTGTGCATACATGGCAGGAAGTAGATTCTTATGATTTTCCACTGGGACCAGTACTCATGTGGTGAACAGCTTTTTATTGATGCAAAGTGCAGGATATCTGTAGATGAGGAGAAGATTGAGAGTTACCTTAAGTCCATCCATCCATCCATTTATAATTTATATCTGGTATAGGGGTGCCAGGGCCCTGGAACCTAACCTAGAGAACTCGACGCACAAGACAGGGTATACCCTGGACGGAAGGAAAATCACCAAGCGGAGCGAGACCATACAAACTCCAGCAGAGACAAAGTTCGAGTCTCCTGTCATTATGGCTCAACGTGACCATGCTAACCATTAAGCCACCCAGCCAACAAGCCCAAGAGTAACATTTTAACAAGGAGATCACAAACAGCTTTTCCTGTTCGACAAATGTTCAAAAGTTTCTGGAATGAAAAAAAAAAAAAAACCTGTAAAAATGGCCTTAGATTTCAGGATCCCATTGTGTTAAGAAAAAGTCAGAAAGGAAACCAAAGTATGGAGCATGATGCAGTAAGAGGTTTTTTTTTTTTTCAGCTGGTGTTATTTTCTGGCTAGGAAGTGATGAACCCCAGCTGAAATATGCATGAAATTTGGGACATTGGGGCTTTATCTGTCTCTTTCTGTCCATGTCTAACTTCTTTTCTCCTTCCTAAAACTCCAAGCTCTATTTACCCCAAGCACTGTAGCGCTAAACCCACTCTGACCATTCGTTAGCATTTTTTAAAACTCTCGCATTTTCTTCTGTCTCATTTTCCTCCTGCGGCTGAGTGACCTCTGGCCTTTCTGCTGCCGCTTCTACCTCCAGAGAGTCCGTTCTCCTCTTTATTCTTTATAAATTCATAGTTTCTAATGTAGTTTAAAACCCAGACCAGGAACTACTGAAATTGAGTCTTAGCTACACATTTTTGCTCAAGTTTATAAATGGATAACACAGGGTTTAAGAGGTTCACTAAGACCTAACCAGTCAAACTGGTTCAGTTACTTTTCAGTAATTTATATTTACTGGATTTCACTAAGGTGAAAGGTCATAAAGGTAAAGAAAAGAAAAAAAAAAACGCTGAAAGGCTTAGCATGTTGTGCATTCTTGGGTGGTTTTATGCTTACCTGGGTTGTAAGTAAATATACAGATATTTTAAAGATAAATGTGCTTTAAAAAACTTTGGATCATGTGATAATTGTTTCTGGGTCAGAATGGAGGTCAGAATCACATGGAATGGAAAAACAAACTCTGCTTTATATCAGGAAGTATTATCAGTATATCAGTTCTCTGAATAGCACTAATGTTTGTAGTAACGCATACAGTAAGGTCTGTATATAGACGTGTGCAATTTCAGCATTAAATCTTTGCTATGTTGAAGTAACTCAACTCACAATATGACCCACTCTTTCTATGATTTCACTAACAAATCAAGACTTTCCGTCTCCGCAGGCAGTTTAAGCTGAAACGGCATAATAAAGTAGTGTTTATGAGCAAAGCTGAAAACCAGCAGATATGTTTGATCTCAGAACATGTACCCACCCACTCTTCTAATGCCTGCTAACTTGAGACAGGGGTAAGCATCCCCCAAACAGTCAAAGAGAAACTAAGGCCCAAGGGAGGAGACACAAAGAGAGTGATGGGATGAACATGAGAGGGAAGATGATGTGTATCCGTGTGAAAGGGAGAGAGAAGAGGGATAATGGGAAGTGAATGAGAGAGCGAGAGATGGGATCGATGTTCATTTGGGAGTGGGCATTCCCTGTGGTCTCGTACATGGAGGTGGAGTTTTACCCGATCAAATAGCTTTCCCATCGATGGCTTAGGCAAATCACCTCTTTAGGGGCCACCTGTCCGTCATAAACCCACTCACACTCACGGCAGGTTAGAACAAACATCAGCATTAGTAACCAAGCTGGATTTGGTCTACAACATACAATAGTAATGAATTGTGAAGAACACGTGCAAATATGTCTTAACTATGGACTTTTTCAATGAACATGACATATTGTGGAAGAAGGTACATGGTGTGTATGTGAGGAAGAGATGCAGTGTGGTGTCTTGGAGGGTAATGGATGGCAAAGTGTAACGCGTCAGGACCAAGGGGGCATCACTGGGCTCTTGTTGCACAGTCAGCTGTGGTAGTTGGTTACAATGGCAGCAGGAGATGTCCATGGCAGAAACAAGATGGGGATCTGTAGCTGAGGGAGAGAGTCTAGGTCAGTGTAAGCTAATGACAAAAATAGGTATGTATTAGCACAAGAAATAATACTACTACCCATCTGAGTGTAGACATGTGCGGAGTGAATTCCCCTTTTATACCCTCTCAGGTTCTTCATGAGGGTCATGAGCAAGGGTGATTAATCCTGTTCCAGTCATGGCCAGATATGCTGCTAAATTAAGTGGTAGACTTGTCCCCGAGGTGTCCAATACAGAGGTGCTAAAGTGGTGCTGTCCATTTAGCACTGTGACACCAGTTTCCTCTGGTGTGCTCAAGACAAAGGAACCCTATCAAAGTTTGTCTTTGAAAGGATGCACAGTAGTTGTGCAGTTTGAGTACCCTTACTAAAAAGGATTCTTTTGTTTCATCTGCAAACCATCCATTTCATCTGAAAGTAAGAAACAAAAGTGATGAGGGATATGTCATTGAAACTCACTCCATGCACCCTTTCTGACAAGAAAAGTACACATGTACAACAGATGTACCCATGACAGTACCACCTAAATGACAAATGCCTGTATAGTTTAATACCTTGTCGTCTGCCAGGGGTACTGAGTATGTCTCTGGCTATAGTACACCATTACTGTGCAGGAAAAGAGCCTGAAACCAATGCAATAAAAGCACATGTGCATGCTTTACAGTGTGCCTCAGGCTTGAAACTCAATAAATGCGCATGTGCTGGTATGCTGTTATTTATATGATAGCCTACAAATGCTTCATTGCATAATCCAGTGTAGTGACCTATAAAAATGTAGAAGAATAAGATAGATAGCAAGTATGTTCTTGATTAGGCCTATAGTTTGACAAATGAGGGTACATTTTAACCCCCTGTTGCCTGGCAGTGTAGCATTGCTGCATCATGGCTGCAGAGTTTCCAGTGATGGATTACCTCTGGGGTCTATGGTTTTCCTTCCACCTCCCAATAATGTACAACTCAACGTGGAAGGATTGTTGACTCTAAACTACCACTGGATGCCTACTGTACTGTATATCTCTTTCCCTGCATATTTCTAAGTCACTCTCTGTGTTTCCATAATAGAATCCAGATCCACCACCCCCTGACCAGTATAAAGAGCTTACTGAATGAACTAAGGTGAATGAATGTACAAATATGTGTGGCAAGCAAGTCTTGTGTCCCTCAGACGCTTTTTATTAAGTTTAATTGCATCTGTAAACTAAACTCAAGACAAGAGGGTAGAGCACTGGATGTTTTGTTAATAAAAACGAGCAGTTCAGAACTAATTATTATACGGTCCATGAACTCTAAACTCTCAAAATAAAACCTCATCAACCACTGTCATTGGGTTCCCCTAGGTATACACCATGTAAATGTACCTTCAAAGGTATAGTAGTTGGTACATAATTATCTAATTATGTTCCTCAAAAATTATGTACCCTTAACTAAATATACAAAAGGCATCCTCATGAGACTACCATGCCAACCGACAAGCACATTTCTTTGAGTACATAGAGCTTGACAAGTACTTTTGTTACTTTAATATGCTGAAGGAAAGACTAGTTAAAAGACGATGGTCAACAGGCCATGTTTGTGTATTGGGAATGGGTAAATACAACATGAGCTCTATGACTTGTCAGATATTCAGACCCTTTTCACCGCCAGTTCATCTCCATAGGGGCAAAGAGTTTGTCATCCACATCACAGATATGAGATCTTTGACAAGAAAGCCCTTGTTGATTCATGCTTTTTTTTGGTTGCCATTTTCCTATTAATACTGGGATTTGAAAGCACACATTGATATTTTGTGAAAAACTACGTGTTTTTTTGTTGAGAACTGATTTACACCACCATGTACTGTACCAGACAACGGTTCAAATAAATGACAAACACGCTGGAGAGAAGTTGTGAACGCTGCCAATTGACCTGAATGCAAGAGTTATGAGATGGGGTAGTGAAAACAATGAAAAACGGAAAGATTACAAAATCATTCTTCATGAAAGCTTAAGAGGCCAGAAAGGCAATGGAAGGGATTGCAAGAAGGAAACTAATGTCAAGCACAGAGACGGAGAGTGTGTCAAGAGAGATCATGTGGCACTAAAAGCTGGAAGTGTGCAAAGAATATAATGAAGTAGATGAAAAGAGTGTGATAAACAGGAATGGAAAGAGTTTCTACAAAAATCTTTGAGAAAATTGTTGAGCTTCGAGCTTGTTCATATGAGTTCAGTAGCGTTCTGTTGGGATTGCAGGGTCCCTTTTTCCCCGGGTGCAAATCAGATGTGGCATTTTGCTGATGTGTGTCTTGTCAGTTGACTTTAAATAACAGGTGTCGATACGGTCAGCTGTCTCATTCCATCTGGTCAGAGTAAATTTGCAAGAAAATCTGTAGCACATTATTACTGTACACACAAAGAGGCTGAAATGTAAGTTAGAAAGGTAAGATAACTTGCATGTACAGTATGTTCCTATGGAATAAAATGTAAATGCCTTGCCTCAGTTGGACAATGATTTCATTATTGTTGGTGACTCCACTTCCATACGATTCTTTTACAGTTTCTTTCCTTTCTGAACTGATCAATGACAGAATTCCAGAATGCAAGTATCTGCTTACTCGTAAACCGAATGGCTGTGTGCAAACATTGAGTAACACAAAAAGACACATTTGTGGGTTAACAAGTTGGTCTTCTCAACTTCAACATGTCCAGGAACGAGACAAGAAAGCACCAACAATCATGATGAAGAGAAGAGATATAAAATACATTTATCCCTCCCATTCTTCTCACCACTGTCTACCCTCACGTTCTCTCCGGAAAGAAATGGAGGCCACTTTATCTATTTATTGTATGTGTTCTTGTTCCTCACCAGCTGCGAGCTGCTTGAAAGAATTACACATCCGTCTCGGCCTATGTGGATCTAGAAATTAGATTTAAGGGATGCATGGAATGTGTTATTAGATTGTGTGGTGATGGCGTCTCGCCACCCTCCCATCTTGTTCAAGGAATGTTAAGAGCATTGCGTGTATCCCCATCGTGTGGAGTTATCGCTCCATCGACACAGTATCCCAGGGCTCTGTGCGTGTGGTGGAACGATAACGTATCCTCCTGTATTGCAGCTCGTCTGACTTCATGACGTGCACCACTGGAAAACATCCATTATTTCAATATCACAAGTCATGTACAGTGGTCACATTTTGCCCCACTTCCTATCGCATCGTGTTCTTCACTTGCTTCCACAAGCCAGGGGTCAGAAACACAGGGCCAGTATATCATCCATCATCTACTGATGTATATAGAGAGCAAGTGAGAGAGAGAGAGAGCGAGCAGGGAAAAGAAAGGAGAGATGGAGATGAAGGAGGAAAAGGCACAGTAGACATTGTATCAGAAGTCCATTTCACAGTCGAACAGCTGTTGAGATGATCAAACAATCTCATAAGAATCAAAGCCAACACTTGGAGAGACGGTGAGGTAATCTCATCTAAAAGCTCTCCTAAAAGCTAATGAGATTCCCTATGGTGTAAATCCATTGAGCTCTGTTCTTCTTCAGAAACTGTTTTCTTTTTTTTTCTCGCCTTTCTTTTTTACTTCTGATCAAGGCTTTTGCTAATTGTCAGTGAGATTTGCTCTGATCACTGCTTTCTTCTAAAGCATGGGACATCACAGCTATAGGGACGCCTTAGCCTAGCCAAGTTTGAAAAATCACTGCATTAAACCACATATTTTATCCAAGCTACTTTTTGATTGTTTTCTTTGAACAGTCGAAGAGAATTTTATAAGAAATGTAGAAGTCTTGAGATGTTAATGTTTCGCCACGCAACCAGCTGTCTACATCAGAATAACCCAAATGACTACAAACCGGTCTGGGTGCAGACCTTGTATCGCAGAATAAACACCCGTGAACGTCCCCCACCCCCCCACACTAGAACTGTCCACTGGTCCAATCGAGCAGTGCTTGCTTTTATTTGCTGATTTTTTTTTTTTTTATATTTTCCCAGGGTAACCAAGAGGCAACCAATCCGGTGGATGCAATGGCTCAGTCCTACACTCCAGCGCAGTTTCCTCCTCCCCCACAGAATGGTATTCCTGGAGAATTCACCACACCCCATGGCCTTCCCACACAGGACTACACAGGACAGAGCCGAGTACCTGAACACACCCTGACTATTTACACACCTGCACAGACACACAACGACCCTGCAAACAGCGACAGCAACACAACAACCATCACCACCAACACAGTGAGTTCTAATGCAATAATGCTAACACATGAAGGGAAGACACTGTCAAGCGTCTGCGTGTTTGCATGTTCTACTCGTGCTTTGTCGGTTGTGTGTGCATGCTTGTATACTGTGATGGACTGGCACCTCCTACAAGATGTACCCTGCCTCATCCCTCACGTCCCCAGGAAAGGTTCCAGGCCTCCCACGATTGTGTACAGGAACAGGGGCTTAGGGAATGAGTGAGAGTTTATACAAGAGCCCCCTATACAAGGGTATCCTGGATCTACAAAACTTCCAACCGAACCCAAATAACTTTTGTTTGGTCTGTAGAATCTGTTTGGCAGTAATTTGATTTCTTGGCATGTGGTGCAATCATGGACACATTTCACAAGCATTTTTCTGGCATTATGTACCTCATCACCCTGATTGGATTTCATTACCCCTGTTCTAAACCCACGTTTCCAGATGTGTCACCTCTCACGGCTGCATACTAATGGTCATAACCCAGCAACCTCTCCAGGCAGACGAGGCCCCGTTTTGGTTCCTCCTTTCCACCACCCTGTCATTAGCATTAAAAAAATGTGAAGGTTAGACACGGCTCCTTTTTATCATTTTACAGATTTGGTCAAATTTAAAAAGTGGTTAAGTTATTCATGCTGTGAGTTCATTATCGACTCTTTATCCCGGGGAGGATTGGAGGTGCTGAGTGGGTGCTGCGATTGTGATGTGGAAGATTTGAAGCTAATTCTTGTCTGGGATATTGGCGTGAAAGGAATAGAGTTACCAGAACTGGCCAATAAATGGCGATGGAATGGTATTACATGGTCCACTGTCTGAAATAATGAGGGAGGAATCTTCATGTGACATGGATATAATGATATGTCAGAGACAGGATTATTATAATACCCGAGTGTGTGTCATAAGCTGTCATGTCTCCTTATGACGACTCATGGCCAATTACTCATTTGTTTTGAGACAGAGGACATGTAGCTGTTTGTTGCGGTTGCATCACAACCCTCAATGTGTCTGCGTCTCAGGAATTATCCGGCAGGAGAGTTGGGGAGAAGCTGTTGGAGACACTTTGGATATGAACATTGCAGCAGGACTCACATTTGTATCAGTTTTTTTTTGTTGTTGTTGTTACTTTGCGTGATTATTGTGACAGTAACAGTTGCTCCAGTTGCAGTGAATGAGAAGAAGTGTGCAGTTTTGGGGGAGAAAAAAATGGATACATAAGAATAAAACCCTTAATGAACTTTAGGATGGCATCTGTAACTCGTGTGCACGACACGTGTCGCGCTAATTACAGCAGTTACAGAGTAAAAAGATCGAATCGACTGATTGCTGTTTGTTTGTCTGCAATCAGGAATGATCAGTACGTTCATAGAAAGCACTCGGTGAGCATCAGCGACGTTATCGATCCAGCGTAATCTTGACCTTTTCTAATTACACACAGCGGAACTACAGCGGCACTTAATAACTGCGCTTTCTTACAGTTCAGCGAGATCTTCGCTTTCATACGTGGTGTTTATTACACTCCTGCAGAGTGTCTATGAGCCCGAGCCGCCTGTTCGTAGCGCGCCGCATGCATTTTGTAACAGTTAATTTAACCCTGATGATTTTAATGTGTAAATGTGATCTTTTTAAGTGATTTGCCAGCGTGAGACGCACAGGCTGCTGTAGTGGAGTCAGTCTCTCACTGCAGGAGATGGGGCACTGGAGCTCATCATACAGATTACAGCAACGTGAGTGCATGCAGAATGTTTAGGAATTTTAAAGAAATGAAATCTTAAGACTGCCTCGCTCTAACCTTAAACCATAATGTAACAGGTTGAGTTGAGGTGTATTTGGAGGAGACTGTCGAAGATATCGTATTGGCATCGGAGAAGACAACAGCACACGAAGGATGTATAGTTTCTAATCTCATAGCTGGTGCAGGAGGGTTTTTAGAGGGAGGCTTATGACTGACTGTTAGTTTGAGTTCCTGTAGAAGAATTCCTGTTAACCTGCGAATAAAATGTCTATTTCAGTACATTTCAAATGGTAGGTTATAAGTGATGTGATTTGTATCTATGCTTTATCCTTATTTAACATATTTTTGGTATTATTTTCCAATCAGAAACAATCAGATATTGAAAAAAAATGTTTGTTTTTTTTTTGGATAGGTTGAATAGAAGACAGCTGTGCAGAGATGAATGTTTTCACAATGAAGTCATACTCACCTGCATTAGTTATTTACAATGCTCCTGTCCTGTAAAAGTCTGTTTTCAGATATCGGTAACCATAACAACCCTTTCCCTGCCATCCGGACGCAACATGACATGTTGAATGCTTTGACACCTACAGTACTGTGGAGCGCACCATGATTCATTCAAACAAACGGATGGACCTTTGGCCACAAATTACCCCAGGTCTGGGAACAAACAAACAAACAAACAAACAAACAAACAAAAAAAGTGTTGGCGGACACTAAAAAGTCAGAAACTTTGAGAAGGTAAAGAAGCATTAAGTATCCGAAAAACTCTTGAACTTATTTTGTATGAGTGTTGGACACATTTTTACAAAAAAAGAAATGAAAGAATGAATTAATGCGCCATGCAGACAAATACTGGACATTCATGAGTTAAGTGTAGATTCAAGAGGATAATGAATTAATTGGACAATTTTGTTTTAGAATAGAATAACAGCGCTCAGTCATATATTAACACCTACTGACCAACCAGAATCCATCAGTTAAAAGTGATGTTGGATAAATAACGAGTTTAAGCTCTAAAAGTAATTAGGATGAAATTGAGTGTGATGAATAATAACCCATGCTTTTGGTTTTGGTGTGGTGTTTTACTCATTCTGCTCTGGATTCCTATGCTTACAGACTTTACTCGTAATGAGAGGGAAGCAAAACACTTTTTTTGGGGGGTTAGGATGCCACAAATTTGTTGAGTTTTTAGTTGTGAGAAGTTGGAAAGATTCTTGCAAAGCGATTTGGGTTTGGAGAGTGCAGGGCTGTAGAAGAGCCACAGGGCATCCCTAATGACTCACCCAGCCAAAACAGATTAGGCGTACAGCATGGCCTCCTTTCCCACGCTCTAAATCATTCATGCTACACCGTGTTCAATCTCTTCAGCAGAAATAAATAAAACAGGTAAGGTTTTGCAAAATAGGGCGAAGGGAGGGAGCGCGATACAGGGGTGTGGAGACATGAAAAGGAGGATAAAGGAACTAAATGAAGGCGATCGAGAGGTTTGGGGAAAGACAAGCTCCCTTTTATGTTCGGTTTTCATTCGCCATATACGCAGAACGAAGCTGATCTTCAAAAGGAATGAGGAACGCATCCAGTCTAAAGGAAAGCAGCCATGGAATCTGTTCAGTACTTTATTTACCAAAGTCAAAACTTTTCATGATGACTATTAACAGCACTTTATTCCATAAAGAGTGTTTAACAAGAGGTAAGTGTAGATCACAGGGAGGAAACCAGTGCTCAAAGAGGAACATATCCGGTTGATATAGTAGGTTTGAGGAATTCCTAAAAAGGATGGAGGAGAAGGAGAGAAATCTTGTGTGAAACAGATGGACTGTTTGCTTTTTTTTTATTTTTTTATACACCATACTGTACACGCAGCTCTAACAGTACGAGATCAATACACAGTGATGTATGGCAAAGCAATAACCTTATTTTCAGGTAGCCTGTGACAGCAGTTGTGAACAATACGCCTGAAAACACACTTACTAGCCCCCTCGTGCACAGGTGTTACTCCGAATGCCATTACTGACTCAACCCTCTCTAAGCGCTTGGAACTGGCACTACTGAATATGTAATAATAATAAAAAAAGTTATTTATATATTACAACTACGTAACCTTTCTATAAGATCAAACATGAAAAAGTAGTTCAAAATCATAAACCAGACTCGACTTACATTCCCTTTTATCTCATCTTGTACTGCTATAGTTCAAGGTTGGAGACAAGTTCGACATATGGTCAGGATCACAGAGTCTCGTGTGCAGAAAGATGAAGTCTGTATGAATAATAGATATGATGTATATCCAGCAATAGATCGTCTGTTCACCTGGAAAGAGGTGGAGTGGATTATAGTGTCTGCTTTGTCTCTCATCGCATTCTTGTTTAAAGGAAGAGAAGAACCTCACCTGTCTATTGTTTCCTTTATTATTCTGTTCTGTTTCTCTCTAGGAACTTGTTTAGTCTGTCTATTATATTAGTTAAACACAACATTAAACACAAATTAAATGTTAAACACAACATTGTCATTGCATTAACATTACCTCCTCCCAGGTGCCAGTTTCACTAATAACACCTTTTAACAGGACTTTACAATTCAGTGTTCGCTCGCTAGTGCCCAGCTTGACGTGCTATAAAGTAGGCACGATTTCCTTCTGATTTATTCCCACACTTGTCTGGATCGTGTTTGAATGTCTGGTTCATAGAGCTATCTGATAAAAGCAACTATGAAAAGGTGGGCTCAAGGTTGATGAGGTGAACTTGGAGGCCCTGGGTAAAGGGACGAGTCTATGAAGGTGTCGCAGCACCAGAGTCCACTAGAGACTGAGGTGTGTGTTTTGGTCCACCCTAAAAAGAGATCCAGGAAATTGAAGTGAAATATTCATATAAATGGATAAAAATAATGTGTTCATAGTTTAATAAGTCAAAAAAATCTACCCTTTGCAAGAAGAATAACAAATGACCCAGTAGTTATTTTCCTGTGACTTAATCCCAAAAGTAGCTGTTAGGCATTTATGGCAAATGACTTTTTGATTTCTGTTTTGGGAAAGTGATTCAGAAAGCTGTAATAGATGGAGGGAGCACAAGAAATGGATGGAAATTATGACGAGGTAAAATAAAAAGCATGACGTTTCTCACCCTGGACCTCACTCCAGTTACATGTCTGAGTGATCTGTCTCTAGAGAAACTCCTTCAGACTGAGCACTGGAAAAAAAAAAAAAGAAGAAATGGAGATGTTTGATCAGCTACTCCTCGTGTTTTACTGTACAGTCCATTGAGGGAAGTGAGAGTGGAATTTTATCAGACCATCATCACTCTCTTCTCTCTCTCTCTCTCTCAAAGCATTTTGTATTTGATTCTGTTTCATCTGCAGCCCTGCTGTGTAGAAACCCCACAACACAGGAAGAGATAAGACATGCTTAAACACACACTGTGTACGTGGGCCATTAAAGAGACAGAAAGAGAGTCAGAGGGAGAGTCGGACGGATGGAGGGAGAGAGAGAGAGAGAGAGAGTCATATCATGTCATCTCTTGACTCAGTTTTTTGAATAAGAGGTAAAAGCACATGGTTTTACACCTCGGAGATGGTGTCAGTGTCAGCAATTAGGGAACAATAGTTTGGGAGTTAATGTTGAGGTTATTGGACTCTGAAGTGGTGCAACAGAAAAACATCCACCCTATGATTGTGAATCTGAAGACCAGGGATGCCACAGTGCCTCACACAGGGTCGGGAGTCACTCAGAGCAAAAGTGTCCTGCCTCTCATGGGTCATACTTACTCTTCTATATCAATCACAGTGACACTCGCCAGTCATGGGTGTCTGTTAGTCGACACAAGCCAAAGTGGGAGACTAGAACTTTCCTCTTGGCCAGAACACAGTGCTGATTGATTTATTTATTTATTCATTTTATGTTCTACATATAATACAGAATGTGTGTGTGCCAGAGAAGCTACTTCTGAAGTTTATACAACATGGAAGTGACCAATCTCGCTTCCCTAAACATTTAAAGTAGCTAACTTTACCCATTTTGGAGAGATAATTTTATACTGTATATGGCTCCAAAAATGGCCTTTTTTCAAGATCATGTCAAATGCTAATTATTTAGATTTACACTACTCTCAATAAGTTAGAGATACAGTGGAACCTTGGATTACGAGCATAATTCGTTCCGGAAGTGGGCTCGTATTCCAAAACACTCGTAAACCAAATCATCATTTCCCATAAGAAATAATGAAAACTCAAATTATTCGTTCCACAGCCCCAAAAAATAAATACATAAAAATAATTAATACAATCTATAAAATGAAAATAAAACAAATTAATCTGCACTTTACCTTTAAAAAAAAGTACAAATAAATCCTGACAGATAAGTGTTGGTGCGTGCAGTGTTTGTGTGTGTGGAATTAGCCCCTTCCCTTGACTCGTTTTACATAGTAATACTCCTCCTGCCTCTCCCCACCTCGTTTTTTAAGATTCACAACAAAGACACACACACACGCGCGCAACGGAAACACCGTTTTAACAGGAAAAAAAGAAATCTCCCTGAGACTGGCATGAATGTATATTAACGGACTCACTTTTTAAGTTTCACAACAAGCGCATAAATACAGCGGAAACACTGTTTTAACGGAAAAAAGCGAGACTGGCATGAGCGCATACTAACGGAATCACTGTTGTAAAGTAAAAAAATAAAAGTAAAAAATTAACCAGCACCTTACCTTTGAAAAGAATCGCGACAGAGCAGAGTTTTTGTGTGTTTGTGAAGCCGGGGAGGGGGTGAAAAGACGAGAGAGCGTCTGTGCGCATGTGTGTGTGTCAGTGTGAAATTGCGCGCGCACACTCGTAAGAGACGAGCAGAGTTTCTGTGTGTTTGCGAAGCCGGGGGGGGAGGGGGTAGTGAGGGAGTGACGCTCGGTGTCAAAATAAGAGTCGCATGTGTGATACATGATACTCGGCGCTCGTAAACTAATACTTGCTCGGTTTCCGAATAAAAATGTATTAAAAACTCGTAAACCACATTACTTGCTATCCGAGGTTCCACTGTATTATTTACATGAGTGCTTTTCCTATTTGCTCTGAATTTTAATGAAATAAGTAAAGGTTCCCTTTGATATTACTAATAATGTATGAGAAGAAACACCATTTTCATTAGATTAATATTTATTAGCACAAAAATGTAGACAATAACAAGGATAGCCCCAAATAACAAAACGTGACAATGTCAGTAGCGGGTGTTTCCACCATTTGCCACAGTGACAGCTTGACAGCGATGTCTCAGGCTCCTCACTATCTTCCTGATGTTGTTCTGAGGCGATGCGTTCCACTCTTCCACAAGTGCTACACACAGTTCAGCCAGGTCACGTGGGGGTGGGGTACGATCATCCAGTCTCTGCTTCAACTGGTCCCAGACGTGCTCTATGGGGTTCAGGTCAGAGGACATTGATGGCCACCACATGAGGCATTCCAACTTCCTGAAGTCGAGCTGTGACAATTCTGCCACGATGTGGCCATTATCTTCCATGAACAGAAAGTTGGGGGTGTGCTGGCAGAATTGAGGGATGATGATGGGTTCTATGATGTCTCTGAGGTAAGAACATGCAGTGACTGAGCAATCTATAATAACCAAATCTGTTTTGCACTGACTGGTGATCCCATCCCGGTCCCTGGGGACCATTTTGACCTCAGCGTATCGCTCACCTCGCCTTCTCCAGCGACGTCTCTCATCAGTGAACAGGACGGTAGACCACTGCTGTGTTGTCCATGTCACATGGTCTTGTGCCCACTGCAAACGTTTACGGCGGTGTCTTGGTGTCAGTAGAGTCGCCTGCACCGGTCGTCTGGCATTCAAGCCAAAGCGGTGGAGTCGGTTGCGAATGGTTTGTCTGGAAACCCTCGTACCCTCACATCTCGTAAACGGGCCTGCAGCTGTGTGGCAGTTGCATTACGATGTCTGAGTGCATAGGTCCTTAGGGTACTGGTCATGGTTGCGGTCTGTCACTCGTGGGGCTCCACTCCTGGGTCTGTCATGAACTCTGCCAGTAGTTCTGTGTCTTGATTCAAGTCTGCTGATGACACTTTGAGACACACCAAGTTCACGAGCAACATCTGACTGCCTGCCTGAAAAATGTCTGAAGGAAACAAACACCATATGTATGACATCCGCCGAGTCTCTCCCTAACTTATTGTGAGGATAGTTAGGGAGTATTTATTATAGTATTTAGTACAGGGAGTATTCCATGCTGTAATTATGTTTATTGATACTAAAGTTGTAAGCTTCTAGAAGCATATGACCTGCAAAAATATTTGCTTTTTGGTAAAAAGCTAAAAATCTGTCAATCAGGAAACAAACGGCCACATCACATAAGGCCACAGGGCCACATCAACTGTGTCAGAGCCCTCACTGGGTTATGGAGAAGTTGTGAGACTATTTGGGAATGGAGCTGAACAGTAGAGCTCTCTGCCACTGTGATGAAAGGACTGGACTGTTACGTGTTACTTTGTTATGTTTGTCATGTAGCTCTCTGTTTGCACATTTGCACGTGCAGTTTGTTGTCTATTGTGTATTTTTTTTGTATAGAATTTGATTATAGTTTTTTTTTAGGTCAACTTAAAAATGTAAAAAATTTGTGTTGTTAAATTTATGTTGTTGCATGTATGTAGCACTTTGGTCCTGGAGGAATGTTGTTTTGTTTCACTGTGTACTAACTGTATATTGTTTGAATGACAATAAAAACCATCTCAACCATCCTTTCATTCCACACTTTTTTTTTTTTTTACATTTCTGTAGCAGAGCAAATAATTAAATGGTTTAAAACAGACAGAGATAATTCACTGGACATTTCTGCCTGAAAAGGAATGTAGCAGCAGGACCATGTAATTAAGGTGCGTCACAGCTGTATTTTGATATAGAAACAATGTAAGAAATATGCCAACATGTGTGTTCATGCCTCCGAGTGGCGCAGTGGTAAAAGCGCTCGCCCTATCATCTGGAGATCGCTAGTTCGAATCCCGGGTGGTGCTGTAACCTCTCGCAGCCGGAGGTCTAGAGAGAGCTGATTGGCCGAGCTCTCTCAGAGGGGAGGGATGAGAGGTACATTGTGCTCCCACATTAATCACGGCTCTACAGCCAATCAAGTCGCGCAACGGAAGGAGAGGATAGCGCTGTCCTCCGAGTGTTACGCTACCCCCAACGGTGCGCGAGCGAGCAGTTCGAAAAGATGCGGTCGGCTGGCGTCACGTGGTTCGGAGGAAACGCGTGATAGTCTTCGGCCCTCCCGGCTGAGTGGTAGTAGTAGCCTTAATGTGGGAGCCCCCTAGTGACGGGGAGGAATTGGACACGACTAAATTAGGGAGAAAATCGGGGGGAAAAAAAACAAAAGAAACACGTGTGTTCATAATGCTAATGCTAAGTGTGTGACTATCCACACACACACAGAAGGCTGTAGAAAACTTATCACACTTAATGAAAGAAACAGCAGCACAATGCTTCTTTTTTTCCCCGTGTGTGTGCAAATACAGTGCAGGTGAGTGTAATTAGTCATCAGCAGGGTAATCAGCAGAGGATTCTGGGAGATGGTGTTCCCGGAGGATGGGACACACTTTCTTTATAGATTCTAAATGACCGTAATCTTTTATCTGGACTGTCTATAAAGCCAGAGAATCCTACACTTCATGAAGTGCTTTTGTTCAGTTGATTCTACGGCGGTGTGCTATATTATGAACAGATTGTGAGCTTGTGAACTTCGTCATTCATTGGGGTAAAGGCTCTTGTTTATTCCCGTATTGAAACTCTTTAATAAGCAATACTAATGCGATGAGTTGGTATCTGATACATACAGTAGAAACTTCTCCCATTCTTTCCTCACATCATGTCAGTTCAGTGTATTTTACTGGCATTACAGATATAAAGTTACCCTTTTATTGACAAAGTCTCAGCATGATTGTATATTATAATATCCTTGTTATGATGAGAACTGTCACGGACAAGTTTCTGCTGGAACAAGCTGTTCCAGCAGATCGTTTCGGTCCTGGGGTTGGGGTAGGGCCTCTGTTGATCAGCCTCTGCTGACTTGTAATGTTACTTGTAAGAACATTTGGAGGCTGGGTCAAGAACCTTAAAGTTGTGCTGGGCCCGGTGCATGTCAGGCTGTGGTGCGCTGCTTGTTCTTCTGCCCAGCATTGACTTTTTTGCTGCCTGGCCAAATGATAGTCACACGTGCTAAGATTTTACTAAATCACCTTGAGCTTTCACTACAGCATGGAATGTGATGGCCAGTCCATGTGTGAACATCATTTCTCATGGAATATACCTGTGCTAGCATCAGGGAAGAAATACTCCATAGATGTGATAAAAACACATCTCATGAAAACAGAAACATTCATCCTAATGAAGCTCATTAACGCGTGCTTTTCATGTGGACACACAGCTGTTTAGTCCCAATCCACAGTGCGATGAGTTTCACAAATTTGATGGGTATGCACCATCCTTACAGGTTTTGATAAGGTATTGAAGGGCTTTTAACCCTGGTCCAGTCATTTCAAAAATCTTTAGTTGTTTTCTTTGGGGCTCAGCCCAAAATTTGGTCCTTCTGTAAAGGCAACCTTTCACTTATAAGCCATAATATTCAAACCAAAACCACTGAGAGGTGATGTGGTTGATTTATCTTTTTGCAGTGGCTGCTGTCAGTGGGTATAATATATTAGGCAGTGAGTAACCAGTAAGTTTTCAAAGTCGTGTTGGAAACAGGAAAAATGGGCAAGACTACAGATCTAACTGTCTTTGACAGCAGCCAAATTGTTAGACGACTAGGTCAGAGTAACTCCAAAGTTTCCAGGGAATAAATCAGTGATCGGATTCAGCAGCTTACTCCTGGCTGGCTCACCTTGACCTAGTTTTTGTCAACCAACAGTTTCAATGATCACCGCCCCTCAGGTTGCTACTTCTGCTGAACATACATTTGATTACACGTGTGTGTCTGTGTGTGTATTTTATACTATATACTATATACTATACTTTTTTTTGTATATTATTTGAAATTGTTTATAATAAACCGTACAATAAATGTTTTCTATTTCTAACGTCACGAAAAGCCTACATTCTTAACTTTATTATTAATGCAGCTGTATGTATATTAAATTTTATGAAGAAAAGAAACGTGCAGTTCTAACAACGATCCACTACAATAGATACTTGTAACTTATATCTGTAACACTAACTGGTAATGATGACTTGTGATGCCTGTCATAAAAAAAAAAATAAATAAATAACAAAAAAGAGACCATTTGGCGTCGCCGTCAGTTACACATCCTGTTGCACATCAGTGTTCCTGATCTGTCATTATGAAACAAAGTGATGAGTAGACGATGCGTGTGAATTACTAGCTGTTGATCAGGTGCGTGTATGTGCTGTGTTCTATTCAGACAGATGACGTCACGCAAACAGACACGCTGCCGTCCTCAGAATCGCCGGAGAAACAGCAGCCCAAACGGCTTCACGTCTCCAACATCCCCTTCCGTTTCCGTGACCCTGACCTCAGACAGATGTTCGGGGTGAGTGATCTCAAAATGCCGACAAAACGACACTCATGTTTTTAGAATAACAACTAATCATTATTTGATATAATAACACGGATTTGCAGTACGTTCTCATCATTTACAGTACGTAGACATGGCTTTTCATGTTACTGTGGAAATGCATGAAATATGCAAGAAACTCGTCTGTCCTGAAGATGTCAGAAAAGCTATAGGATAAGTGATGAGGTGGTCAGTGCATCGGACTACTGAGCAGAAGGTCCCGGGTTCAAAGCCCTCTTAAGCAGGGCCCTTAATCCTCACCTGCTCAGATGTAGAACATGAGATACAATGTATGTGCAGCAAGTGTGTGATGCTCACACAGAGGTAACAAGTTTCCCTTGTGCATGACCAACATTACTGTAGCTCCAGAGCTCCTGGACAAGGGACGGTTGTTGCATCACACACCTGCTTCACAGGCTTATATTACTATACATAACCGATTTACATCTGAACATCTTGCAGATGCCCTTCCCAAGAGAGACTTGGATTTATCTCGTTTTTTACTTATTATCTCATTTTCTTTACGTCACAAAGGAAGTGAGCTCTAAAGTGTCTTGGCTGAGTAACTGCACTTGGAGAAAAGCGAATGTTGTGTTCTTTTCTGGCCAGACTCTCGCCATTCTGTTTCCTGTCGTTGAACTGCAGCTCAATAACAGCTGCATTTTGGCTCGTTTGAGTAGCACTCATTAGTTTGGGCCTGTGATCCCGTCTCTCTCTCTCTCTCTCTCTCTCTCACACTCACACACACACTCACACACACACACAGAGTTATGTGCAGTTATGAACACTCATAGGTCCAATATTAATTACAGCAAAGCGATCCATGCAGAAAACATGCCTCATCTCTCTCTCTCTCTCTCTCGCACTCTTTCTCTCTGTCTCTTTCTCTCTCTCTCTCTCTCTCTCCCCCTCCAATTGTCTGCTTTATTGTTCAGCGTGTTGGATCAGGGCCTGGCCAAGCTGGTAATTAGCTTGCAGGCTTTGTGCGTGTGGCGAAAGTGTTTGTGGTTTGTGGATTTATGATGATAAGAGGGCTTGTTTAAAGACACACACACACACACACACACACACACACATAGACAACCTGGCACGAGAGAGGGTTTTGAATTGATCGCCGCTAGCAACGTTGGCGAGAATCACCCAGGAAATTTATCACCATCCAAAACTTTGTCTATTTGCAATGGACTCATGTCGAGCCATCCGGCCAAATGTGCTGCAGTAATCGCTCACAAGTGCTATGAGGCACCGCGTGCTGTTCTCACTGCCCTCAAGGCACGCACTACATACCCCTGCCGCCCAAACGTGCCAGTTTCTCTCCTATACACGCCATCTGTTAACACAGTCAAATGTTGGCCTTAGCTAATGACTCTCTCTCCATCATAAAGCTGAAAAGGAATGATTAGCCAACCAGCTAGTTCAGGTGAGCGCCACTAATTAGCTAAAAGTGTTTTTTTTACAAAATGGCCCGGTATTGCTGGGGTTAAGCTGCTAAGCGGATGTGATATGGGAAGCTCATTACATACGGTACAGTAATATAGAGGGGATAAGATGGTGAGTACGAAAGGGAAAGAAATCAGAAGGTCAGGCTGTGAGTCTCTCGGTTGTGAGCTGTCTGATGATGTCTTCAGTGACGAAGTTAAAAGGACTTCCTTGCAATTTTCCCAGCCTTGCAGTCTCCGTAGAAATCACAAGTTAGCCTGTTTTACGTGTTATGCAATGATGGCATTTGTCCGAAAAAAAAAAGCCCCCCGAATTTGTCTTCTGCTTACGATCAACAGCTCTGTCACATACGGTACAGAAAGTCTTTGTCTCGTTCGTCTCTATACTATTTCACCAGGCACAGCGGTTTCTGAAATGGAAATCGGGTTAACACAAAGAGCACACACACACACACACACACACACACACACACACACACACACACACACAGAGTTAGAGGGAGACTAATAAATATAAAAAGCACTGACTAGGGTAAGTGAATCCTACATTGATTTAGTGTCACATAAAACATATTCACAATAACAGGGTAGTAATATCATCCCCAGCGTTCAAACATGTGATCTGTTTGTTGTGCTCATCATGTTTGACTGCTTGACTTATAGCTCTGCTGCACCACTGTAATGTAACTATGAGTGAAATGCGAGAGATGGAAGGTTAAGATAATTCACATTACTGATGAAATATTACGCCGTCCTTAATTATTTGTCTCAAACTGCTGATTCCAGGAAACCGATAAATATCAAATTTACCAAACCGTCTGGGGGTGGTGATGTGTTTACCTCACACACAACCCGCTCCTGTTTTAAAGGAGTCTGCCACAGCATGAGCACATTCATGTTGATTACTGATTATGTCACCAGTAAACCCGCCCATGTCCAGGGGCACCAACAACCGGTCTGATCCCACAGAAAAGCCAAAGCAGTGCACCTCACTGACAAAAGTAAATACTGGCCACGACAGAAAGGCACCAGTACACCCAGTGCACCACAGTCAACCACACATCAGGCCCAACAGGCAATAACGCTTACTGCGGCCGACGTCACCTCCAAACTCCCCAGATCCCAATCCAATCGAGCAACCACGGGATACACAAGTCTGATCCACAGTCGCCCCACCGCGCAACCCATAGCATCCAAACGACCTACCTGGTGCATAGGTCCATGCCAGGGCACTCACTAGCCAGAGATCTGGAGTCATGTCCCAAGGGGACAGAGCTAGCCAGGTGGCACAAGAGGAGCCTACCCAGTGCGGGCCATGATGTTCTGTGATGTAATGTTATTGCTGATCTGTGTACATTATGTACATTTATACATACTGCGTATATATTTTAAATACGAAATATGACAAAAATACATTCTGAACACTACATACATTAGATTGTAGTTGTTGTACACTATATCCACTAGATGCCTTATATATAGTACAACACATGATTATATACACTTTTCTGCATACTGCATTTATATCATCTTTATATCATCAGTATTCACTACATACAGTACAGGATACATGTTATACACTGGAGATATTTATAATGTGTACACATTATACACCTTACATAAATTATTCACATTACATACATTATATAAAGTATTTATGTTACGTACTCAACATGCATCATTTATGTTACATGAATTACATGCATTATTTGCTGTACATTACGTACAGTACATGCATTATTAAACTACATGATAGATTAATAGGTACTGACCCCCCTGTATTCCCCTGTTTGTGGGGGATTCTACGTATATGGAAACATCTTCGCGCTAGCTACTTTTCTGTCAAGCGAGTCGTTGAGCACAAGAGCATCATTCGAAGCTCTGCCCTCATGTTAAAGTGATGTGTATTAACTTTAAGAGAGACAGGAGGGGCGGGGCGGGGCGGGGCGGGGCAGATGACTGGACATGCTGAATAGAAATAAACACTCCCTGGTGGTAGCGATGACCTTTAACCAGGCGAATTAATCCATGCTAACGGATCATTACGGCCTGATTAGTGGATTGAGAGCGCTTCATCGCGACTCGTTGTTTTCTCGGTGATAATCGAATGAGAATCTGGTTCGACAAACTTCTGCATTTAGCTAATCAGATCCTGCGCTTCCTGTCACACTGTAGATATCTGCGCGAATAACAGCAAAGCGATTAGCCTCCGTTCTCCCGAGTCGCATGGGCTGCCCATATCGGGGGGCTGAGTCGCTCCCTGTCGTGGCTAAATGAAGGCGACGTGATGAGCTCGACACTGTAATTGGATTTAATGAAACAATACAGCGGCCACAGACAGCAATTAAACGTCTCCCTTGTTCTCCGATCGTTAAGGGGAGGAGGGGACGCCGCTCACGCTCCTTCCTCAGGGTCATAATCGCGAGACCCCAGCAGCAAGGCCTTGTGGGAGAGTCCCGTCACTTTACTCTCACTCCATAGAGTGGGACAAGAAGAACAAGGATACAATGAAAAAAAAAATAAATAAATAAAAAGAGAGAAAAGTGGATACAAAATGAGTGAAATGTATTAATTACCAAGTTGATTGAAGCAGGTTTTAAAGCAGCGCTGTAGAATCTGAGCGTTAATCTTCTTACTACCAGCTGTAATAAACATAAACATCACAGTTATGTAAACAATCATCCTTCCTCTTTTCTGTTTGTTCTCGTTGCAGCAATTTGGGAAGATTTTAGACGTGGAGATCATTTTTAATGAGCGGGGATCCAAGGTACGTTCTTCTTCACACTCCTCCTCCTCATGATTTTCTTTCATTCTTTCTTCCCTTGAGCAGCTGAAATTGCAAGGTTTCTAGTGTCTGAGCGCCGGTTTTCTTCCTCTTTGTGCTGGAGTGAACACTAAATCTATATTTCACGTCCTGGGTGTAAATATGACAGAATGTTTAGCCCTTTCCTGATGAATCCACGTTTCCTTGTTCCTCTCCCCCTAACCCCCCCCCCCCCCACCCGTCATCTTGACGAGATTAAGCTCGGGATAAATCTGTCTCCCCCTCTGCAACATGCCTTTATTGTTTGTGTCCTACAAAGCCCATTACCCATGATGCCTTGCCCCCCCCATTCGCCACAAGCGCGCTGGCATAATGAACCGAGCGGGCCATTAATAAACAATCTATTTCTTATGACGCTTTGGCAATTTGCATTCAATATGTTTGTCCTCTTTGAAAAATGGTGGCGGCTTTCACTCCCCTCGCTTGTAAGCTAATTACTTGTGCATGAGAAGAAGAAGAACAAAAAAAACAAAAAAAACAGAAACAAGACAGAAAAAGATGCGCAGGAAATCACACCGCAGCGTGGAAACCATTTCTTTAGCCCTAGCCGCGTGTGTTCCGGATGTGACGAGAAGGTCTAATGCTACTCTCGTGTATTCTGGATTTTCACACAGCGGAGGTGTATTTATAAAGCTGAATGGATGAACCTATCAGCATTTAGCTTTAACTCCACCCCTTTCCTCTAACCACAATAATGTGAATTTGAGCCGGTGCCAGCGTATGGTTTAAATCGGGACGTTCTGTCTCAGTGCTGCCCCCTAGCTGCACCGCCTCGTCTGCTCTCAGTGCCAGGTGCAGGTGCACCAGGTGCGCGCTCTCTGGGACGTGTTCACGCTGGCTTCAGTTCTGCATGAATATAATAAAGTTATGACCGCGTGTGTACATGTTCCACAAAAGTTACATTAGCTCTAATTTATTCAACAAGTCCGAATTTAAACAAACCT